>CM052245.1:19060525-19402449 GCA_028455795.1 Lasioglossum marginatum
AGCCTCGCCGCTGAAAAATCCGACACAATCGGTCGAATTTTCTTTCGACTTTGCCCGTTCGTTCCTCCAGAAAGATCATTAAGAGGTATGCAACGTCGAAACGATCGGCGGAATTTCTGCGAACGACGACGCGCCCCGGTTTGCAGAGGGATGTTTGCGCAATCGGTGATAAGTTTCTCATGGACCGGCGAGTAACAGGTACCGTAAATTACTGTCGAACGAATAATTTGTTACCGGAACGATCCGATCGAAGATGAAAATCGCTGCCCGGACGCGGCTAAGTGATATCGATCCTGTCGATCGCGGGACACCGCGGGCCTGCCGTGATCGAGTAGGTGTTAGATCCCTATCTTGTCGTTGCTCGTGCCCTATGAATAATGGAGGCAATAACGCGCTGTGCGAAAGCTTTTTTCAATGGTTCAATTGGACCATACTTCTGTGGAACCTCGATTATGCCAGCCATTTAACTGTAAAAGCGCGACACCGAATACTTTCACGCATGTAACGCTGTTTCCTTGGACGCTTTCAGATTTTATGATAAATGCGTAAGGTGGTACGAGATTTACTTAGAATCGTAGGCAAAAATACGAGAAAATGAACGCATAAAATTCGCAGACTATTTACGACGAGCTAGAAACAACTCAAAACTGTATTAAGTTTCAACAATGAATTGTGTATGTACTTTACTGCTGCCTTTTTTTGAAAGCTTCAACAAGCTACAAGTTCATAAAGTTCCGCAGTCTAGTTACACATAAAGTGTTTAAGAAACGCTCGCTTGTAAGGTGTGCAGACTTTCTCATTTTTTCCAACGTGTCTACAATATTTTGTAATTATATTTCAAAAATATAGTACTCTTAAAAAAAGCAAGCAAAAACGATCTTCCAACGCTGCAACAGTAAAGAATTCCTTAAAAGCTGCCACGTAATTTTAACGTTTATATTTTTTCGAGAAAATTGCGACGAGTGGCGGAAAATCGTCACAGTTTTTCTCACAGTATAAAAAGTCGAGACTTCTTTCTAACAATTAGACAACTCTCAGCTGGAAAAGAAAATTCCATTGAAAGCATCCGACGGTCTACTGTCACGAGAGATTCGAAATATTTCGAAGATTTTCAGTTGGAGAATTTTTGTAGCTAGTCACAGATGTATCACGTATAGTATGCGCGGAGCGCAGCGCAATTTTAGATCGCGTTCTCGGTCCGGTGCGCCACACCCGAGCAATCGAGACGAGTCGGGCCTCGGCAGCGCGTTAATTCCGCTCGCATAAATTCCGGGATTAAGAGCATACGTTATACTTAGGGAAATGCGAGTTTCGTGCTTTTCGCTTCTCCTCGCCTGACTCCCTGACTCCTTCTCTCCCTCGCATAACCCTTCTTTCCTCCCCTTTTCCACTCCTTCAGTCTGGCTCTCTCCCCGTCGGTTCTTTTACCCCTTTCGTGCGCTCGATCTTACACCGTGCACACATACTCTCTCTCCATTTTTCTCTCTTTTTCTCCTTCTAAAACCTGGCTTTCTTCCTGCCCGTGCAAATTGTAACGCGTGGAACGAACGAACGAACGAACGAACGAGAGACTCCGACGACATTCATGTGACCTTCGAGAGCATCGATGCTGTCGTTTCAGGTGGGATGAATCAGACGTAATAATAGGGAGAGGCTGCCTCTGTAATCTGGACGGAACTGTGACCCGTCGGCCGTCGGCGAATTGATTGGATTCCCTGATTAGAAATAATTATTCGATTTACGATCGCAAGTGCCATTGTTTCAATAGATATCATTTACTGTTAGGGTCCGGAGAAAACAGACTCTTAACACATTAGCGACGAGTGATTATTGCATAATTTTGAAAAATCTATGGTTCATGGCTAAACACTTTTTGATGGAACCCTCAACAATGACAGTTTTCATTGGCAACTAACTAGTCACCCTCAATAACGTCATCTAATACTTTCATTCAAGATTCTAATATAAAAGTCTATGCTTTCTTTTGGTGCAGCACAATTATCGAAAATCACATTAATACGCTTTCGGTAGGTAAAGTATTAATAGGTCAGGTCACTCTACAGGTCATCGTTAAAGATTTAGGCGATAAGAGATACAGGGTGATCAATTTTAGGTGGACCGAAGTATATCGCTGCGGATCTTTATTTCAAAATAAACACTTTCTACGTGGATTGTAATCCACCCATTTCACAGCAACCACATCCCAACAGCATCGACCACTCGAGCTCAATAAATCGTCGAACTGACCGCTGCCGTAGCGTCCAACCCAAACTGCCAACAATCTCGTCGTGGAGCCCACCTCCAGTCGTTCTCCAGAATTTCCAGTAATCCTGCGTGTCAAATTCATGCTCTCTACCTCCGAATTTATGATCGACATCTAACGAGGCATTGGTTCAGGGCTTAATGCGACCCTCTAAACAAGTTTTCGCGATCGGCTATTAATCTCCGGGCCGCAGAAGTCCCGGAACGGAAATAATCGCGTTGAGTATCATTTCCTCGTGTCCATTACCGTATTTACATGGAAACTGTTTCAAGCCTGGAGCCCCGTCGCCGAGTGGAAATCGCGGCGGACGACATTTCACGCGTCGCGTGCTGCCTCGTGTCATTAACGACTTTCCATGGCCTCTCTCCCATTGTTCGAGTCACTGAATCCCGAGGCCCGCCCTTAACGAATCGGCCATCAAGAACAGTCCATTTCTCACTCGGACCGTCGCGTCGCTGACCAACTAGCTCATGGGTTTCTTCATTTGTTAGAAACCGGTCGACGTACATACTCGATCTTTTACTCGCAATCTGTCCGACGGCATCGCGCGAATTCAACACTTCGCGTTGCGATTTGTTATGTGGCTAATCAGGCCCCTTGCATTTTTGCATAGGCAGTATTGTTCGCTGCGTGTCGCCAATGGGCCTGAGTTAGATAAATATTTCCCGTGAATGTCCGAGTAGAATAAATCGGTACGAAAATGATTGGGAATCACTCCATTATTTACGCTGTCGTCGAAATCGTATAAATATGAACAAAGTCACTTCGGGAAACACGAGCAACGAGTCGAGAGCGTTAGTCAACCATGGAAACGGAACAATTAATGCCAGAAATTATAATTGTGCCTCTGTTCCGCGCATCCTGGAACTTTTTAATTAGGCAGCGCCACTTGGCGTTCGACGGGAGCTAAAAACAGGCAAGACCGTCGCGCCGTATGCGTTTCCGTCATTGTGCACCATTGCCGCCGCGTGTTTCCGGAGTACGCGGAACGTACGAACAACAGTTCGTACATCATTTGAAAAAACAAACTTTGGGAATGTTCCCAGTTACTCCAATTATTATACTCTCGGAATCAAACAACATTCCGAATACCAAGTAGTTTCTATTTGCGAAACGTTCGAATGATCTGCGTGTCGGAAACTGCCATGTTTCATATTAAAACGAATTTTAGCGTGTCGTGGTTCTTTCAGGTACATCATTTAGCCTATCCGGTAGACTGACAATGAGTGTTGGCATCCCGAATGATTAAAGAGGTAGTCGAACCGCTCGACCGGCCCTAAATTCGCATTTCAGCGAACGTAGCGCAGAAACGGTTCTACTAAATCGCATCGGACAGTGGGCAGGGCTCGGATTGGTTCGAAGGCGAAAAGCAGAGCCGTAGTCGTTTATTTTGGAGGGGCCGTGTAATTTCCAAGGAACCGATACGCAGTCGCCGCGTATTATTATCAGTATCGCGAGTAATTGCAACGGGCGTATCGATAATTGAGTACAAGCGAGGGGCGTGTTGATCGAGCTGGAATCGACGGGTCGAGATGAGAACGATCTCGTTGGCTGGAACGAGGCTGTTCCGGAGAGAACGTGAGATCGAGAGAGAAACAAGGAGAGAGAAATGCGTGCAATTAAAGCGTACGCACGTTGCGTAAACGTGGAGAGCAAGAATTCGTTCGGATATTTATTGGTGTGCCGAGAATCCAACGTTCGACGACGGCAATCGAGCCGATGATTTAACCGATCGTTCCAAGATCATCGGGAAAAATGATTTAGCGGGCGTCGCGACCGGGAAAAGATCTTCGCGATATATATCGCGGAGCCCAGGCCGTGGATTATCGTCGAATCGGCGACATAATCAACGAATCGCCATTAACTATTGCGCCCGGACGTTTATTGCCGGCGTCCAGGATTTATCGGTGCTGATTCCTGCCGACGTCGCCAACACCGTTTCCGACGGAGGATCCCGGGATTAGCTCCTTTAGCTACCTGGGAAACCGTAATTTTGCAATTAACGCGACATACCTTTCGGAATTGTTGCATTGTTGCGCTCCGAGCGATGCGCGAGGGAATGCGTCCGCGATGAACGCTGTCGCGATTCTGATTGGAAGATCTAGAGTGCAGAATGCTAGATTGCATTTATTCTAAGGTGGTTAGCATTCGGCGACCTAGTTTCGTAGAGGGCGGATGTTCCAATTGGATTTTGCCAGTTGACAGTCGCCGGTGTTTACGGTGACGGATTGTGTTTGTCTTTGTGCTTCTTGATTGAGCAGTGTGTCACGACAAGACTGATTTTGTGCATTTAGCATAAGTCAATCAGCGTACCAGACTGCAGATCTTTATGTCGTACAGGTTATACATAGCGCGTGAACGCACAGGGAAACGTCTTAACAAGCTGAATCCGAGTCGGTCCTTTAGTTCATAGGACTGCGGAGTCAATTTTCTCGGATGCATGTCGTTTGCTCGGTGACACGCGATAGCCATGAACGCAAACCGGAAGCGACTGGTCCAGGGGACGAGGGAGAACAAAGAGCGTGCAGTTAGCCCGTAGCCACTTCCGATATCTAATTGAGAAACCCGTCGTCAGATATCTGGTCTCGTCGATCGAGCCTTTATATCTACAGCTTCCAATCAGCTCTCTCCGTCTCTTTCCTCAACCCCCGCAGGATCTTTGAGGATGTCTTCCTTCGGTCCAAGGATCTTCCTTCGAACACCTCCGGTTCATCCGAGACAACGATCGAGCCGAGACAAGCGTCAATGATCCAACCTTTGTCCGACAACGTTACAAGTCCCCTCGATCCACCGTGGGCCACACTGTTACCTGTTGAGGCGGTGGCGTGGGCGATGAAACTTTCATACACCCTCTGCACCCAACACGATCGCTATGTAATGCAGGGCCGTGCAGCGAGAGTTAACGCTCAGTAGGAATTTTCGGGAAATCGGCCGAGTGCGGATTTTTGTAAATTTTTTAGTTTGGGAAAGCCCAACAGGCGGATCTTCTCAATCTTCGAAATCGAGAGTCGTTCAGCGAGTACTTAAGAATTTTTTCCGATTTTTTGAAAGCGTAGTACACAACAGCATGTCGGACCCAGAAATGAAATGTTACGAATGTTAAATGAAATGAAATGTCAATTTGTAAATTTCGAATTTTCGGGATATTAACAGAAGTTGTACACATACAAGAACGAAATTTCCGCGATTCCGAATCAAAGCCGAAATAGTTCTATTGTGTTACAAGGGCCACGAGCTGGAATTCTGATTTGTCTCGCTTGAAAGCGAATTATGTGTCCACATTGTTACAAGATGAAGGCGAATTGCGGGGTTTCGAGGCAGAGAAAGCGCTCGTATCGTACTCCCACGAGCCTTGTCCCTTATCACGCTGCGATCTCCCGATTGCCACTCCTAAAGGTTCCGTTTCTTTAAAGAGATCAGGACCTTTTCGAATCTGGAACGGTCCGTAACAACCAACACACCGACCTCGGAAGTCAGCGGCAGAGTCACGATCCGTGAAGTCAACGTTCGATCGAGAACTCCGTTTCTTCTTCTTCTTCTTACGTTGAATTTCTGCATGAGTACCGATTTCTTTGCTCGAATAATTCTACAGGAATCGATCGGTTAAGAGAACATTATGTATATTCAAGCGTATTTCCAAATGTTCGGAACCTTTGAGATCAAGAGATTCAAGAAAGTTGAAGTATGAATAATATGAACAAAGTGTAGAATGATAGGCTGACGTTCAGGCCAGCGGATTAATGATAATTGAGTACATCTCGAAAGGGGTACAGCATGTTTTCCATTCGCAACGTCTGACAGAGTTTCTGGTTTTCTTCCAGAGAACAGATCCGAGGGAATTTTTCGTGAACACGCGATCATACCCAGAAGTGCAGACGTCCGCATATGGCGTGACGGACAACTTTTCCTTATCCTTCCATTACCACCCCTAGCCGGTGTCCCCAATTTCCGTCGTCTCATTGGACGGTGGACGGACAACGCGTCAAATCTTCTGCCCCATGCACCAATTCTGTCTGCTCTCACAACCAGAATGCTCCTCGATAAGTCTATCGTTGGTTTACGATAACGAGCGACGTGTCACGATTTGGGGGATGCTGTCTTGACCGGCTAACAGTTGCAATCCGTCGCTAACGATCCGTCAAAGCGGCGGAGACTGGGATTCCGAGCAAATTGTGAATGAACGATTTGCTTCCATCGAGTTACGTGTACG
The DNA here is from genome assembly GCA_028455795.1 of Lasioglossum marginatum. Taxonomy (NCBI): domain Eukaryota; kingdom Metazoa; phylum Arthropoda; class Insecta; order Hymenoptera; family Halictidae; genus Lasioglossum; species Lasioglossum marginatum. Next base: position 19,066,999 of record CM052245.1, read on the forward strand.
TATAAATACGAAAATTATTATTCGCTACAATTCGAGGCACTTTCTTGACCAAAGTCCAACTTAAACGACGATCAGAATCTTTTAAAAACTGAGAATAACTATATATTTCGATCTAGAGAACTTGGGGTTGAAAAACATGCTGGAGGCTGCAGGCTGCAGGCTGCAGGCGCGTCAGGACGAGTTGATAATTGGACGCCTCGTTACTCCGCGTTACTTTCTCGGCTTTCACCCCTTTCACCCTTTTCTCCGGTAGTTTATTCTTCGGGGGCCGAGGCTCGAAGCATCGCGGCAGCCTGTTTAAATCGTGTCGGGTGGCGGGCCAGCTCGCGACGCGAAGGTTCGAGGGTGTTGCGAGTCACTTCGTTAGCCGCCCGGTGAAAAAGCAAGAAAGTCCCTGCGACTCTCGTTAACGGTGGCTGCAGGTGTGCAGCCCGTGAAATAGCATCGCCGTCGTGGTGCGTTTGGTCTCCTTTTTTCCACATTATGCGTGCACGGGAGAGCCAATAAATCTGGCCGAGGGCCGGTGGCAGGATTCACGGAGACCCTTATCCGTCCGCCATCGGATTATCCGTTGCTACCCTCGGTGTCTTCGCGAGCCGTTTAATCCGACGGACGCGGCCCTGGAGGATCTATTAAACCGCGATAACATCGGTGAACCAGTTCACGAACGAAAGCGATCCGAAGCCTGCTTCGATGCTCGCTACCTTATCCTTATTTCTTGGTTATGTGGATGGTGGTACAGTAAATGGCTTTCTCTGATCGGTTGACGATATTCTGCTTATCTGTTATCATCCCCAAAAATCCCACGCAATCAAAGTAATTTAATCATTATAATCGAAATTGGAGAATTAATGTTTAGCACAGGAATTCTTGAATTGTTTTACGAAATGAAATTCATTTTTAAAAATATTTCATAAAATAGCACACAAAGAAGGGGCCGTTCAATACAGTTCATTATTTAATCTCTCGAAAGTCAAACCTTTCTCCCCAATGCGTTTCCCGCCGATTCTCCAACATTCCACGTTAAATTTTTCAGCGCACCCTGGCGAAGGTGTCCTTGAGGCCCCCGTTCCAACCCCTGTTTCCGGCTGAACTCGTTCACCCCTGGAACGACGCGAGTTTTATTCAGTTTTCCAGTGAATCCGGAGAGTCCCGTCTGCGAGCCGCGCTAACGATTCCGCCGGAAAAGTTCCGGGCGTCGAGGAGCCGAGAAGAGCAGGATGGAAATTAAATAATTCCGCGGGCGCAGACGGGCCTGATCTCTTCGCGGATCGACCCGACAGTGCACACAGACCTCTACGCGTCCTTGTCGGCCCAGCAGAGTAGAGGAAATTCCAGACCAGCTGGATTTACAGGGCCGGCCTTGATTGGCTCCGCGTAAATCTCTTTGATCGTAAATTTATCTGGCCCCGCGACGTTGCCTCGCGATTGTCACTGACGAACCTCTCCTGTATTGTTTCGAACCGTTTCAATAGTTGATTCGCCCCTGGAATGGACAATGGCGGTCTTCTCGCGACAGACGCGATCAAACGCTTCAAACCCTCTACGACCACTTCAAACTTGTGCGATAGAAAATTGTGGCTATGTATTTTTTTGTATAGGGCCATTTGATGCTTTGTTGAAAGCTTGTGCTGCTGTATGGCGATATTTTTCGGTACGCGCGATACTTCATTTTTATATTTGTTCATTTTTATTAGTTTTTAGTAATTCGAAACTTGCACGGTACCCCGGTAGGTAAGCAAACCGTTCACCGAAGACAGTAGTCTCTTCTTTAAGTTTTCTCCGGAAAAAGAACGAGAACTAATCGGTCCGCAGCGAAGACTGATGGGAGGATGATGCGGGCAAACATCGACTGGCTGGAAAATATATTTCCGACGTCGGGAATTTCGCGAGTAAATAGAGAAGTTGGCCGGCCTGTATGCGACACTAACGAGCGGCGAAACTTCGAGAGTTCGCTCGGGTGATCCTGCGCAGGGTGGATCCTGGATGATCAGGCCACTTTCCAAGTCCCGGGTGACGTTTTTGCCTCCCCTATTTTTCGCCTCTCTTGCTCTCTGGCGGCCAAGCCGCGCGGGACTTTTGCTCACGTCCCGCCGCGCCGCGCAGCACCGGTTCAACGACGGCGATCCGTTTCCGCAAAGTCGGCCAACTTATCGCGGCAATTAGGGATCAATTAACCGGCACCTGCGCCGACTAGCAGATCGATCTCTAATTGCCCGCCAAATTGCTCGGCCGGCTTCCCGGAGATACTCGATCGCGGATCGGAATTACATCGGCGCGGCGCGGCGATTACATCGAATGGCTGGCAAACGCGGATTGTTCGAAAAGGCGGGATTTTCCGAACCAGGCCGCGTAAATTGCTCTATCTTTCGACAGCCAACACGGACTTGCTGATTGGAACGCTTGTTCTTCGAATGATAACCCGTTTCCATGAAGAAAACGATTAGCCATCGACGGGGCTCTCAAAATCGATACCTGCCCGGCGCCGCGCCGATTATGCTGCGAATGTTGCTTCTCACTATCGAACCGTCAGCTTACTATGGTACTGTAACTTTATGCTACAATAATTTTGGCCTAAACAAAACGTGTTTCTCTAAGCTATTTTTCTTTTCAAGAGGTTTGACGCTTTAGAAAAACGTAAACTGCGTGGAGCGGAGAAAGTTTTTATTCGCAATAAAAGATGCAGAACCGTTCGGAAAGTTTGTACGTTCTTCTTCGATGCGATGGGTCGTGTAAATTTTTAATATACCTTGTGTACGGTGCTTTGATGATAATATAAACCCAGGAAAAATGCAAGTTCAAGCTGTTCAAAGTTCAGAGTACGCTGTGGAACAATGAGCAACGTGGGGAAGACGCGAATTTGGCGAAACCAACGTCTACACTCACATACAAAGACACAACAGGTCAAAATCTCGGTAAAAGAAAGCCAACCAAAGTTCGCGCGCACCTACTTCGAGTTCCCCGGCTTAGCATCGTCGAAGGCTTCCAGCATGGACTACGCTAATCCGTGGACCAGCGCGCAGAAAAATGTAATCTCCGATAGCCCAGTTTCCCGGTGGAAACTTGTACAATCTCGACGGACAAATACATTCGAGTTACTAAGTTATCCGAATGGTCGGGAATCCCTCATAGAAGAAGAACGAACAACTTCCCGGATTTGCCGTTGTTTAGGGCCGAGAAGAACAATGGCCGCGAGCCTTGAGCCGCAAAACTGTAAGTCGCATTAAATTAATCCCCGGGAGCGGAATAAAAACGGGGAACTTCCGACGTGGCTAAAAAGAGAGAAAACGGGAGAGAGACAGAGAAGGATACTGGATTCCCCATACCGTGTTTTTCACCTGTCGACAAACGGCTGGTCTGGATTAGGGGGATGAGGGGGTGGATCTCGTTCGGGACCTGTACGGAGGGCTCGAAAGGATTATCCTATAATTAATATCCGGGATGCAACAGATGCGTGACGGCTGACGAAAGGTAAAATAACAAGCGGGCACCACGGCCACGGGGAGAAATGTGTGGCGAAAGAGGAAGGAAAATAAAGGAGGTGGTAGGTTCGAAAAGCCACCTCCCTCGATCCCTCGGCTCCCTTTTCTTCCAATGTATCCATTCCGCCGGCGGGTTTCCGGCTTTCACGGGTCTCCATGGTACCCGAAGCTTTGTGTCACCGGGAAAATTTACCGGGGGGTGAAAGCCGAGGATTTTGATCCAGTTTCTTTATCGTGGCCCGTATTTCAAGATATTGCGCAACGCTTGGGAATGCACACGGATACCGTGTGTTCGACGGGAAGTCGAACCGTTAAAAGGCCGGATTACGGCGCGGCAGTTTTAAGAAATGGACGGGCTACACTGAACGTCGATGCAGCTCGTAGCTTCGAAAGCAGCGCGGCGCGGCGCGACGAGCATATTTGGCGAAAAGTTTTCGGTGCAACGCGTTTCGATTTTTCAGATGAAATTGTATTTTGCGAATGTGTTGAAAGTAATTTTTTGAAGAAGGGAAATGATAAAATTTCTTCATTAGGGAATTCCCGAGATGTCCCAAGACATCTTGTTTGGTCTGCGATCCGGGGGGCGAGGATAATGAAAAGTTTAATGAAAAACGTGGATTAATTGGAAAGGGACGAAAAGAATGACGGGCGCGGCTAGTGACAGAGAGGCTAAAGGAGCATTTAATTTCATCGTTGTAGGCAGAACGAGCCCAAGAAGTGGATACAAACAACCCGGGAAGTTAGCCTCTTGGTTCCCCTCCTAGCCCCTCCCCGGCCCGGCGCGGCGTCGTTGCCGCGGCTTGAGAGAATGCCAGTAGCTTTTCTTGCGAGCTCGCAAGAAACCGGCCGGAATTGCCAGCGTTTTACAAAGATCCTCAAACTTTTCGGTACGAGACACTTCGTCCTTTGACGCGACACTTTGTCAGCGCTCCATGACAATGCAAACCAATCTGCGGCGTACAATGCTACACTGCGTCCGCGAGAGCTGAAGGAAAGAGCTCAAACGCTCCGGGAGTGAATATAGCTCGAGAATACCTTCTTCAGCGTCAAAAATTCTCCTTCAAGACTGAGAACATTAGTAATCGTTTTACTATTTAATTGCGGAAGATTTAACAAACGTGAAAAGTCACAAAAAACAGTGATCTAATTTTTCTGGAGCAGAACTATAGAAGTGTGCAGAAAGTGTTCGATCAGAATCGATCAGCACCCAGTCCAACGTAACGCGATGCAAAGTGAAACTTGTTAGTGAATTTTCCTAGAAAGTCCGGGAAGACATTTCACCAACTGCAAGATGAGTATTGATCACCTGGAGTTTACAGTACTCAGACTATTTTCACGTGACGAATGTTCTCGTTGAGTGTCTCAAGGTTCCCAGGATTCTTAAGCATCTTAGGCCCAGGGATGCGTCAGACAGAAGCCTGTTTAATAATCGGCGATCAAAATGCTGTTAGCGTTTCGCATTGAAACCGCGGCCTAGTAAGCCGGGTCCTTGGAAGACAAACGAACCCGGGGGCAGATCTACACGATGTCCCTGTGGATCATTAGGCGACCGCTTAAGGTTGCCTCTCGTGTCGGGGCGCTGGTAATAGAGGTTGTTTGTTTCCCAGCGGAAATCTTATGACGTGCGGACCCTCCTCTACGCTGTTTCCCATGCGATCCCATTTGTTCCGCCCACCGCTCTTGCGAGCTAGACCCGCGATCCTCGTGTAACGCAACATTCAAACTAAAATTTATATTTTCGTTCGTCACGAGACCGGCTAGAAAGGTCGCTGCACGATTACCGGATTACCGGATTACCTTTGCGAGTGTTTTCCTCGGAACCTAAAACCACGAAAGACTTGCTACCTTTTTTCCCCCAAATACCCTCTCGATTTTTCCTGAACGAAAGTGGACGCTTCAAGGGAGGTTGAGGGACAACGGAGACTTTGTTCAAGGTCAATGGGCTAGCTTGCCACCGGTACTTCAGAGAAGATACAATGCAGCATTTTGATCTGTGGTGCTTGACGCGTTTATAGTATTAGGATATTTTTCAAATATATTTATATTTGATATAAACGCGTCAAGCACAGATCAAAATGCTTCCCAAATGGGAATGGTACTGAAAAGTTAGTAATTTTATTTTGTGCATACTACTGAACATTCCTTTGCTATTTCCTCGAATTTAATACGAAGTTGAAGCTCACCTTGCCGATTCGAGCAAGCCCACGGCGACGTTCCCGTGCAGGCCAACAGTATACGAATTTCTCACAGCGAAAGAAACTACAATGTGTTCTTCACGGACCATATACGCCCGAGGAGAAATGTCCGAGACGTTTTTAAGGAGCGGAGAGGATGAGGAAGCAACCCGTTCGCCGGTAGGCGAGCGTCGAAGCAATGGGCTCATTTTCGGAATTGCTTAAACGCGCGTGTAATTGAATCCAGCCTGGCCCGAAATTGGACTTGCCGCATGAATCCGTAACAGGCCGGCCGGTATCCTCGACTTATTAGCGGGTAAACGGTGGAAAGGGCATCGAAATTACGCGAAGTGCTTTCCTATTATCGATGATAGTCAGCGGGGCCGGTGTGTTCGACCACCGGCAGCCGTAATTATTCGACCCGGGAGTTTTCGTGGGCTCGAAATTACCGTAATGACGGCCGCGGACGCGTAACGATGCAAGTCGTGAAGCAGGCCGGCCGCTTTTGTGTCGTTCACCCCGTTCCGAGCGTTTCATCCGCCGCGATGCACCGAAAAATCGAGCATTCTTCCAAATTAATATCTAAAACAGGTTTGAAAATCGAGATTATTTTTATTTTTTATTCATCTCCTGTCTCCCACAGACGATCGCCAAGGGAAAGTGCGAAATCGACTCGATCTCCTGCGAGAGCAGCCTGCAAACAGTAAACTTTGAAGGACTCCGGGTTCACGCAACCGATTTCCAAGTGCAGTACGTGTAAACTGCGATCGACGGACCATCTTTCGAGGGCTGAAGGGTCTGCGAGGTAAACCCGAAAGCTGGTAAATTCGTCGCAGAGACAAGTGTTCGGTAAGAAACCGAGATTAACGGCGCATCGATCAGGGCTTATCGAGGCCGAAGGACCCCGTCGAAGTGTCTGCTACCCCGCAAGGTATCAGCGTGCTGCGCCTTCCGTTCCTCGGATTCTTTCGCTTTTACGAGGCGAAACTCATTTACGCGGCGGGATTTACGACGCTGCGCCCCCTCTATCCGCTAAATGGACTCGACTGTTCGAACTCCGTTCACCTTTCTGTACCGGCTTGCCGCTTTTTCTCGAGAAATTATCGTCCGGCCGCGGATATCCTCGTGGAACCAATTCGTGGATGCACAACATTCGCATTTTCAAATCAAAATTGAACAAAATGAAGGATGCGTAATCGTGTAAACCGTTCCGACTGAATCTCTCTGTATTATCGGTCGCTTAATTCGAGGGTCCTCTAACATCGGTCCCTCGCCTAATTCCGGCGTCTGGGTGTCTCCGTTTCTTTGTTCATCCCTTTGGCTCGGACCCTGAAGATTCGCAAGAAGTTTCCATCGGCTACCGCCACGGAACTCCTCCGCTGCGGAAACGGTTCTCCGGAATTGCGGGTTCTTGATATGCCCCGGTGAAGTTTCGCGGCCGCGACAAAGTGGGGAACGCGGTTGTACAGGTGTGCCTTTTCGAATTACCCGGGGAACTTGAAGTGAAAAGTTTTTTTACCCGAAGCCGGAAGCCCGGCGCGAGCGCGCCCTTTGTCGCGATGACCTCAACATCCTCGGCCTCCGCTCCTCGTGTACCGCTTTATTTTATGCGAGCCGCGCGGATTTTCGCGAAATGCTCAAAGTTTCAAAGGAGTCATGCCGCGCCGCACCGCGTCGGGAAAACAGGAAGCAGGATGCTCCCAGTTCCTGGACAAAGTAGCCGTCCGCGCGCACCTCTGTTTACTGACGATAATTCACCCCTACCTCGCGACTTCCTCTCGGTTAATTGTATCGTCTGCTCTTCCTGGAAAAACATGGCCGCCCCGATGTTCTTACAGACGTTCTTACGGAAGCTCGCTTTTCACCAGAGTGAATTTTTTAAGCCTTCCGTCGTGCGTTTTCTTGGAAATATGTAATCCTATTGGCTTCCGAGTCGAATTATTAGAGTCAGATTATGAATCATTTAAAAGTTCTGCTATTGTAATAATTATTGCTAAATATTGTCAAAAAACGATTCTTGTGGTACGCAAGTAAATCATCTCGCAGACACAAAAAGAATCATTTCGAAGGCTCTTCTCCTCTCGTTAATTGGCTCATTTATCATTTTCTTCGGGGATCCGTGTAAACTGTAGCAAATCCCACGGCCAGAAATTAACCGGGGAATTTGGTTGAGTTCCCACGGATCCGATGTAAATTATTCATCCCGCCAGGGGCTATCGACGCTCAATTTGCACGGAGTTTGAGCAGCCTTGAGATTTCATTCTTCATTCGGGGAAACCGGCATTTGAATTCGTGAGTGGGATCGTGGGATCGTAGGATCGGTGATTAGAATCCCGGTGTTTGGACGGAGGACCTTTGTCTCGATTCGGAACGTTTACATGGGATATTTCGATGTGATTTTTAATCGTTGATTAAGCATGAACGGTTTGGTTTAATAACACCTGACGAGAGAGTATTTCTTTCGCAGAAGAACACGATACGTTTCATGATATTTCTGGCTGTGTTTGCACTAGTTGCAATTTCTCCTCGGATCAGAATTTCGCCAGATATTTTTGTTTTATTAAATGTTAACACCGAGTCGGTGCAATTCTAAAACAGGCCAGATATTTCAAACGATTGTACAGACAGAATTCAGAGCAAACCAGCGATGATTAAAAGCAGATCGAGCAGCTTCGGAGGGTGCCGCTCGATCTTCGGTTCGCAATTAATCGGTAGGGCCGGGGACGACCCCGGGACCTAAAATTACAAAGACGAATTAATGAAGGGGGTGGGTCGCCTCGTGCGAAAACAGAGCGATCTCTGATACAACACGGAGAGAACGACGAAGTCAAACAATTCGGGATCACGTAGCAGACGGAGCGAGTCAAGACGATCGTAACCGGAGGATGAGGGAGTTGCGGGGTGGCAAGGAGGTTCAACGGAAAGAAAAGTGACAAGGGGTTGCAGAGAAGAAAGGAACCGGGTCGCAGGGCGAGAAAGAGAAGTCTTAACGATCGGTCCACGGGTCCTGTGCCGTTAAATGGCAACGCGGAGCGCATTATCGTGGTCTCACGTCCAGAACGTAGCGCGTCGAAAACGCTTCGGGGTAACTTTTGCTGGTCGCTTTTTATCCTTTAAAGCCTTTAGTCGGCCGGAAGTATCGGATTACAGTGTTCGTGTACTTGCGTACGGCTTTTTGGACCCTCGTACCTTTTCCTATACATATATGGTATGTGTACGCTCTACACACGAACACGCGCGGACACGCGCACGTACACATTATATGAGAGATGGACTTAAATCCCCGTTCCTCTTCTTCTTACTCTTCGCCGGCCCCTGTTCTTTTTCGTTTATTTCTCTTTGCCGAGAAGAGGGGGAGCAGAAAAAAACGAAATATCGGCACGGAATTAAGACGAGTTTGTTCGACAGGTACGCGCGCTTTCACAAGCGGTAATCGAACGTCGAAGAATCGGGTGAAAGACGGGGGACGATCTCGTTCGATCCGTGAATCGACTGTCTCGTCCTTTCGGATTATTCGACGATGAAGAGGTTCTTGTCGGGCTCGAGAACCCCCACGCGTGTCACGGGCTTCTTCTCGATAGCGTGGGACGTCGAACTTCCTGTCAATTCGCGAAAACGTGCTCTGCAAGTTTCGAGGACCTGCGATATGCATTTCACGACCCTACGGTCCGCAGCCCAGATTCTGTCGCTTTTGCTTCGAACAACTCGCGCGAACAATCGATGGGAACTAAAAATTAGTAGAACGCGAAGAGACTTTTCTTGTTATCTCTACTTTCTACAGGAACCACCGAATGTCATCGAAGCTGACCCATAACACTAGCATAAGCAGAACCGTGTTTAGATATAATAGGATGACCTCCTTATATCTCTCACCGCCAGCCCTATTATGTCACAGGGATAAATAACGATAGGCATTACTATGTAGATCTAACTGTTACGACTGCAGGAAGTGAACACTGCACTTGATCGACGTTTGTGTTTTCTAAGAAACAACATGCGCGTACGTTTCGACAACGAGACGATCTGCAACAACATTTGCATCGCAAAGTGACTTGCGGGATTCAACCATGTGAAAACATTGTCGCTTGTTTCCAGTTGCTATTTTACTTGGAACGTAATCTCTCGTTGAATTTACGTGTTATCGATCTGTAAAAAATAACTTGACGTTGACACGTGACACGTTGACAACACTTTCGATCATTTTTGGTGCGTAAAGCGTCGGTTAATCCTGATCTTTCATGCGTCTCAGCGGGGAATCAATAACGGCGAGGGCCAGCCGGTTATCCGGCGCGATAAATTCAAAGATAGACACGGTGTTTAACGCGGTTCTCCCCTAAAGCCTGATCGCGGTTCATATACATCGCGTCGCGTAGCGTCGCGGCGCCGGGAAATCGGGATCAAGTCAACCGTCCCGCCCCAGCCGTGTGTAACAATCGTCGAGTGCTGCGGTAAGCGCCTTACAGGATGTACAGCTTGACGCACGGAGGGTGCAAGAAACCCCGTCGCCATTGTTTTCGGCTTATAACCCGGCCCAGCACGCACCGGAGTTCTCTCTCTCTCTCTCTCTCTCTCCTCTGGGCTTGTTCAACAGTCGCCCAGTCATCTCCCTGTCCTCCAGGGGTCTTGATTCCCAGCACAATGAGGTGCCTCAATGGACGTCCGACGCTGTTCCACTCTGTTTCTCTGTGTTCCAACTCGTTCCAACTTGATCCGGATCGCGGCAGGTACTCGAAGACTTCTCCCCAGTCTTCGCTCCTTTTAGTCAACTTTTAGGATTTTTCGAGTTCCGTGGCATCCGGGCCTCGTTAGAACGGTCCAGTTGGCTCGCGCGATTAACTGGAAACCAATGAGCCCTCTCGAGAAGTTCGCAGCAACTCCGAATCCCCCGGCTGCGTTTAACGGCGGATCGTCCGTTTTCTTCGGCAAAGTGATTATCCTGGATGGCCACGCTCCGCTGCCGACAACCCGGTAAACCTCGCGTCGATTCCCTGCTCGCGGATAATTGATAAGAGCCGGAAGTTCGGTGCTGGGACCCATTGATCGGGGACAGTGTTCGAGCTGCTCGGGGAGAATCTATGCTGGTATTATACGAGGTGCTTGATCCACGATACAGTATAAATCTCTACCATCCGAATACTGATCGGATACTTATTATCGAATATTATTCCTGGCGATGTAGGTTTCTCCAGCGATCCATCACCGTTTAAAACCCTTTAATTTGATAATTCGCATGCGGGCGCCTTTCGCATTGTCTTCGCATAAATACCGAGCATATCCGAGCGTGATACGAACGCAGTCACGCGACTGAGATTACACTCCCTGGTCTCTCTCCATGGTTGACCTACTCGAGAGTAATCACAGTTTCCCGCATTCAACGGTGTTAATATTATTCATATTTCTGTTGTCCACGTAATGAAGGCAATGGCACACACACAAGGAAGAATATGTACAATATATGTATATATAATATTTTACTACGCGGGCATTCTAAACTGTACATGTCCGCGATTACGGCGCACCTACGTGACTTGTCTTACTAGAAACTGCTTACCGATCCATTCGTATTCTTTAAAAGTTAGTTAGAGAAATCGAAAATGTATGTAGATTTCCATGAAATCGATGTCTTCCCGGTTATCGCTTCTATAAATTACAGTCTAATGGTGTGAACTTGTGGGAACGTCTGCGGAATTGCGAACTGGATATTTTACAACGTTATGATGGCTTTAATAATGGTAACTTGTACATATTTATGTTTAGAGATGTTGGAAAAATTGTCATAATGTCGAATTGAGAGCTGATCTGGAGACTCTGACTGGAACACGACGAAGCGAAAGAGCCATTGGTTAAATTAAGAAGAAAAATTCCTGAAAGTCTATAACGAGTTAACTCTTGCTCAGTTAACGAGTTAATGAATCACCGCAACTCTTCTGACATCATATCAGCTCTAAAGAATGTACAAAAAGACGATGAACCCGTTTGGTGCAGTGCACGCGCGTCTTCCTGGTAATAAAGCGCTATCTGAGAGGCTCGGCCGAGTTAGCCGGCGATTCATTAATATTACAGGCTCGTGTTTAATTGCCGGCGCGCCAAGGTCGTCGGCAGCACCTTCCAGACAGAGCACAATATCCGTTGACCCGGGCAGAAGAAGTCCAGCGGAGCGAGCGGATGGCAACGGTGCGGCGCGGCGACGAAGGTAAGCGAAGGGAAACTAGCGAGTGGCGGCTGCTAGACGGGTAGGTAACTGGATTCCTTGAGTTTCCAAGGCCCAGGATTAACAAAACCTCAGAGGTCCATTGTCTCGGCTCGAGGCTCCCCGCTTCGATCGCGCGCGCGGAGTTTCTTAGCTAATTTCTTGGCGCGTGCAGCGGAAATGGGTGGAATTGCGCGCGCGACGCTAGAAGAACGCGGCCGGGCCGGGCCCGGGATGCCGGGGAACGGCTCGCAGATAAGGTCGAAAAGGTAATCAAACTCTCGCCGGCGTGGCTATTAATTACCGGCTGCCTCTTACGCGCCACGAATTCCAAAACTCGTCGCCCGCCGTTGCGAGCTCGCCACCCCCGCGTCTGAAATTCGACGCTTCGAGGAAGAGAGCCCGTTGCGACGTCGAGCTGCCCCCCCCCCCCAGATCCCGAAACAGTCTTCTCCGCCACCCCGATTTCCACCCCCGCGAGGTTTGACTTTATAATCCCGCTTCCGGGATGGAATTCCGCCTGACAACTGAAACCGTCTGAATAAACATGAACCGCACCGACACGACGCGACGCAAGCGCGACACAGCTTCCCGCGTAATTAGCGCCGAAGACGCAATCCGACGCGGCGCCAGCCGATTGACACATTCGAGCATCGTTCGCGGTGCATTTTCATACTTGCCAGTCAGATCGTCCCGACGACCCTGATCGGCCCAGAGTTCAAGTCGAAAGCGACAAAGTTGCTCTGATTCTTCTTTCATGGATTTTTTTATTGGTCAAAGCAACCCGTTTTCAATGTACCATGAAAATTGCAACAGTATATTTACACATGAGGTAAAGTTCGATACTACTACCGCGAAGTCAATCTCGTGATTGTGGTAATGTTAAATCTGTGCTTCGTTTTATTACCGATTGCGGCAATAATAAAATTAATTGAAAAATCTTGGGCGAGCGATCCCCCCTTTGATTTCGCATCTTCTGGTTCTAGTGTTAAATTCCTGATTTTATGGGAGCTACTCTCGACGCATTGATCGTCCATAAGAGACAAAACCGGTTGTTTACACAAGGTTTGTATCGCTGTCATGGCAGAAGCGAGACGCGATATTAACTGCAAAAACAGTAGAGTTTTTAATATTCAATTTTCTCGGGATTTCATTTCCGAGGGAATTGATTTTGGCGTTGCGTCGAGAGCATCGGTGGATATTGCACACGATTATATTCACCGACTATATCTGCGTGTAATAAATGCTGACGACGGTAGTCTCTTTGTTTTCCATCAGTTTAATGATCTACCTCATATTTCGATTCGCACCGAGTTACCGTGAAAGCGAATAATACTATAATTGTCGTTGCTTATAAACATTAACAAAAGTGAGAGCAGTCATTAACAAAGCGGCGCTATCGTCCCAGTGATATTCGACGACAAACGGAACTAATTTTGCGGGCTTCCGATGCGAAAAACGTGCTTCCTGTCGTCCGCGATTCGACTCCAATAAAGGACTGATTGAACTCTTGTTTCTAACAAACGCGTAATTGTTCACAAATTGCTTGTTACATATAAATTCTCGGTGTGTGACCAAGAGATTTCCTGATTTGCGAACGACAGTCGCATCTATTCCTAGTCTTACCGCCTCTTCTTTTCTCGGGTCACGGTGGTTCGTCGAAGGAGGTTTAACCGCGGGCACACGCTAGATTCGGCAGATGTGCCGGACAAATCGCGTTGCGAACCGGCACCCGGTCCCCGCTCGCTCGATTGGGGTCAATTAATTTCGGGTTAACGCTGTCCAAAGATTCGTTATTGCCTTAACTTGGACCCTCGAGACGGACCGGCCAGAGTGGATTCGAAAGCAATTACCGGGCCTAGTCGATAGACCTAAAGACTCCGGATGGAACACTTGGGAAATGGAGGACGCCATATACATCACCGATATAGGAAAAAGTCTGGTATCTGTTAGAATTCTGAATGAATTCGCAGCTCTCGCAGTTGGTCAAATGTAATTTTAAGCTTTTCGCATCTGTTATACTGTAAAAACGAATTTACCCGAATCCCAAAATTGTCGACCGTTTAATGAAACTGTCACCGAAAGCAAAAGGCCAAAAACCGAGCACGGTCCACAATTAGATCTCCACTTTGGAGAAGCAGCCCACACCTGTCCCTAATTTCAGTTCGAATTTCTCTGGAACGAAACATTTGCCGGTTGCAACCCTACACGGAATCCTCGTAATCCCCATTAATCATCTTTCCCAGTTAAAATTTTCTGCGAGCCAGCTTCTCCTCTAAAGAGAGGAGGAAAGAGAGACGAGAGAGAAGACCAACTATAAAGTGCTTCCTGTTTTTGCCCAGTCAGCGGAGCTTGCAAAACCAGCTGAACCAGAAGACAACAATTTCCGCGACGCAAGAAAACGAGCGAACGGCTCTTCGCAACTCCCGAGTCACCGTCGCCCGTTCGAAGAGGGGTGAAAATCCTCGACTTTCCAGCTTGGAAAAAGCTTGACACCGTTCCGCGGGATCGGACACGCGCAATCTTCATCGCGGGCTTCGGTACAGCGTGCAAAATCGTTGGGACGAAGCCCGAGCGGTTCCGATGCGACGGTCCCACTGGCACGCAACTCATCGTTGTTTAACGCTTTTTTGTTCTCGCCTCCGCCTTTTACGCCATACCAACTCTATTAACCCATTAACCGAGTAATTGATCGATTTAATCCTTCCCGGCCGCGTTAAACAACCATGAATCCCCATGTAACGGCGTTGGACGGCGAACCTAACACCGACGCTCGAATCACCTGTTTCACAGTTTCTAGTTTACTGTTATTTCGGTGATTCCGTTGGAAATTGACTGTGCATCGTCGGATAAAATAATTACATTTCATTCACAGATGCCAGTTTTTTTGGTAAAGCCAAATTGAAACATTTATTAGCAATTTTTCAAGCAAATCCCCGGTTAGATGCGCTCGGAGGACGAAACAATATTTACTGAAATCGACTACAAATAGAAATCGAACACAAATAGAAGCTCGTGCATAGGAAATCTACTATTTGCCGTTGCGTAAACTAAATATTTACAATCATTTGCTTATTTATACACATTCTACCGATTGTTTGTTCGACCCGATACCGCGGTCGAAGAGAAACGAATAGAAACAGGCGCACAGTGGCAAGCAATAGTGCGATACATTCCATAATTTATCGTAGATCTAAAAATATTACTTTTGTTGAAACTTGCCCCTGTGAGCGTCGACGGTGTTCGACAGTGTTCGACAGTGGCCGGGGGCACGTTATCAAAATTTTTCGACCGCGGCCGTCTTCTCCCACCCACGCCGCTCCATTTCCATATGAACGGCTGGTAATTCGATTGTTCGTTTTACATAAACCCGGTGCGGGACAAGTGCAGGGGACCGATGCAGTCGCGCGCTGCGACTGCGACTGCGACTGCGGCGATTGCAACACTCGACGCTCTGCATGATTATTAACGCCGAGGCCGCGCCCTACGGTTCCAGGATATTTTCCCGTGCTCCTTCGCCGGTCTTTATGGACACTCGGGATTACATTGCCCCCGTTCCCTGCTTTATTGCACCGCGGCGCGAGGCCGTCTCGTTATCGAAAATCTTTTCCCTGTTGCTTTTATTGCCCCGTCTCTTGTCCCCGGAGCCGCGATACGGTTACAGTCTCGCTCCCGGAAAATTTACGCCGCCATCTTTCCGTTATTGTCCTCGATCGGTAGCCTATCCGCCGCGCCGTCGCGTCGCTCCCGCGTGAATCCCAATGCAACGGTTGAATTATTGTAACAACAACAGGTTCCGAGGCGGAATTGCAACGGCCTCGTTACGTCGAGAATGAGGTAATCGATACCCGAGGGATTCCTGATAGGCTGTTTCTGTGTTTTCGGAATACACGTATGCTACAGGAGTTGACGGTTGAAGGATGCAAGTGGGTAGATTGGAATTACTCGATGACAGCTGATGGCGCACGTGGGTAAGGATTCTGAGAGTTACTGCCAGTCAAACTGAATTTGTAAAACGTTTCCCCAGCTTGTTGTCTCGTAATTTGTGTTCGAGACGTTTTTACTTGGACTCGATATATTTTTGAGTATTGTTTGTGAAATGAGCCACCTTGTATGTTAAGGAGAACTACTTGACAGTACTTTCTCCTGTAGTGCGTTTCATTTAATTCTTTGTTAAAGTTGTTTCTTATTGGTAATATTCGTGTGAACCCATTTACGTGGTACATTCTGTAGATATTATACAAATACTATGTGCATTCCAAGACAAGGCATGATGGAGATCGTCGATAATCATGACCCGGTTAATCGAGGTTCTGCTGCGCTACGCATCTATAATTAGAATTGTAATCGGAATTATGCAGAAAATCGGAAATACTAATGGCCCAATCTCGGAGCGTAGAACGAAATTCGCAGCATAATAGGCATAATTTTATTGTCACGATTAGAGTAGTAGTTTTCTGTACAGGGTGTTCTCGCCGAGAAGATCAAAGACTGTATCCTGAAATCCTCGTAGCTGTCCTAACGACTGATAATTTCGATACATCAAAAATCACATGGACCGGCGTGTAACGGGTCGCTTAATTTCTCCTAGAACCCTCTAATGAATCACGACCGCGTGAGTAATGGCGATGGTGGACCTTCGGTCAGAAATTCTCTGGTGTCGTCGGGGGCCGGCCCTTTTCCCCGAGCTAACTCATAATATAATCTTCCCGCGAGTAGTTACGATCTCGAATTACATTATAGATGAAGCAGACTGTGGGACGATCCAACATATTTGTCAAAAGACATCCGGGCATCGGTCGCGGGGCAAGTATAAGATTACAAGGCACATTGTCCGTGAGCGTTGTATTCAAGCTGCAACGAACGATTTTTCTTCGTCGGGGGCTCGTCGATCTCGGGTTTTCCTTCGAGAGAAAAATTCGTATCGACAGTGAATATGACGCGAGGTGGACAGTTTCTTTCGGGAACCGGATATCTTCCAATCATCGTCCCCTATTCATCGGATTATCCAATCGATAATAGCGTTTCTGGAACACAATTAACCCTCCTGCATCCTGGTAGAATCATTTCTTTCACTGGTAAACACAAGTTGCGGTAAAAGTGAATTAATATCTGTTACCGTGTATCGTGATCGTTGAACAATTTACAATCAAATGTTTTTATCGAATGATACGCAGGAATGTTGAAGTGAAATGTTTTTACCGAACAATATACGCGAGATGTTATAATAAAATGTCCAATTGAAAGATTTCCACCGAATAATGTACGTGAGATATTGTAATGAAATGTTTTTATTGAATGACACGAGTTTCAATCAATTAATTTACGTGAAATATTATGATAAAATGTTTTCACCGAATAACGTACGGGATACATTATAATAATTCAAATATTGTATTTCCTGCAATTAGTTTCAACGTCCTATGTACACATTAACGCAGCATGCGATACTAAGAAGTTTCTGATTATCGAATTCTTTATAAACATCGAGTAGAAATATAACTTTTTAACGACAGATGGTATTTTTCCTCGCACTCGCTTTAACGAAAGCGATATCTCACCTTCCGAATAAAAATGTTTAAGTATTACTTTTTAACCGAGGCGCGCACGAACGAGAGTTCGATAACACGTCTGATAAGTGGAACCGTCCAGCAATAAACAGACATATTAGTCAAGCGATAGTTAACGGCGCGAGTGTCCAGAATTTATTCGACGGCTCGGGCTATTATACGAAAACAGTCGAAGAAACGTGAAATTGAATGAATAAGGCGGAGTGTATGTCCCCAGTAGTTTAAGTTATGGTGGGCCGTTCGAAGCCGCCGTTTTACCAAACACAAACCGTGTGTGTACGTTGTACGTGTATCCCCGTTTTCCTGCGGCTATGTGCTTCTGCCGCAGCAAAACCGGAAGCAATAACTTCGCCGTAGCATTGTGAAGAATGTAATTTCAAAGAGCACGGGAGAGCAGCATCGAAATGTATACCGGTGGTATCGCGGCCGCGAGGCGAAATCGTGGATTAAGTGGATTTTAAGAGAAAGCGGTTGGATTAAATATTTGACATACCGAAACCCAGAGAAACAGAGAGAGAGGGAGAGAGGGAGAGAGGGAGAGAGGGAGAGAGGGAGAGAGAGGAGTCTGAGAGTAGGATATGGGCTCAACTTACCTGAAACAAAGAAGTAAAACATCGATTAAATCTAGTAATCGAAAAATCGCGTGAGATTACGGCAGTGCAATTTTAATCTCCTCCGTTCGAGCGCAAAGATTGAAAAAATGCGAAGAGAAGCTAAAAGTCCAGGCGTCTCGAGGTCAAGGAAGCGCCGAGCTTATGGATATTGATGCAGCGATCACCGGTGATGGATCAGCGGTCGATCTCTGAAAAAAAGTCGAGCAGAGTCTCCATCGCGTATCCGTAACGAACACTTAGATTCAGATGCAGCGATAGGATCTGGAGCTGTTGGCTCTTGGAAGTCGGGAAAAAAGCACGGTGACCCAGACAAAGCAGCCGTGGATGGCCGTCTTTGTCAGGATCTCCTGTGGGCGGATACGCACCGGTGGTATCGAGCTAACCGTCGATTCCCCGGTTATTGCCGCGTATTGTGGACACACCGGGAGCAGGTGGAAATAAAGCAGCACGATCATCGCGTTGCGTCGCGTCACATCGGCGAACGAAGAAGAAGTAGAAGAACGAAGAAGAGAGATGATGATGAAGAAGAAGAAGAAGAAGAAGAAGAAGAGCAGAGAGTAGAACGGCCACCGAGAAAAGGGAAATAAATCGAACAGGGAGCAGCTAGATGAGCAACCACCTACACCGCCGTGTCGGTTATAGCGACACTGCAGGCGGCGGAGTGCAATAACGTGATATTGGAGGAGCGGAACGGGTCCGGGGGCTAGGATGGTCCACGAAGAGAGAAAGGCAGGGAGGGGAGAGGGTTAATAAAAGCGAAGGAAGACGCTCCACAAATGACCGGAGCCCTCTCCTCTCTTCAGGTCCTCCGTGGGCGGACAGGCCTTTCGGCTTTTTCAATAAGTGGATCCCATGGTAGCCGCGTTTCAGGCTAATTAAAACTGGCCGATGGCCTTTGTCAGGGGGAAACCCGGACCTCGACAGGAAGAAGGGAATCGACGGTGGACTTTGAGCACGGGAAGCAGCCACCTCTACCAACCACCCCCGCGGAACGATGAACGCCGATGACAGAGGGCCGAACGACCAGACTTCTCATTATGGGAGCGAGAACCCCTCCTTTTCCGAATAAAACGAAGTAATTAAAGTTGGAGATAAGGAGACGGAACGCGGCCAGACGCGCCGGGAAATTACGCCGCCTCCGGTCCCGGATGTAACCGGGGGAAAAAAAAACCGGCCAACAAGATTGAAATTTTGTCCTCCCCGGATTGCTGATCAACCCTGCATCGGACAGGTGCACCGTCGAACCCTTCCACCGACGCGCGACGGGTCCCCCTGCTGCGAGGACTACGCAACCGAGAGGAATTCTCGGATGCCTTCTTCGGATTCAACTTTAACGACGCGTATCTGCCTGGAGAAATACTTCCGCCAAGTGGATAGGAGGTCGTTTTCCTCTGAAGAGCCGGCGAATCTTTTTCTTGGAAATATCTTTCCCTTGAGTCACTTGCAAAGCGGCGCTCCGCGATACAGGGATGCGGGTTCGACGTGGTGTGTAGCTGCAACTTTTCGGACTGAAATTAACTGTTTAGTTTATCTCAAACCACGTTTAAAAAATCTGGATTTCATTTAGTTGCGTATCCCGCTTCAACAATTTTTGCAGTCATCGTCAGTAAAAGTTCAAGTAGAAATGCCTTAGAGAATCCCCACAACTTACACTGCCCTTTAGTTCGGAATGTGTCGCGATAGTGCATTTTTTCGCGACTTATTAAGTTTAACGATATTCTTTTCCTGCTGTAAATTATTGCCGGGGAACTTCGTCTTGAATAAAGATCCGCGGTCCAGTCGTAGTACGTTTATTTCACGTTGGAAGAGCGGGTAAATCCTGTTGTAAATTATTCCAAGGAAACTTTATTTTGAATAAAGATCTGCAGTCTGGCATACAGATGAAGCCTCTTTTTCTCTCGAGCGTTTCGAGATGCTGTTTCGAGGTTCCTGCAACGACTTCCACAACAGCATCAATCGGAAATATCGATAGAAAGTTTAAAATTCTCACGATTGACGGACTATAGTGACTCGGACATCATGCTCTACTGCAGCGTGACGGAACCGATACATTGAATGGCAAATTACGGGTCAATTCGCCGCAATGAGACAAATAGAGAGTACATAGCCGAGTTCCGAGAAGAAAATCAAAAGTGAAAGGAAAGAAAATCGATGCAGTGGAGAAGCAACGCATCTGACTGAGTAAGCTTTAATGGGAATCGATTTACGCGATTGATCATTAAACACTCTGATCCTCTATACTTTCAAAATCAAATCAGAGATTCATCGCATTTGGAATCAACGAAAATAAGAATAGAAATTCAATATCTCTAAACAGAAAATAAATAATATAACAATTTGATTAGATACTGTTGGGTCAATTTCGAGGGAGCGGCATCGCCTGCACTGGGATCAAAAGAAGTCTTATTCCTGTGGGCACTCGAGGAATCAACGTCGGTGTAGGACACGTTGAACGTGTCAGAAATAGATCCGAAGAGAGCGTGAGAATTCGACAGCGCA
Source organism: Lasioglossum marginatum (assembly GCA_028455795.1). Classification (NCBI taxonomy): domain Eukaryota; kingdom Metazoa; phylum Arthropoda; class Insecta; order Hymenoptera; family Halictidae; genus Lasioglossum; species Lasioglossum marginatum. The sequence goes on from CM052245.1 coordinate 19,087,528, forward strand.
GCGGTCCGCTTGTAAGCGTGCGTAAGAGCGCGTAAGAGTGCGTGCCCACGCGTTGAATGCCTCAATCACTGCGGGTTGATTGTGCGTATCCAGCCGCGTCACGTACCTCTTTGTCCGTTTAAAAGTGGACGCGAGCCTCTCTCTCTCTCTCTCTCTCTCTCTCTCTCTCTCTCATGCATGTATGTGCGCCGTGGTACCGTACATTCAGCCTGCAGACCGTTTAAAAAGGATCTAAATTGTCTCGAGGAACCGGCGAGCCGAGGGAAGCGAACAGGGAGCAAGAAGAGAGCGAGAGAGAAAGAGAACGTGTAAGGAAACGTTCGGGGAATATCGAGGGATCGCTGCGAGCTGGAAATCTCCACTCTCTCAGGAGTGCCATTCGAAATTCGCATTATCGCAACGAGTGTACTTTACGAGCGTGTACTCTTGTTGCGTGAAAGAGCCAGCAAGTGAAACAAAGGACTCCAGGGAGGGAACATCGAGTCGAGGATACCGGGCTGGAGGATCCTTCTTGCGATTTTTCTTCGGCGCGCACAGCCTTCTCTCTGGGTCACATACTAGCCCCTTGCCTGTTACCGTCTATATCGACGGGCATAAACCATGTTAGGATGTCGCTGTTTCGTGGTAATGATCGCTGCGAGACGACGTAACGACGTCTCCTATAAATCGTAACGATTTTTCAAGGGGAAGGAGCAGAGGATCTAGGAAAGTGATAAATAAGCGATAGTCTGACTCGTGACAGTCTGAGACAGCACCGCTGAAGTGTAAGTGGGAATTAAAAGGTGAACCAACATGAGCTCATCGAGAACGAAAAAATGAATAGCCACGGTCTACATAAATCATTGGCCCGCCATTTTATTTTTTATTCACGAGTCATAACGTATTCAGTCTGCAAATGCTAATAAAGATGTGTAACATTTTTCGATGAATCTAGCTAGCAGAAAGTAGAATCGACATCAAAATTATTGGCCGTAAAACTAAAATAAGCTGGGACAACGAATATGCCGCAATTTTACGGGATCGCCATCTTGTTTACGAACAGTCTGCCATTCGACGGCTAACGGGTACTTAGTCGGGCCAGTAATTTTGGAATCTGGATTTTCTAGTTTCCCCTGGGGATTAGAGTGGCCCCTTGCAGTTCGTTCGTTGCGGACACCGTTTCTCTCTGGCAACGATGTACATTCTGTCGTGAAATGGCGCCGGGAGACCATAGAGCCGAGGCTAATAGAATCCGCAGACGGGGTTCATTCCTCAAACAGCAACTTCGGAGGAACACGAGAAAACTGTTTGCCAGCTTCTCATTATACGCACTAACGATACACGCGTAACCCCGGTGTCTGCTAGAAAGGGGTTGGTTTCGCGAACGAGCTCGTATACGATAACGATTAAGCGCATAAGGGGAAATTATCGTGGAAGAACTTTTGTTTCCGCGGAATAATTACAAGAAATAATAGGCTGTTCGTATTTGTGTTCATATTTGTCCGCGCGGCCACGAACGTTTACCTCAGACGGAAACTGCAATGTTCCCAGAGACTACGCGTGTCCCGGGTACAGGGGATGTGTCGCCCAAGAATCAATTTGAAGCTTCGCTCAACTATTAGTTCTACGCTGATTATGCTGTTGTAGACTATTCATCCCCTGTACCCAGCCTCGAGAACCGCGCCTCCAAATTAATTATCGGTCGCGAAAGTTGTACAAGCAGTTCCGGGTCGCGGGAAATTATATAAATAATTATACACGCGCGCGAGCGCTTGAAACAATTGACCGAGTGCAGGGAGCATGGCTCGAATATTTCGAATATCTCCTTGGCCAGGAAGAAATTCTTAGAAAAATTTCAGCAGACCTGCTGATTGTCCACTAGCTGTTAAAAGTCCGACAACACACTTTTCGGAATCCGCACCCCTTCAGCCGGGGTTGAAAGAAGACTGTGCCATGGAAGTGAAGGGTTCAACGTTGTCCAGGCCGCAAAGGCAGGCCTGGTCGGCGTGGAGTGTGGAGCAAAGATCCGGGCATCAGGATTGTTTGCAAGGTCGCAATCCCGTCGGCCGCGTCTCCGTTAATCACTTTCCAGGCTCGCCGTCGTTGACCGCAACTATCAGAGGCAAGCTCGAGGGCTCGATAGCTCGTTACACGCCCGGCAGAGAGAAAGCGAGAGTATGTGTGTGCGTGTGTGTGTTTGTGAGAGAGAGAGAGAGAGGGAGTCGACTAAAAGCGGTCGTAGTGGCCGCGCAGAAAGGATAGACGGAATCTAATCTCTCAGAAGCGACGCATCGAATATGCAAGATTGGAGATCTCTGCGTCGAATATGAAGACGGAGAGACAGAGAGCGGTAGTAACGAGTACTGTGTCGGGATCGGGGCAGGCGAGCGCAGAGGGAGGTCTTCCAGTAGAAAAGCCTTTTCCCGGAGGTTAGCATCGCAATCTCCATCGCTCGATTGGTGTTTCCACTCCAGTGGCGTGCACCCCATCACCGTGATAAGAAATGCAAGCTAGTGGTCGTCTACGGGGCGACGAACAAGACGCCCGCCGCCGTTGGCCGAGACCGGAAAAGTGCTTTCCCGGAGATTGCCAACCGGCTACCGGGGCGGATTAAAAATTTCGGCCAGCCAAACACCGATTCCAGCTAATAAAAACTCGTACCCATTAGGGGCGGCTTCCTCTTCCTACTTTTATCCCACTCTTAAGGCGGACGTTCTAAACTAAACGGAAACTAATTCCATCAGAATTTTATTAAATGTGTATTATTTTCTCTGGCATGAATTGTAGCACTGCAATGAATGAAAAAATCAAGTCTTTAAAATAGTCAGGGCGTTCAGATAATTTCGCGGGTGTGATATCTATTAAACGGTCCTCCCTCGCCATTAATTCCGGCGATAATTTAACGGGAAGAAATTTCTTCGAATCATGAATGCCACTTGTAAGCTTTCAAGTGTCCATAATCTCCCCCTCGAGGTTGAAAAAAAAACGCAACGCGGCCTGGATTGCCGGCGGATTCTAATCCGCTAAATTTCACCGGACACGTGTATCAATTGTACCCGGGTCCCGGGGACTGAAGTACACCGGGCGATAAAGGTACACGAGAACTATTTTACCGCGTATCGGATAAAAATGGTTAATATATGCGGCGACGCCCGACAATCTCGAGCGAACCGTGTATGTACCGTGCGACGAACGTTAATACCTTTCCTGATTTCAAAAATAAATTAGATCGTCCTTTCCAAGTAGTCGTGGGGGGAGAGATTGCTCTCCCTATGGATTATACGACTTCCTTATTTCCACCATCTTTCTTGGGCGTAGCTCGCACGCACGTGTCAGTGCTATCGTTGTCGGCCATGCACGCGAATCAAGTATGCCAGGAACATTGTTATTACACGGGAAAAAGGGCACCGCGACGTCTCAATCGCTCGATTGCCGAAAATTGCTGGTTTGACAGGCTCGAACGAGTGGTTCGGCCTGTTAGCTCGGCGTTTATTCGATAATCGACCGGTGTTATTATTTTTAATTGGTTGCGCGTGTTGGGCCCACTACATATATAACAATAAAAATTTGCGTTGGCTTCGCTCTGCTCTGCATGCGAGCGGAATACATTCAACTTGAAATAAATCGTAAAGTACACCTGAATAGAAATAGAAAATAGGGGATACACCGAAGTGGAATTATAAAGGGTGCAAGCACTTAACACTTGTTTCCGTGGAACAGATTGATTAAAAGGAGGCTTGAAGGCACGGAAGGAGCCAAAAGTGTTGAGTCATTACGAGCTGGTAATTAATTGTTACGGGATTAAAGTGAAACACGGACGAATGTTTATTTCCGTCGCGTTTGCGTTTGAATAGTAAGCTCTCCCGGAAGGTAAAATAATGGTAAGCACACAGGAAGCTAATTGTATTTTATCAACATTAAGCATTATTTGCTTAACGTTTTACCGAGTTGTACGTGTCTGTATAGTATTCTCTCTTAAACAGTTAACTGTTTGCTAACTTTTATGGCTGTTTCGGTAGGAAACGAATTAATACGCGAATTGTAGAAGTAGAACAAACAAAAACTGCAGAATTGTGCGAGCTTTGCGTTATTAAAAAAAACCGGAACTACTGTGTTCTATGAAAATGAACTTCGAGTATGAAGAATGGAGAATTTTTAATTTTTCTCAACTACATGTGAAATCGCAGTTTGGCTCATTGTGCTCATATCGGCATGCTTCGCGGCTCTCTCGATAATAGTTTCGAGTGCTCGGTGACCATTACAGGCCCCCCGTCGGCCACCAAATGAGCATTCCTTCTCGTAATTGAAGCGCGCGGGGATACGCTGTACGAATCGACCACGGAGGGACAAACCCGGGGAAGGAAAACGAGGGATCCCAAAGCACTCTTGCCCTGTCTGAGTGGTCGACAGATACAGAGAAGAGGGATAAAGGGCGAGAGGGACACGCGGGATTGCGTACGGCGCGGTGCGGCGCGGCGTACAGGAAGTGCCGGGCCTCTCTTCGACTTCGCGAGACCCGTGTCTCCGGGGCTGCAAGCCTGAGGACGACGTTGGACCGTGGTTAACACGCCCCTACAGCCAAAAGTTTAGTCGAATTCTGGGGTCGATGCTCGATCGGTCGATGGGGATATTTTTCTAATTTTTTAGTATCAATATTAATCGATAGAATTAATCGTATCGATCGATAGAACGATTCGAGTGTTATTATATATATTATATATATATATAATATATATATATTATATAGATTATATATATATAGCGGCAACCTGTTTCCAAGCGGGGATTCGAGACTTTCGTTGTGGAAGGGTTCCAAAAAGACGTGAGACAACGTACAGACTAAGTCACTAAACAGTTATTTATTTAAAGTTGAATTAGCTACATAAGTAATGTCAAAGCTTCTACATAAGAAATGTCAATATTTAATATTCAGAATTTTCTTTTTCGTTTTCTTTTTCGCTTTCTTTTTTCTGAATATTAAATATTGACATTTCTTATGTAGAAGCTTTGACATTACTTATGTAGCTAATTCGACTTTAAATAAATAACTGTTTAGTGACTTAGTCTGTACGTTGTCTCACGTCTTTTTGGAACCCTTCCACAACGAAAGTCTCGAATCCCCGCTTGGAAACAGGTTGCCGCTATATATATATATATATTATATTTGTAGACGCGGCGGGGCCCTACTGGGAAAAGTTCGTTTGAACAAGATTTGAAAAATGATTATCGGGAGGCGCGACGCTTACTAGATCGGCGAGATTTTGCAAAGGGAGAGAGACGGGGATGACGAGCTTCCAAGGGGTGGTAGGGCGGCTTCCTGGGACTACTTCCTTCCTCGTCTGCTGGGGGAACTTCCTTCTTCTTGTGAGCTGGGAAACTTCCTTCTTCTCGTTGGTATCTGCTTCATCCTCGTCTGGTCCTCTTCTCCTTCGCCGGTGATAGGGTGTTGGTAGTCACGACGGGGCAAGGGAAGTAGTGGTTATACTTTTCACTGTGCTTGCGAACATGCACCCATGTCCAGTAAACGACTACTGGGCCGACTTCCAAAGCAAGGTTTGTATGGAAGCCGGTTTCTGATTTCTGCATCTTTGGCAGGCCTCGCGTCTTACGCGTCAGCCGGCTGCGTCAAGGGTGCGATTTCGGGCAGAAATCGGACGCGTTCCATGCTTCGGTGCATGAGAACGTGACACGAGTATCAAAGATCCAGAGGCGATTCGAGTGACTCGCAACGCGACCATAAGCAACCGTGCTTCCATCGCCCGAAGAGAATGCGAGATGATGATGTATCGTGCAGGCGTAGAAGACAATCGGATGGAAAACGAGACGAATCGGAGCCTGCGGAGAGTAACCTGATAGTCTCGCGGCGCGCGTTTGCATTTCGTTTTAACGAGAGGCGAGTCGCAACAAGCATAAGCACCGAGCACGGGCAAGCAGAAGGCGGAGGCGAAAAGAAAAGATCATCGATACAGCACCGGGGCGCACCGCGTCGGAACAAGCCGATGACAACGGTAGCGAAAGGATGATTAAGGGCCGAAGCACTTCTTGAAGCTGCCTCGCCGCATTATGCGGCTAACCAGCCATGAAATATGACGAAACAGCAAGCGTCGAGGCTCGTCCGAGCAAAAATGATTGTTTTAATCTGCGCTGGACGCCGCTCTTCACATAATCGATCTTTCCGGGCACCATCGTCGCGGACGTAACCGCAACCGCAAAACAAATTATGTGTACATTTCATCTACCGCCATTGTGTTTCCTGTCCGCGCGAATGAACTGTTTCATTACCGATTTCATCAGATTGCTTTTCAAGCGTTAAGATCGAAGAAGATAAACTTTTTTATTTCTGGCAAATTATTCGACTTACTCTCTCCACAAGCAGACATCTTCTGCCAATAGCACAGTAGAAGAAGACATGGACTTACCTGGAACACAGAAAGAACAGAAATTAATCACACGTAATAATATGTACAAATGAAATCCTAATAATTACTTTTTCCCGTTCCACCAAAAAAATTCTAAAATTAGGGTAACATGGGTATCACCCTTTAAAGTGACATGACGCCATCAGGGCCTACCATCAAACAACGCCTTTGGCCGAAGTGTCAGCCCGGAAAGAGGGTGCTGTAGGTGCGGAAGTACGTGGCCAAAGGGAAACGAGGACTGTCCTCGCCGCGAATAATGGTCACGACGTTAGGCGTGCGACGAACTCGTGCATCGAGGATCTAGACCGCACAGGCTGTCGCGTCGGCAAGGATCGAGAGCCAGACGATCGTAATTCACGCGAGCACCGGCTGGATCGTTTTGCAGAAACAAACAACCCTGACTCTGTTCACCATTCGGCGACAACTGGCGAACAGGTTCTCTGTTTGACCTGCCAGCCTCTCCTCGAAGAGACGCAAGCCGGATAAAAGCTTGCGGACATTAGCTGTCCGTCGTGCATCTTTACAGGCTCCTTTGGAGTATTTCATTACTTAATAACCTTCTCAAAGGAACCCCGGTGATCGTTGTTCCTCGACAGCCCCGCGCGGCTCGCGGTGAATGCATCAACAAAAGCGCGATTAATGATCGCGCGATAGAGTCGCTCGACGAGCAAACAACCAACCAAGTAGATCATCGAGATGGCAGAGTCTTGCTGATAGTTTATGCAAAAATCAGGGCAAACTGATGCCACGGCGAACTATCTTCTTGCGCGAGTAGTTTGTTCGAGTGAAAAAGGAAAATGTGAGGTCGTGATTGAAATTTCAGGATGTTGCCTGCGGCAAAGTTCGTCGGGCATGTAGACTTTTTAATTTTAAACTTGTATGTTGGGTCGAACCGAAAGTAATTTCCGTTTTCATTTTCTGAATTTATGTCGGCGCAGAATGTTTCATAATTAACATTCCGTATTGTTGTTGGAGTTAATGATTGCTATTCTCCATTTGAACGTTTTCATATTGTTCTGAAGTTGTTTGTGTTACTTTACAGAACATGTCAAATCACAAATTTATATTTTGCATAAAGATCGAATTACGAGGTTCACAATTGTTCACGACCCCTACAATCCAGAAACGTCTCGACGAAGGACACGGCCATATAAGTTCCGAATTTAATCACTCCAGCCGCAGGAAGCCAAAGAAGCGAACGTAGGGGCTCACCCCTGAGTCTCAACCCATCGAAACAAACCTTTGTCGATCATCAGCAAACACTCTGCATAACTTCACCCCGTATCGCTCTCGCGATGCGACAGGACCTTGTAAAATAGTGTCGGTGTCTCCTCAGCTTCGTTAAAACGGCCCGGCCGTAAACAAGCAGCATCGATCCGGCCGATCGATTTAACGAAGCTGCTTATCCGTCGATAAAATCCACCTGGCCGAATCGGCAAATAAATTTGTCAATGGCCAGGTGGCAAACCCGTGGGCGGCGTTAACGTATCGGCGTAAAGTATGCAAATAACGTCGAGCGTAAAATCGATGACGAACAGAGAGGGACAAAAATAAAGAGAAAGCCAGAGAAAGAAGAACAGAGAGAGGGAGAGGGAGGAGAGAGAGAAGCGGTGTAAGAGAGCGGCAAACAAAGTACTCGCTTCCTCGAGTCCACTCGAATCCCTCCGTGATTTCGTCCGCTGTTATATACGCGAAACCGAATCCGCACGAGCACACACGAATTTCGCGCATTCGCACACCCTCTTTTCGAACCCCTTCGAAGACTTTTCCATCGGAAGGCGTTGCGCGTTTCGGACATCAAACGGTTGCAATGCACGCACCGATGCGTGGTGATCTTGTTCTTTTAATCGCAGCAATTAAAAAATAATCACCCGTAACGCTCTGGCAGCAATTAGGCGGTCGTATCGCGTTCGTCGTAATTCCTGCTCCTCTCGCTTCCTCTCCTAGAACCCCGAAACTAACCCTCCTGTTTCTTCTCTCCCTTCTTTCCCACTCTATGCAATCCCTGCCGGCCGTTTCTTTTTCTCTCTTTCGTCGAGACTACGCCACTTTCTCTTTCTCTCTGTCTCTCGAAAGTCGCCTGCGCGAAAGCCGGCTTTCCATCCCTCTCGACTTTTCTCCTTTCGCTCGCTAACTGTTCTTTGGCAAACTACCTTTTGCAGTTGCGCGTGCTGGTGGTGGTGGCGGCAGTGGCGGTGGCGCGAAACACGTGGAAGGTGTGGATGTAGGAACGATTGTGTGCGTGAAGGTAAAGCGTGAGCGTTGGTATGCTCGCCGTCTCGGTCGCGTTTCAACCCTCCTTTGTTCCCTTCTTCCACGGGCTCGCGAGCAAACTAATTACAAAAATGTTAGGCGTACACACTGCGCCGAGGGAATAACCCTCGTGAAATAAATAGCTTCTGGCGTTAAGTGTGTTTTAGACGAGCACCATTCGCGAGGGGTGTGGGGAACAGGGGGCGGGACGAGCGCGAAATCGTTTTTATTTAGTGTCACGCTCTCGTCCATGTTTTCGCTCTGTCCACCCCCTTTCTCCTACTCGTGCTGCTCCTCCATCCTCCACCCACTCTCTCGTCTACCAGGCTACATACGGTGTCGCGATACTCGCCGAAATTGCGAAACCTGTTCTCGGCTCGTTCCTGCGGACATCAAACGATCCTTTCCCCCCGAACGAACTTGGTGCTCTAATGCGTTTGACAACGGCCGCACTGGAAATAATGGGCTAAGCAGGAAACTGTGACCGCCGCGACGCGAAAACGAATATTGTTTTAATGAATACGCGGGTTGCGGCGGTGTAATGGATATTCCGATTGATCGGGATTCGAGATAACGAGGCTGTTACATTGAAAAGACGTTTAAGAGGTAAAAGAGGTAAAAGATATTGTATATGTATACTAGAGGTAAAAGATACATTTGTGGGGCCTTGAAAAATTTATAAAGATTATAGTCAAGGCTGCAGAGAGATATTAATGTGTTGAAATATGAACCGTGTCGACGTAATACCCGCCAGTAATAATCGAACATTCTATTAACTCATGCAAATGGTGTTTATTAAATTTTACATGGATATTTCCCGTCGAATCGACTAATTCGTTCGTCACAGATATTCGACGTGAATTGGAATAATTCGAATAATTACCAATCAGCTTCGATAACATAAATGTTCTCGATTTTTCTTGATTTTGTTGGACGGCGCGAGTACAAATTCCATAGGTAGTAATCGTCGAAATTTATTATTCCAGTTAGGAAAGTTCAATTATTCTGTACATTACCGACGTATTTGATGAAAGCGCTAAAATTTGTTACATTTGCTCGGCGTATTGGTAATTACACATAATTACCAATTATGTTGTGCAATTCCCAGTTGACCACAATTTCGGCGTTTCAAACGACGAACTATTTAATCCTGTATACTGTTAATACGCCTAAATACCTACCATACTTGTCTAAAAACACGATTAATCTCTCTGTCTCTTCTATCTTCTACTGTCGGTAGAACGGTGCGCGCCTCTTTGACATGAAACGAGACAATACCATGTTAACGAATGTATGCCGATCGTGTCGGATTTTTCGCAAATACGCCAAGCGATCGCCGTAATACGCCGCCGGCTCTAGCTCTGGTAGCAGTGCATTAGTCGGGACATTAGCGAAGATATCGAGCCGGGCATCGTATCGTATCGTCATCGGGCCGGCATGCTAAAATGCAGTGTAATCTCCAGGAAATTACATGGTCTCGAGCGGCGCGGCGTGTGCAGCCACGCCGGTAATATCATTGTCATATTTAGAAAATGGAGGCCGAGCGCCGGGCGCGTACCCGCGATAAAGTACCGCTGCCGGGCACCGAAGTCGTCTCGTTAAGACGGGGAATAACCTTCCCTCAAATTCGAGCCGGGCAAATTGTGCTGCGGACCGTGTTCCCTGTACCCTGTACCCTTGTATCCTGTACCCCCCGCGACACATACCCACACACGTATATTTCACATCGACGGAGAACCGGGACGCGAGATAGTTTTTCGCGCAATTTTCGCATCCCAGTTGCGGCCCGGATGAGTAATTAGTTTGCTGAAAAATTGGATACCTTTTACCGAATACGCTCGAGCCGCGCTACCAATCCCGGAAAAAAGAAACGAGCCGGCTCCAGAGATATTTTGCACTTGCCGCCGTTCGCTCTGTTCCGTCACTTCGTTTACGCGATAATGATTGCTTCTTTGCGTCTTTTTTTTTGTTTTGGCCGATCTTTTTAATGGATTGCCGTGGCCTTTTCATTGCTGATCTTTTTTAGTTTCTTTTTTTGGATTTTCATTCGCAGTCTTGATTCTTACGTTACTCTTTATTTTTTCTCTTCTAGATTTACAATCTAGTTTTGATAATAGATTATCCGGATACGGTCTCTACCGTGTCTATATTTATCCAAGAACACTCTATCCAAGATTATGATATAAAATAGGAAGCAAATCCGCATCGATAACCATTATCGAGCCAGGGTGTTCGCGTTCCGGGAGAGCTTCGAAACATTCGGCGACGCTGATCCTCGCTCAGAGGCGGCGTATAATCTCCGCGGCCGCGCGGCGATAATTAAGTTTGCAAATATGTTCGTGCCAGGAGAGATGGGAATGAGAGATTAGCCGTTAAAGTCCCGTCCTGAAATATTTAAACCCCCGGCAGCCCCGGGGCCAACACCGTTTTTCGATCTCCGCGTGGCAAGAACGCCACGGCGAGAGTGAGAGAGAAAGAGCCAGCCCGGTACACTCTCCCGAAAGCCCCCGATAATTTAGTTTGCAATGAAACTCTAAGCTCCGCACGCCGTTTCTTGCGTGCAAGAAACTTCAGCTTTAACCCTCTGACGCCCTCCAGTATGGATTAAATGTCACACCGGGCCGTGTCGGGCTGATTTTATCGATGAGCCGGATGAAAATGGACTTCTAGGCTCCGGCGGCACAGTCAAAACCCGCCACTTGTCGCCCGTGATCCTCTACGCCCGATTAACGGCTCTCACGCTCGATCATTATACACGTCAGGCCTCAGCCATAACGCCCACCGAAATAATAAATTCTAATTTCCGCGGTGTCGCGATTTACAGAGAAACTTTCCCTCAAACTTTACGGATCGACTAGTTCGAAGATTGTAGACTGTCTGATAAAACAGTCGCTCTCGATGACAAATGAACGACTGCTCCGCGAAAGGACGTGTCGCTTTTCCGGACTTATTCGCATTAAAGCCCAATAAAATCGTTCATCCAAAAAGATCAACCATTCCGGAGTAGTACACCAAAATTTCGAAATATGCGCTCCTCTAGCATCGGCAAACTGTCAGCCACAGTGACTAGCAGGTGCGCGATACCAGTCATTCAACACCAGATCTCCAAGCATTTGTTTCCCGCTGATTATGCTGGTCTAATCGAGGTTCTAATCGCAGAAAAATCAGTTGACGATAGCGATCGATGCATACCAGCGTTGCATCGATTCCATGAAATTTTCAAGCTCGTGATCCCGGACAGGTACTGACCAGGGGACTGTGATTAGATGTTATCGGCCAGGGCAGCCCTGGGCAGATCCAGCGAAAGGCCGATTTCTCTTTCGGAATCGGCTGTGCGAAACAGCGTGGCGGCATGGCAGACGATAGGACTAATACGATCACGTTCCTCGGATTTGCATAAATTCCAGCAGCCGTTAATTGTCTCCGAACGGCGTCAAATCGAAGCCCTTTGTATCAACATGTCGCCTATGTATTGTGCCGGTGGCGCGCGTACGCTAAATTCGAGGTATTCAGGTGAATCCGTCGAGGAGGAGAGATGGGATGAGAAGAGAGGAGAGCATTGGGGAGGGAGGGCGCGGATATTCGTCTGACGTTTACGCCTCTCTCTGAAAGCCGTAGCCCGTTCGTCGCAGCTGACTTCAAAGCGACTTCGAAATTAATTATTACTATAACCTCGCGTGTCCCGGCGCGCGTCCCACGTTTCTAGGAGCGTGACGAGCATGGAGTAGCAGCGAACACCGGGGAACCCGAGAAAAGAGAGAAACACACCGTTTCAAAGCGGCCGACTCATTAGCTGACAGCGGCGTTTCTCGCCCGTATCCCGTGTCTGACGATCTTCCACGCACGTCTCGTCTATTACGTCGATCAGCGACATCGATAACGCGCCCCTTCTCCATCCACCCCTTCGTCCACCGATACACCTTCATTCGATTCCTCCAGGAAACTGCTTGCGCACCCTTCGATTTAATTTCGTTTCCCTAGGACCGTCCCATCGTGCGCCCATCCATTACGAGGACCTTTGGCCGACTCCTTTTAATTATACGCCGCTGACGCGCAATCTACTCAGCAAAATGATAGCACATCCGTGCTATCTTTGACACGTCCACTACCGAACGATCGCACTCAAACTTCAGTTTAAATACCGCTCTATAAGAATTTTCATGTGATTTTTCAATATTTTTGGAATATCTTTTATTCGCCTTTATGCAGGTTTCAAAACGATGGATTTTGGCGACGAACTGCTTGCTGTCTCCTCAAAAGCCTTCTTCTCGATTTCTTGGGACGGTTTATCATTCCATAGCGATGACACCGGACGAAAGTTTATGGCCGTCTGCAGTGTTCACGGTCCATGAAAGAAGATGGAATAAACAATGATGTGGGTCACTGTTTTTGTTTTCATCCCGACAACATTTTAAATAGTACAGTGGCAGCATGAACAACTACAGTCGTTTGATCCTTTGGCAGAAACGAATATTGGATGGCGAACATTCCAAAATTATTGACGATGACGCACGCAGATATTTTAAAAGGCGCATTCCAATATTAAAAATGGCACGAAAGAGTGAAAAAATTACGGGTCTCGCTCCGCAATCAAATTATTAACAATTAAAGATTCGCAGTACAGATATAACATGCTGTTATAACATACACGAGAGGCAGAGACTGCCGACTCATGTGCCATTTTTGGCGACTCTAATTGTCAATAAATTAAAAGCGCGGCTAAAACCGCAATTTCCCCTCCCTCGGTCCTGTTTTAATTTTTGCTTGTACAATTACCTCATAAAATATTCACTGTATACTATGGAACTTGAGAACTTGAGGAACTTTCATACTATGAAAGCTTGCAAAAATGTTCGTGCCATTTTTATTCATTTCGTCTGATACAAATATTTATTTTGTGCAAAAATAGTGGCTGAAATAATTTGTTATTGTTGAAATAGTTGTAAAGAGGGCTAAACTATTCAGCAATTTTGGTCAGTGCCATAATTCGTGGAAGCTCGTCCAATTTTTGTCTCGAGAGGGAAAATTCTCGCGAAACCGGTGCGGTGGGTGGCGTTATTGTTGTCAAAAATTTAAAGCAAAGTTTGGAAGTAATTGCCGCGAAAGTATTCGGGGAAATGCGGTGCCGCAGGGAGCACGGATAATTTCGATAAAAGCCGGGTTCCGCGGCAGCTACAACGTAATACAGCATATTTGATGACGTCTCGGCGGACCGGGACGCATTATTACAAAACTGCACGGGATGCGGCGAGATTTATGCCCGCAATCGGTGTCAAACGCGCGCCGCGGATAAACGGGAATGGGTTTCAGCTTCGTTTTAGCGTGGATGGCTTAAGTTAACCGTGGTACCATGTGCGTTACATGTCCCCATACGCATCGCGTCCAAAGAACCCGCCGTGGTGGTCAATCAGCCCCAAAAATTTCCCAAACTCATTTTATTATTAAATATTCTATTTGGCTATCGTTACTTGAAATCGATGCAAAAACTTTTCCATTTTACAGAGCACTATCGTTTCCAGTTATTATTCGAGAATGCAAATCGAAATTTTTACGGATCCAGACGAAGAAACTTAAATTAAACAGGCATTTGATTACTCTGCTAGAGTTTATACGAGGCTCGACAGGAAATAAAAACACAGGTAATCAAACTCTCTGAAACTTTTACCTATACTGAGTTCTAGGCTATGCCACAATTTCGTTGGTTTATTATCGTTTCTATCGAGTTCGAAATAAAATAAAAATGTAATCAAACTTTCTTAAAGTTTCATCTATATCTACAGTCCAGTTATTACCTGCACTACACATATTAGCTTTGGGTATATGTAAATTTTCCTCGACTTTACCCTGAATTCGGTAATAGACCGTAGCTCGAAGCCAAATAGAAAATTAATGAAATAATTCATGAACATATATATAGTCAATTTTAGCAGAAAAGCACAAAACGTACCCGTGGTATCAAATTGAATAAGCGAAGCTTTCAGAGGATCAATTGAAATCGCAAGATCCGAGCGTTCCTGTCCTCGTCTCTGCGAGAGGCTATAAGCGGACGATCAGAGCAGCATTACTATGAATGTCCGCGGATTGTTATTTACCCAGCACTCGAGCTGGCAAAATGGCGGGTGGTAGAAGTCGGCCGGAAATAATATTGGGCCGTTTAAGCGTTAAGATTCCTACGGCGCGGCGACTGCATAAACGCGTCTCGGCCAAGAAAGCCGGTAGTAACAGAAGGCGGAACGGGATCAGGATGGGACGTGAATTGAAATTTTCGTTCGTCTCTCGGCGTGACGCGGCTAGGTGAATGGGATCCCTAACTCATTTGAATCCCCGACGTGAGTTATGAGGCCGTGGCGGAGCGGCGTGGCGCGTCTCGTCGCGTCGGTATCGGCCGCTCCAGCTTTTTCCGCAAGATGGTGCATCGGCAACAGTAAAATGGCTGCTAGACAGCCAGTGTGGGGGGTTTCTCGTAGACGGCGACGCGTGTCTGGGCCCCTCGTTACACGGCTAATTAACACGACAAATTGCCCGGCGCGAAATAAATGCGTGCACGGTTAATCACTCGCCTCTAGGTGTACGCCCTTTTCCAGAAAAGACGACGGAAAGGCCGTCGACTCCGCGCGCCGCCTTGACATTCTTGCATCGAAATAGGCCTCGTGAGTAACACCCCTCTACCCACTTTCCAGTTCCACTGCCCCCGCAGGAAGCAAGGGTTATTACGGTTTTTACGACGGTGGAAGCCAATTTTCCGCCACTTTCGCGGCGGTCGCGGTTTCGAATCAGAAACGGGAAGTCGTTAAGCCGTGAACGCTCTGATCCCTTATCTCAAGCGCGATCTCTCAACGATTCCGGATGCTACCGTCCAAACTTAATGGCACACTGTTCATCATCGAAACCAGGCGACAGCGGCCGTGGAAAAGACGGTACAAACATGCATAAGCAGCAGAAAGAGGTAGAATAAATTTTTAGAATCTAGTAATTATTGAATAAAGTCAATGAGTACCGTGGAACGATATACATAACGATATTACAAGCGGCACGTCGAATTGTTTGTACGCGTGCTCGAAGTCGCGTGAATTTTCTTCGTTAACCGACGCGTTACGGGAGCCTGGAATTGCCTGATACACAATACGACCGCGATTAAGTTTATTACTTAAGACCTGACCATTAAAAGGGCCGGTTTCGTAACAAGCGACACACCACCTGCACACCGTGTTCCGTTCTGTTCTGTTCCGTTCTGTTCCGTTCCGTTCCGTTGTGCGTACACCGGATACGAGGCGACGTAATTGCTTTCGGTTTGATCCGGTATTCCCGAAACGGAGATTTATCGCCGCATGGTCGTCGATGCTAATCTGCACGGACGGTTCGAGATATATGGGCCGGTTTTGTATCTCGTTACCCAGTCTTTTGTTGCGGCGCGAATCGTTCGACACCAGCCGGAATTGAATTTGAGGTTGCCTAACAGTGGTTCGGTCTGTTACATGAGCGCTCCATGCCAGTCGCTGACACAGTGTCCGATGAAAGCTTCGCCCCCTGGACGACTCGAATTTAAACTGATTATGCAATTTTTACGGTAGCAATTCTACTATTTCAATCGAAAATCGAACGGATTCTCCGAAATCTAAACCAGGATTTAAACTGATTGCTGTAACCAGATCTTGAAAGATTCGCAATCTAAAATTTCATGAGCATTACAATTTTACTTTCAATATGGCAGGTTCATGGTTTTGACGCTTCAAGAGAAAATTTTATACTAGTATACTATCGTACATTGTTCGATAGATAGGTACATCGATATGCTTCGATAAATGGGACACACAGTTTCAAACTGAAGCTTTCAACGCGTCGCATGAATATGGAACACAGAATAAAACGATTCCAAGCGATATCCATATCTAAAATATCAATTATAATACATATTATAGCATAAACTGCAGGCGTGTTCGAATCAAATGATTTTAGTGCTATTCATTGGAAACTCCGGATGCTACCTTCAACATACAGGACGAAATCGATGAATTTAATATGTCTATCGTCTCGTGAGAATTAGGCATGGACAATTTGCATATCGATCTCGCGAGGCCGCGTGCAATCCATTATGCGATTGTACTGCAAGCATTCATATATCAAATATATTCAACAAATTATTGAATGTATTTACATTATATCATTTTAACATTAACATTATCATTTAAACTCAGGTGTGTGATGGGATACGCGTTTCAAGCCTCCTTCGCAGAAGCAAGAAATTGAGAAAACGGAGCAGAAATGATTCGCGCGAGACAAACGATAAAAAACTACTGTTCGATAGCCACTTGTCCGGGTTTGAAGAACCAGTGTGCGATAAGAGTATGGAGCGTACGTAGTCGTCTAGTACATTGCTGGGAGTATTAAACTGCGGAATGGTACTAAACTTTAGCGGAGGACTTGCAGCGCGTCTCGATCACGGGAGAAAAACAGCATTCGTCGCGGAACGAACGAGTCTTCGCTCGGAAATAAATAACGGCGCACTCGTAACGCCGGCACCGAATGGTCTGAATTACCGTCAAACGTTTCGAGGAGAAGAGAAAGAAAAAGAGAGAAGATAGAGCTCGCTCTCACGGCGGAAATAGAAGAAACACTTAGTGTCCGTACGATGTAAGTTGCGAAGGAGTGTGTTCCTTTAGCCGGTAGCCCGGGATACCCGGAGAAATCGAAGGACATCGGTGCACTTACGAGCCACGTACGTCAGCATAAACCCGAAGTTTATATTCCGTCGGTCTGACGGCGTCGACGTCGACGTTCGCCCATCCCCTCAGCTATCATCCGCGTTCTCGTTGTCGTACGAAACTCAAACGTCAAGTTACGGCTTGACGGTTAAATTCGTTAAGAGCAGTCGTAATAAGGTTGGGACAAAGTTTTGCAATGCTGCAGCTGCTCCCGAACAGTTTGCCTACCTCGCTGCCGTTTTCTGCCCCGATTAACCGCCGAATTTTCGCGCAAAAATCACGGACCGACGTATTTTTGCCGACCGACTGCTGGTCGGTCGAAAACCCTCTAACGCGACAAATTTTTTTTGTTAGTAGCAGTTCGGCAGGAATTTTTTGGTTTTTGGAATTTCTAGTTGAATTACAATCTTCGAGTACGTCTCTGCAAAATTTCAAGTTAGAATTCATGTTATTTTTCTTCTTGCAATCGATATACAAAACCTTTATTTTGTAGAAAAATCCACAGTCTAATTAGTACATTTTCCAGGTTCAATTATAATGAAGATAAAGGTTATCGACATGCAGAGGAACGGTATGGTTTGTGCGGTAAGGCGAAGCAGTGGCATATAACAACGGTGGTAGGTACAGAGAATGCATCACTAAATCAGGCCGCATCGTGCCGAATAAATGAGATAGAAACGTTGCGGGTAAGATTCATGCGACCGAATCATTTTCTTCGACGTGTATACATGACCCGATCTCTGGTCATGTTTATCGGAAAAACGTTCACACCGTTGCCATTCGGCGGCCATAATGCGCGTGTTTCGACCGAATTTCATACATATTTCTGGCGAGCAGCACGGCATCGAATAAACGTCAAGCTGTCCTCTCGGTTCGCCCGTAAATCGATTCGAAATCTCGTGTTCCGCGTGGCTTTTACGCTGGATGCTCTATTTCATCGGAATTGTTCGTCCCTGTTTAACCCCTTCGGCCTGTGGGATCCGCTTCATTTCCGTTCGACAGTGCCAGACACCGTGATTTTTTCTTATTATCGAACCCACGAACAATTTCACTCCAGCATCGATTAAGCAACAATCGCAATTAACCGGTCCTCGAACGATCGGAAAATTCAATTTGCAAAAATACGAGCAATCGAGTAATTTTCAGACTTTTTAATTCACAATTTTTAAATTGATAAAAAATGGATTTCAATAGAAATCACCCAATAATTTTTGCCGTGGATGCATAAAATCTGCAGTCTAGTAACCATTCCAATCAGTTAAAATAATATTTTAACTTCCATCGGAAGCCACAAACATACAAAAGCGCTCGGTGTAATGAAATTTTCGACCGGAATCGACCCAAAACAGCTTTTTCGCATAATCGCTCGGCTCAGCCGCACCGCCCGCGCCCGAAGCCAAAATAGCGATTTCAGCGAAAATGTAGGTTACCTAGCAATAATGGAAGCTAATGGGCGCCTGTCGTCCACGCGTAGCGAGTCAAAGGCGCTTTTCAAGTGATCTCGCGCTAACAGGTGAGAACCGTCGGCGTCAACGGTAATCCGAGGTGCGAAACGTGCACTAATCCGGGGATCACGATTCCGACGGACCTCCAGCCGAGAGAAATTTCGCCGGTGTTTAAACACCTTTGTTTAAAGAGACTCTCTCTCTCTCTCTCTCTCTCTCTTTCTTCAGCGAAGGGAAACCCGTGAAGAATGGTTCCCGGTGTATCATAACGCTATGATCAGCGCACCGGCGCGCGGCACGGCGAGGCTCTAACAGCTCTCGCGAAAACATACTGTGAATGCACAGAGCGTGGATTTCGCGAGCGATCCGCCAAAGAGTAGAAAGTAGAAGAACGAAACTGCAGAACCGCCGTCGGCTATAGTTATTTGTTCAAAGGCAAGCTGGCCAACGTTTTCGCGGCCGTAATCGCGAACGCTAGCTTCGAACTCACCTCCGCTCCGCCCTAATTTATTGCCGCAACGGGCGCTTCGAACGCCATTTATGCTATATCATTACGCTTTCCAGAACATCTCTTCGTCCCTCGTTCGAGACGCGCAATTAACGATCGACCTTAACTATGCCGCGTGAATATCCGAGCCGCAGAAATATTTCCGACGACGGTGTGTGTCTCTTAACTCGATTCGATACGCTGCGGCGCGGCACGGCGCGCCGCGGCGTTCCGCTAACGAAATTATAGCGAGCTATACGCCGCGACGTTGGACAAATATTGCACTCCCACCCGGTAACACGCTCTTCTAATTTCGTTTCGGGAACATGTGAGACGCGCTTCGGGCGAGCATGTTCGAAACTCCTAGCCACAATAACCCTTGCGCTAATAATCGCCATGTCACTGCTTCCCTGTAGTTAGCTAGTTTGTTTTAACGGTGAGGTTTCTTCTGCGGAATTTCTGATGGACGATTTTTCTTTCTCTGGACAATTTTCAAATTTTCTAAGCATTTTGCATTTTATGCATTCAATATTTAGCGTTAAGGGTGGTATTTCGAATATTCGGTTTCTACAATAATAACAAGATTTCATTCGAACTGGCTTTTCCCTCGGTAGAACCGGTCGCTCTTCTAATACCGTGGGGCGCATCCACGGCTTATTAGGATCCATTCAAGTCGGCCATTACGTTTCGGCTGGGAGCGGAACAGCTCTCGCGAGCGCATCTTCTACCACCGGTGCGGCGCGTTTGATCACTCCCGCCCCCGCATCAGGAGAACCAGGAAACGTAGACACGGTTCGCCTTATCGGGAGCACGGGTCCGGGATATCATTTCCTCCGGAAAATTACCATCTCTTGTGAACGGGGACCCGGACCGGGATGCGATCTCGCGGCACACAGCGTACGACGACAGAAACGCCTCTTATTGCTACGTCTGATGACGAGACGTCAAGCGTTTCGGGCTTCTGGTTTCCATCGCAACGTCGCGTCGATGCCTCGGCGAAGACGTTTAATCACGCGGCCGGGAAATGTGATGCGCCATGGGGGCGAAAAACTTGTCTCCTATGTGAATAGCAGCATCGATCGGCGCCCCTTTCCCACCTTACTCTGCCGAGCAATGGACAGACGCGAGAATACTCAACTCTGAAATTCGGGGGTTTCGGTATTTTATATAATCAAGAAATAGAATTTCATTTCAATTTTGAAGAAATCAGTGATGTATTTATTTAGTGGATTTTCTTTTACATTTTTGAACAAGTCTGAAGTGTAATGTGCACGAAGAAGTCTGACACAAATCAAACTGCGCCAGAAATTCGACTCTCCTCTTTTCGCTTCTCTTTCCCTATTTGCCCTCTAAAAAAGAAGCGTGTCGTCGAGTCCGAGCTTTAAGTACAGCTTCTCCCTTCATCCCTTAAGTTCTTCGTTCCCGTTCATCCCCGATATTTGCTTAGTCCCTCGGAGCAGTCAATAAAGACGATCTCCTAATTGTTTCGGCCGTCGTGTCCCGTCCCCGCTCTATTTCGAAACAATGTCGACGGGATCGGTGCTGATACAGCTCCCGGAAGTGAATTTCTACCCTGCGTATCACTGCGAAGAGGAAAAAACGCCGGAGGGGAGCCAGGGAGAAAGACTGTCATAACTTAATCCAGGCTCACGAGAACAAATTCCAGGAGAGTCCTCCACGAATCCACCATGAAAGTCACCCTGATCGATCGATCTTTGGTCGAGACGATTCGAAAGTCCGGGAAAACGCGTACGATTCCGCCTCCGAGCTGGAATTAATCAAATTTTCGATAGCCCGAAAGTCTGCGGCACAAAGAACGATCCGTTGGTCCGGCTAATTAATCGACCAGCGCAGCGGCTCGATCAAAGAACCACGGATAGAATCGTTAAAGTAACGGGGGAGAAGAATTCGATAATGACGCCGCGCGGCGGTCTATCAAATCGCGGTTGTAATTATGGTAATGCGTGTTGAATTGATAATCACCGGGAGTTTCTCCTTTCGCCACAGGAAACGCTGTCGAATTATCGTGCCGGGACAGAAGTCTCTATTTCCCAATTCGAAGATTACCTTGCTCCCAGCGATCTATCTGCTGTCGCCAGTAATTACTAATCGTCGAATTCACGCTGCGTGATTATGGGAGTTCGGCCGTTTATATTAAATGGCTGTGGGAAATGCTATAAGACACAAGGTACAATTACGTGCGTTGCTGTATTAGTGGCATTTTTAAAAGAAATAATGTTTGGCGTCAATCTTTGCAAAGTGTGCCAAGAAAGTTACATTCCACTTAGAGGATTTTGATGGCTGCATGTAGACAAACCATAAATGGAACACAGTATGTTTCCACTCTCTTTTTAATCCACCTCACCGCCCAGAAAATTAAATTCCACCTGACCCTTCTCTATCCGTTTTCTTGAATTCCCGCATAAAAATTAGGTAGGTACAGGAAATTTGCATAAAGTTCCGCAGTCTAATAATCGCAAAAGCGGATGCAAATACTTGCATAAATGTTTGCGTAAGTCCGGATTCGAAGCAAAGAATTTAAGTAGCACGCGATTCTTTCGGGGAACGTGCGATTCCAGGATTGTTTTCGGACGTCTTTGGAGTCTGATCGGTTTTGCGCGTTTGTCAGCGAAATGCGAGAGGAAACCGTTGATGGTCGAGTCCGAACGATCGAGGAACGTTGCTTCGGCTACGTCGTCGGTTGTTTTGACAGACGCCAAAGATATACGCGTGGCGTTTTGTTTGCTCGTCTTTCGACCGGCCCACTTCTCTTTCACTCGGCGTCCTCCCTTGTCCTGACTGTCATCCGGTTCGATCCTCTAATATCTCGTCGCCCCGCTTGTCCACTTATTTTCTTTCTGGCCGGTGCCCACATAAATCTTATTCGCGCTCAACACCCGCGCATCATCGCTCGCCAGATTCCCGGCCGTGAAAAATAAGCGACAGCGAATCGGGCACGTCCCTCCCCTAGAAATATTGCCTCCCTTACTCCCTTCGTGATCGTTCAACGATGAAATCTTAAAGCGCCAATCCTCGCCTTCGATCGTCGTCTCGAGAGACTTTTTGCTTACTCTCGCTCCTCGCACGGAGGAACGTTTTTAGAAATGCAGCAGTGCCTTGATATTCGTGAAAACTTCAAGATCAATTTCTCACTTATACGTAGTAATTCGTAGTGATTGATTAACTAGTTCATTTTGTATCGACATTCTGTAATTTTGTTGTAGGTGTTATTACAAGAGGAAGAATGTTAAACATTGTTGAATGAGCCTGTCTTCAAGGCCACCGACTCCATTTTTAATACAAGCTACTGCCTCCGCGGCCACTATCCCGTCCAGCTGACTTCCGACTACGAGATTACGCAAAACGAGTTTGCCTGCACCGGTAAGTAAATTATAATGTATTTTCTGATGAGACTGTGATTTAGCTAAGTATACAGGATGCGGTGGGAAGGATGAAACAATCGTGCAGAAAGTGATTTTACATGTAAAAATAAATCTAAAATAAAAAATGAATTTTTTTAGCAAACGAATCACGGTGATTTAAGAAATAGTAGCCTTCTTAGGAAGCGACTGTGTTGCGTAGATTAGGTTTAATCGAAATCTGGGTCTGTATTCAACTCGGCTTAGACTTGGATTAGGCCCGCAGGTAAGCTTAGGGTTTCGGATAATCCATTTAGCTGAGAAACGTCTGAAAAAAATCTTCTTAAAAGAGTCAAATTTTCCTCTTTAAAATCCTATTTTGCAGGAGCTGAAGATGAGTCATGCTTGAAGTCTGGAGTTTCAACTTCGCTTCAACAACTGGACAGATTTAGGTCTGATTTCCTCAAATAGTGACGCTAACTTGACCAGGGTTAGGTCTGGACGTTAGGTTTGTGTCAGATGCCGAGCAAACACCTTTGTCCAGTCGTTCCTCCCTGTATATTTGTTAATGCAACCGGAGCCAGCTTATCCGCGGCGCCGGGCCGCGCCGGCCCGTTATAATTCCTTGGCACTTTGGCACACATAGTATCGTGTCAGTCACCTCGAAGCACCCCACAGTGGATTTTATGCATTTCTCGCAAAAACGGGTAGATACAATTTAAAACAGTGAACATTATTATTTCCAACATATTAAAATTATTAACGAACGAAATAAACGTTTACAAGCATAAAACAAAAAACCTCTCCTCGTTTCGACACGCAACAACAGATCTTTTCCCACAACCTTCCCAATCCCCAGGAACTCCCATGAGCCCCAAAGAGTCCAGCAACCGGAGACCAGAAAAGTGTCCAATTGATAGGTTCAGGTAAACCGAACTGCAGCTTCGAATCGAACAAGAGCAGCCATTAGTCTTTGGAAAAACAGGATCGAGAAAGGGCGAGAGGTAGGTGCGAATCGAAAACGTGGACGTAATCGAGTGTGTCTCGCGATCGATTCGAATCCTGGAGGATTCGATGATGGTGGTGCAAGGAGTCGTGCGATCCGTCGCTGGTTGTGAATTCACACGGTGACCCCCAGGTGTGGTGTCAAGGTAGGTTGCATGATTCTCGCGCGAGTAACAAAAGCCTGTGCGGGCCCTTTGGAGCGTGGAATCTCGCGCCGTTCTCGACGGGCGATCCCCATTGTCCAAAAAATGTAGAGCGCGGCCGTAGGAAACGGCAGGCGAGGCAATATAAATGTTAATGGCGCCGGACACCGTCGGGAAAAAAATATTTAAACAGCCTGGCTGCTGGAACCAAGACGTCGAGGGGGTTCAGGCGGCCGAAAACCGCCAGGAAAATGGATGGAAACGTCTACCCTGGCCACTGTGTTACCGCACACGCTTTATTCTCCTTTCCTTGCGGTTTTTTGCGCGCCGAAACGCGAAAGCGGAGCTTGTAAACTGTTTTACTGCATAGTCGTCCTTATCTACACGAAACACAATGACGACGAGATTGATATTCTGTGCCTTCCACGATCCGAAGTCCAACCCGAGTCCTCCCACTTTTCTTCATAAGGAGATAAAAGACAGTTCGAAGCCTAACACAACAACAAACATATTTCCTTATTCCATTCTCGACCAAGAAAAATAGCGATCCTCATCTCCCAAGCATTCGCGTTCCCAAAGCATTCGCGTTGATTCAATTGATTGTCAATGGATTCCGACAATGATAGAAGCCATTCCTGGCAACATCCTTTCCCATGAACCAAGAAGAACGCCTTCACGCACACCTAACGCAACAAAGCAATAAATTTCAGTCACCGACCGACATTTTCGGACTTCTTATCCCACAGGAGGTAACGTTTTCCTTTCTCGTACCCCTCCGACGCCGGCGGGCACTTAAGATCTTTCGAGAGTCATGTCCACCCCCGCATCTCGCCTTTTCATTTGCATGCGGCGTGTGATTCATGACGCGAAGTCGCGCCCCCCGGGGTTGGAGGACACGATCCGAAAGTCCAGGGGCGTTCCGCGGTGAAAACCGCGATGTTCTACATCATCCTACTGGCGCCCGAACCCCTTTTCCCGTTATTTACGTCCCTGAGGAACGGAGGTTCCTTGTGAAGTCGGTCGGAACATGGACTAGGAGTGGGAACGTCGCGATCAAAGCGGGAATGACGATCTATTTTTGACGGGAACGGTATCAGTCCAATAGCTGATTGTCTCTTCTGAAAATCCGAAGCATACAGATCATCAAGATCGTTTAGCACGATCTCCTAGCAATTTGGCTGAAAGGCGGAGTCGGTATAGTGTGAAAAGCTCTTTGTCAAAGTCCGATCACTATCTGGCAGGGCGGGCATTGGCTGAGCCGTAACGGACCGACCTCGAATGCTTAAAAAGGTGAGCGGAATGATCGAGCGGCTCTTAATCGAAACATTTACGCGGCCGTAAAAGTGCGAGCGCAGCCTCGCGATCCACGAGGATTTCCCCCGGCGTCGTTCCGCGGAACGATAACACGAATGCTCGAAATTTAACGAGACCGACGGGTAATTGAGCGGAAACATTTTCCGAGGGAATACTTCGGCAGTCGTTAACGTTCGCTGGGATTAGCCCCCACCGATAATCTCGTAAAATGTGCCCGTTCTAACCGTCGCAACCACCCTTCAACAGGTCCCGTCCTCTCGCTCTTTCTCTCTCTCTCTCTCTCTCTCTCTCTCTCTCTCTCTGTAGCAATTGAAAACCCGAAATCTGACGATGCCGAAACCGGGTTCCCGAAGGTGGCCCCCGAAATCTCCATGGGCGCGCATAATCCTCCGACAATGGACCCGCTAAACGGAGATTTGTCCGTTGACAGCGCCAGCACCCTTATGTTCATGGATCGACATCCCTCTGACTAAATCGACCGTGCGCGACGATGCTCCAACCCTAATTCCGATTTATGCCGACGATTTCGCAAGCGAACTGCGACTTCTTCGATCCTGCGAGACTGAATCGAAATCGCTCGATGGGCCATTAATGTTCACCCTTCTCTGCAATCGTCGAAAGGTGGGCGGATCTTTAGCCCTCCAAGAAATAAAACGATCTATACCAGTCCATCGACCATCGACTTCTGAATTTTTTACGAGACACTTCCGAAAAGAAAAGTATATTGCATGACCAAGGCTTGGCCCTTGAATTAGGTTGCTGCTCGAAGCTATGGTGGAGTGTGCGGAGTGAGTCACTTCCATCGATCGGGAATTGCCGAAAATGTTGGCGACTGCGGGAAATGGTATAGAATGCCGAATTTGATTATTTCTAAAGATCATTTTATTTTCCATCGATGGCTAATAATCAAATGCGTCTAATCTGAAGTGTGTGAAATGTTTAGTAAAAAATAGAAAATAAAAAAAGAAAATATCGCTATACCGCCTAGAGTCTACACAGAGAGAGAGAGAGAGAGAGAGAGAGAGAGAGAGAGAGAGAGAGAGAGAGAGAGAGAGAGAGAGAGCGCACAAACGTGCGCGCATTGTTTTTACGAAACGGGTGATCCTAGTGGAAACTGGTCACAGTTTTATCGTGCACTTTTTCCCTGGGACGATTCTCGTTCTCCAGCCCCGTATTCGACAGACAGTCATAAGCGAGCAAGCAAGCAGAGGCCCCGGATGAAACAGAGACTCGCAATTGCGTGACTCAACCAATATTTGAAAGTTCAATGGTCCAGTCGAAACATAAATAATTCCGACGTACGAATCTCGTACAGAGAATTCCAAGCGGGCATTTTAAAATTTAATGTTTCCGTTCCCGGAGGGTTAATCCCTAACCGAGCGCGTTCTGCACGACGACGATCGACCGAACGAATAAATTTGATATTACCGAAGCGTCATGAGACCGGGTGGGAAGGAGGGGAGCAAAAGGGGAGAAGGCAGAAAGGAGGGAGGGGCGGGTTTTGGTCCGACGATGAAACGGCCAGATAAAAAGGGGACCACCGACGGAATTTTAAAACGTGTCCCCGCATAAAAAGACACGTGTAAACCGTCCGAATAAAACGTGTCCCCCGCGGTCGCGCGAATTTCGGAAATGGTCGGTGACCGATGCACGGTCACGTGCCACGCGTCGAAACCTACCTGCGACCATTGCTAATTAATTCCATCGTGCAAATGCCACGAAAAAACACCGTGATCTCTGCGGATGCCGAACACGAACAGTCTCTCTGCGCAGGATGCGCGCGGCGGGAGTTCATTATGCTGGAATCCGTAAGAGGGATGCCCACAGAAGAAACCCTGCCACTTCTTTTCAGACTAATTCTTTGGCCGAATGGACGATTGTCACGTTCCTCTGCGGATCCATTAATTCGCGCGCAAAAAACACCTGTCCGACTGTCCGCGAATCCGATCTCGTATATACGAGTGACCTAAAAGCGTCTAGAATATTTACTAACCGCGACAGTATTGCTTCTTTATAAACACATACTGAATTTATTATGATAGAATAAGAATGAGCAGCGCAGAATGATTTATAACACAGTCGCGGCGCAAGGTAAAAACAGCATTTTCGATCAAGAATTCTCTAAAACTCTGAACTGACCTTTCGCGGAATTTAATTCCTTAAATCCGTGCAGACGGCTAATTAAAAATCAATCGGGTCGCGTACTTTGGCCGCGTTTCGACAGAAAGTGTCGTAGAAAACGACCGTATCGTTCGGCAAAAACAATAAATCACGATATAATTAAGCTTGCGCGATGAAACAGTCGGGCCGAGGTAAAACGGAAAGAAAAATGTAAAAAAAAAATAAACGAGTAGAACAGACCGTGACGATCTTTTTTTGGTCGAACCAGCGGACGCCGCCGCGCGCCGGTACAATATCCCGGAGAAATTCGAGGAGTTTTAAATCGGGCAACGTGAAAAAATGCAACGGATCCAGCCTTCCTGGACCCTCCCCCGCTCGATAATGCTTTGTTTGACCTGCACACCACCGCGTCCCGGAAAAAACCATTAATTTCACCATCAGAATGGACCGGACAGACCTCAGGTAGAAAATCGTGCCGGCCAGACATATCGACACCCTTCCCTGAATTCCGATGGAAGCTGCGCAACCGTCTAATGGAACTTTCGCCCCGGCCGCGGCCCTCTCCGATGAAAGCGCACTCGTAGGTATGCTCCAAACAGACAACAATAAAAGAAAACTGACGGAAACGCTCGTCCGAACCGAGAGGAAGAGAGACAGAGAGAAAATACGGAATCGGCGAAACACTTGCTGCCCGGCAGAGGATTCTTCGGGGTAAGCGCGACGTCGACGAGATTTCGGTCGATCTTCCTCGATATAAAAAGATAATGCGTGGTGTGGTTTCGCCGAGACAGAAATGTTGTACCATCGTATCGTAGTGCTTCGATAGAAACGGAAACAAATTTTTACAATTTTTAGCGATATAGCGATATCGCTCAATATAGCGATTTCAACTAATTTTTCTACTTTCTCGAAACTTTTATGCATCGGTGTAGTAATCCAATTCTGAAAAATGTTTATTAAATCATCATGAAATTAGAGACAGTCTAATCGTCCTATTTAGTGACCACTTAATTTTAATTGATTCGTGCCTGCTCGATTATTGCAGCAGATCGAATCGGTTCGGAAATAGAGACCGTTTGAATCAGCATTATATCGAGTCATGAATAACTTGCACCATAGACGCCGAGAAATTATTTACCTTTAGCCAGACGCGCAATCAATATTACACAATTAGGCGCGTGGAATCGTTCACCGCATTGCCATATTTATCTATGGGCTTGTAATTTAAGCAATGAACATTTTAACGTTCTAATAAATAAAAAAGAAATCTGCACACAAGTTAACAATTCTAATGTATTAGTTGATGAAAAAAAGTTTCAATAGAATGGAAATAAATGAAAATAAAAATATATAGACAGCGAGACCAACAAATAATTCTGCCCCCGAGTCAACGATTTTGTCCCAGTAAAACGATTGATTTATGCCGTTCGAATTTATTTCCTTTTCGTAACAGGTGATTCAATGGCGAATAAATACCAGAAAATGCATAATCACGATATATTGTGACAACGCATACACAATCGGCTACGAGCCGGTAAACACGTAAATAATGCAGAATTTTAATTATAGTTGTGCAGAAACGATATATCGAGGATTCGCAATGCACGCAAAGCCTCGACTTCGACAGATATCGAGACTAGCTTCTCGAGTGTACTATAAGCGAACGCCAGTTCGGACCAACGATGCTAATTACAATACATCTCGATCGGTCCGCGCTATATAATCGGGCGTAATTGTTGCTCGAGCGATGATTAATTGTCCGGAGGCTGGCTGCGTGTGCTCGGAAGCGTGTTACGCACGACAGCTCGCCGTGTTATTATAAATAATAATGCTAATCATCGTTCAGACACTCCGTTTATCATAGACTTAATTATAGATCGGCGGATTAATTACAGCGTTGAGAGGACGTGACAGGGCCCGAACGACTCGGAACGATACAGAGGTTCGTTTCACGATCGACGTTTTCAACATTTGGATCAATTTCACCTTCCTACGGCTGTGTTGTAAAATTAGAAAGTCGTATAGTTTATACGCTTCGATGCATTCCCGAGTTGTCATTCCGAACTGATTAGAATGAACACGAAGAAAGCGATCGACCTGTTCGATGTCTCTCGATCTTTATAAACATTTTGATGCATTACACTAAGTATAATTTAGTACTATTTTTAAATGTTGTCTCAGAAACGAGTGGAAACCAGAAAGTTAATACAACAAGTATCATTTGCTAGGAAATGTCACATGACTGATGGAGAGTTAATATTCGTTGATAATTTATTAGCAGAATATAATTGAGAGGATGTTAGCAAAGACTTTAAAACAGACGAACACCGTAAAGTTCCATTTCTCCTCGAGTTTTATAGCGTCTCGAGGGGACCATCTCATTATTTAGAGATTAAACGTCGAGTCTCGCAAATAGAGCAGGAAATGTGGGGCGGGACCAAGAAAACATATTACGAATGAAATAATGAATCCTCTGGTACCAGGTATCAAGCAATGAGTATTGCGGAGAGGATTCTGGGTCACAGAGCTACAAAAATTTATCTTTTTACATATTGTCTAGCTACATCATTTTGTACAAGCAAGCGGTGGTGCGTTTGATGTTTGCCCGAAACGGCGATTACGGAGGCAATGGTCGTCTCGCAAGGGAAATAGGTAGCCGTAGCCGGTAAGGTAAAAAACGGTTAGCGCAGACGACTATCCAGCGGATAGTGGTTTCAGGAGCGCCATTGCGGCGTATAATCCGAGCAGAGCAGCAATCGGCGCTCTCGATACGAGGAAATCTTTAAGACGGTCGGTCTCGGGTTTGATCGCGAGCGAACGTGGAAGCTCTCTCGCGGGAAGTCTCGAGGTAACACGGTTTCTGGACTCGATTAGAAGTATCCTTTGCAGGTTGGAGCAGGATACGTGCTCGGAATCCGATGTCTGGCTCGGCTCGAGGAAGCGTGCCAGGTCCAGGGACACAACCATAGCGTTTCGCGGCTACGTACACCTAAACGAAGCTACGTGAGACTCGCCCGAAGGCGGCGTAAAATATTTGCGGTTAGCCGAGCGTTTCTCCGTTCTGCGGCAGCAAAATGCAGCATCTCCCGTCCAACCGGATACCGTATACCATGCCGTACCATACCCCGAGTATTATGCATGGCCGAGGAAAATAACAGCGAGATGAAAACCGCTGAATGGCTGCTTCGTAATCCCCGCCCCTACCCAACGACTTTGAGACTTCTTCTCGAACAGCGTTTTCCGCCTACTTTTCTTTTTTTCGGAGGAAACACAGATCAAACTCGACGGAAAATGATCCTGACTGAAATCTTGTATCCTAAGATTTTTAGAAAATTTTCGAACGATTCAAGAGGAGATTGTGTGTGTGTGTGTGTGTGTGTGTGTGTGTGTGTGTCAGGAACCGATCTTCCATGAAACGATAACGGAAAAACCGAGAGTGGGATCGAATGAAACAATGTTGCAAGAGAAAAAGGGAGGATTTCCGCAGCTGGTCGTCGCTTTTCCGCAGCTTTCGTCCTGAGGTCCAGCCATGGTGGCAGTTTCACGGCAGCCGGGCAACTATGTGGGCTACCGCATTGCACCCGAGGAATCCGAATGGGGGTGCGTGTGCTCCTCGATTTCACGCGTCGCCAGGCATGGGACATCGCGACGAAAAAATTTAATTACAATTCGGGAACCGTGGAACGGGCAGAGGTGGAGAGAGGTGGCTCAGCAATGGGTGAGGACAAGGTACGACGACGCCATCCCGTCGCGAAACAGAGCCTCCGTATGTCCCTCATTCCAGGGATAATCGAGCTACGCGTCTCTCGTTGTTTCTTTGAGCCCGGAAAATCGAATTAATTTGGATCATTAGCTTGCTTATCGCCTGACGGATTTTATTAAGTCCTCGCATGACGTCTAGCATCTGGAAGGAGATTTCTTCGAGGTTGAGCCTTTCTGCTCGCGAATTTCTAAAAAGAAGGACGAAAAAGCCTAGCCGATTAAGATGCTCAAAACTGCCCTTAGAGGTTTTTCAATAACTACCAATGACTTTCGAACCATTCGAAAGCTGACCAAGAAAAACCCCTCCGAGTAAAATTTCAGCACAACGAGCACAGTTTGCAACAAAAATCTGAAAAAATTCTCTAAAATGTGCCTTGAGATCGAAAATATGTCAGATATTTTTCAGAATTTTAAAACGCATCATAGACCGGAAAATGCACGGAAGAACGCGGAATCTAATTTACCCTGTAACTACCCTGGCGGGAAAGCTAGAGGGCTGAAATTCTACTCTGAGGGGTTTTCTTGGTCAGCTTTCGAATGGTTCGATAGTTATTGAAAAACCTCTAAGGCCAGTTTTGACCATCTTAATCGGCTAGGCCCTTTCTGGAAAAATTGAGTTATAGAGATATCGATCTTTTCCGACTATCCATGGATCAGTTCTGATCCATGGTGGATAATCATTATACCGAGTAACACTATTCGGCTTTAAAAACGATTCGAAGAGTCCGTTACGCGCCAAGTCGATTTCGGAGCACACGACGCGATGCAACGCCTCGCAGACGTCAAAAGCCTCTTGGGAAAACATCGAGAGCTTCCCACGAACACTCGATAGCGATTGTTTTCCTTGCCGGTTGGCTGTTTGCGTAGCGTTAATCGAAAAATCATAAGCGTCCTCTCTCCTAAAGGGTTTCTTCTTTATCCGGGGAAAGCTCGTCCGGGGGGAAAAGAGATAATCGATCTGCTGTTTATTTGGAGACTCGAGTGCGCTACGAGGCCAGTAGCTACAAATGTTTGGGCGACGGTGATTGATAGAAAGGTTCGTTTATGCTATCAGAGAAAAATAAACTGTTCAAGGTCGCTACTCTCGCTCCCCCAAGAACCGTGAATCACATCAACGTCTCTGTTATACAGATGATCCTTCGAATAAACGGGTCCTGCCATGACGGGTCCTGCTTGCTCCCGCATTTTCCTCGCACCATTATCCCGATGGATTATGCTCTGTTTGTGTTATCGAAAGATTTTTCGGAGAGACTAATGGCGCGGCGCGGCGCGGCGGATGGATCGCGGATAAAGCGGATAGATTGATGGAAATGTCGGAGACATCCGGAGAAACAAGTTGGTTCAAGCAACTTAGCTAAAATACGTTTGTCTATCGTATCCCAGATTTTGTTTCACGACAATCTGAAATCAAAGCGTAGGAAATTTCGCGCTGTCTATTTCGCCTGACAATCACAGCCGTGATATATCGTCTCAGTTTCGTGATCGAGGTACGCGACCCATTTGAACATTGGTTGGATATATCCGAGACCGTTGGAGAGAGTAAGTTTAGGTCCGTTGAGAATCACTGTTCTACCTGTTTGCCCGTAGCAACCCGATGTCAAGATAATTAGGGACTCGACCGGCCAGATTTCCCTCTTCGTAACCCCATCTAAATCTGCGGTCTGCGAACAGCTAAACAGTCTCGTATAATACACGAGTGTATGCGAATCGATTGGTAGTGACACGGACCATCAGAGTTCCCGGCGAAATCTCGGCGGGTCCGTTCTAACTTGCTCAGCGTGCAATTTTTTCAAACCATTCCCAAAAAATCCCATAAAATTTAGCCATTCGAATAAAAGAGATAAAAATTTTTTTGGCTACTCTGCGCGTCGACTGCGCCGAGGACCCGCTTCGGCGGCCTTTCGAGCGGATCGCAGTCGAAGAAGCGTAATTTCAATGGAATTGCTTTGGGTTGAACGTCGATGCGTAGAAAGAGAATTGAACGATGGTCGTTAAGCACTCGGGCCGACGTTCGAGCCGCTCGCATATTTCCGCGACGCAGCCAGAGAGGAGAGAGCCGGCTTTAATAGTTTTGCATTTCCTCGGAGCTGCGCGGGGTTCGGGTGGCCCTCGGTGCAATAAAAACGCAACGGTTCGCAATAAAACGCGTTACAACGGGCCGACGGGAATAAAACGTCAAGGATATCGTATCTCCGAGAACCCCGTGGCCCCGTCGTTACCCCGGTTTTATCGATGATATCGCGATGGACAGTATCCCGGCCCGCGAATGTCCATAATTTGCGACGCAAAAACACTTTACCCCACAATGTCGCGGAATTATTAAACACGGAAGTCAACGACGCTCACGAAGCGAACCGATCGCACCCGCAAACTTTCATACCGCCGCGCCGCGTCGAGAAGCTCGCATGGATGTCCTATACGACCACGGTTTATGCCGTAATACGCGTAATGACGCGATCGGTAAATCGATCGTTTCCTACGGTTGATGCCGGAAGTTTGGTTCGAAGTCAAATGCGATGCGGTATAGTGGAAACTTCTGGGGTTTGAAGTCGTCGAACCTTCCTCAGAAGGGTCAAACAAATTTTTGTGAATTGTTTTCCGAGAAAACTATGTTAATAACTGTGTGAAGAATTTCCTGAATTGAGCACCTTTTTTACAACTGCGTTCTTCAACAAACTTCTATCATAAATCTTTGTCGAAATTCGTCGACTACGAAGAACATCTAGAATCCATAAATTATTTTCGACAACACCGTAATATTTCACGTAGCCTGGAAAGCAACGAGCAACATTCGTAGAATTCAATTTCTGAAAATGGTGGACAGCGTAAGACTCGAGATGAACGTTGTCTATGTAGAATAATAATCCCAGGCTGTGTCTTAAAAGACAGTCACTGTTAGGTGACTCGTTACGGGGCATTCGAATGGGAATCGATTCGAAGACGCGTTCTCTTTCCCAGTGAGTTGTCTCGCCTCAATACCAGAGAGTAATTACTCCCCTCGGGACGACGGTAATAAATTAGACGGGGAATATCGATGCGCGAGAATTTCACTCACGACGCGACGCGACTCGACGCAACGCGTCTCCGATAAAGGATCGCGAAACGAGCAAAACAATTTATCGAAGGGTCGTCTTCGTTTTCTTGCGTGTACTCGAAACCGCGTGCGGCGAAACCCGCTGTAGCGGGGACCCATTAATGACGATCGATTAGCATACGATTAATATGCCGTCGGCAACCGAAGGGATACCCGCGAATAATTAAATCCTCGAAATACATTATTGCCGACTGCTTTCGCATCGCGTCATGTCGCGTCGTCGCGAAAGAAACGCAAAAACCTCGACACACGGAATACGTAATTTCCGCACGAATCTCAAAATGATACTATCTGGGAAATATCAGGTCCCTGGGACAAGTTAACGATTTAACCCTTAGCACTTTTATTGAGCATAAAAATCCGCAGTCTAATAATCAAATTGAATATTTTTAACATTTTCAATCAAGCCACCACGCATAAACAACCACTCAACAAATATAGAAGCAAACTAGGAAATTCATAGAGTATGAGCAGCAGAGAGCAACACATTTCAGCAGCGAAGCAGACGTTTTGAATATTTTGTATCTTCGTTTTCCGGGGGAAATTGGCATCTGCATTTCGCGTCAGGTTTCATTAAAAAATTGTGCCTGTCGTTGCGCTTCCTTTGTCCAGGACAGTATGGCGGACTCGCGTAGCCAGCTCGCAGAGTCGAATGACTTCGCCGAGGCTTGTAGAAAAACCAGGTCCCGCTAATTAGCGCGGGAACGCGCGGAAATCGAGAGGCGGGGGTGAAATTCTCTCGACAAGTCACTCGGAAGTTGCAACATCTGTTGCGCTCCGAAATGAAAAGCGGCTGACATTAGTTAGCAGTTGGCTGTTCGTTGCACCGCGTCGAACTTCCATGCGCGCCGGGAAGGATAGCGTTGAAAAACGTCATCCGGGAGATTCGAGCGAGTTATTACGTCGCTTTCGGAGCCCTCGGTTGCATTCGTTAAAATCCAGAAGCTCGCTGCATACAAGGCGATTATTGGGAAGTTTTTAAAAGAAAGGTAGCGAGTGATATACAATAGAACTGATATGACATGGTAGGCTCATTGATTCATAGTGAGAGGACGTACTTTCTCCAAGAGGTTAACAGTAATTAGACTGCGGATGATACGCATTTATTTTTGATGCGTTGAAATTCGGACTTACAGTTTTTGTACGGTGGTGAGTTCCCCAGGAATCTGGGTGAGTCCTCGCTGCGAGCAATCGATGTCCTGTCCGGTGCAGGTACACATCCAGGGGCACCTGGCACTGTTCATGTCCTCCATCGTCCCCGGAAAACTCCCGATGGCGAAACCACCGATGGCGGTACCATGAGAGGCGCCACCGCCAAGCACGGACAAGATCAGGAGAAGTCCCCAGGCGCATAGCACGGAGCCGCAGCTGACACCGAGCAAACGTAGAGACCAGGCGGGCGTCATGGCACGTGCCACCGCCAACATCTTCCGGTGAATATCCTTCACGGCACGGTTCGATCCCTCGAGGATCTTGGCGAAGTTGCCGGCGCGGCTCTTCGGCTGTATACCGTTCGGATCGTACAAGCTGTACCGCGGCGGTTCTCTGTTCGGTATCCTGGCTACGTTGATGTCCGAATAAACGTAGCTGGGCGGCGGCTCCAGGAAAGAGGATATCTCGAATCCTTCGGCAGCCGGGCAACCGAGGATCCTGACCGGCTCTAAGATCGGGTCCTGCTCCAGACGTATCACTGAACACTCGAACTCATTCCCCGTCAAATCCGTCGAGGTCTGGACCTGTCTTTCCGTGGCTTTACCCCGCGACCGGTCCCGCCTTCGACCATGAACCCGGCACGATCGATTGAGATTCCTCCGCGTGCTGTCCGCGTGATGTCTCGAAACGCCAGCCGGCGGTGGTACCCGGTGCCTGTGCGCCAAACAATGTCCTCTTCGATCGCACGTCTCGTCGGCCGACGTCCGTCTCGGCCGTTTCGAACGGGCCTCCGAGCTGTCGGTTATCAACTGCAGATCCAACGCGATCGCCGCCGATTGCGGCCGCGGCTGATGCTGATGCTGATGCTGTTGATGCTGGTGCTGATGCTGGTGTTGATGACGGCAGTGATGATGCACCAGAACTGGAGCCTCGTTCAACGCCGCGCCGCACTCGATCCTCAACGTCTCGCTTCCGTTTCTCCTCGACTCGTCCACCTCGACCTCGTCGACCAAGACTCGTCCAGCATCCACCTCTGCCTGGATGAGACCTGGACCACACGCGGCACCGAGGTCCTCCGTTGACGATAGGACTTGATGATGATTCCCGTTCACGCTCACGCTCCCGTTCCCGTTCCCGTTCCCGTCCCCCTCCGAGCAGACCGGAGACGTGACTACGAGCGACGACGACGATGGCCGCTCGGAAGCTAGACCATCCAGCTGGCCCTTTCGGGGGCCGTGTACAGGGCCCCCCTCTTCGGCTTCAGGCCCCTCCGGCGAGCTGTTGGACACCACTAACGGCACCACCCGGTCCTGCGCATCCTGGGCGACCGCTCTCACTGACTTTATCTTGACGCTGGTCTGGAACCTAGTGTCTACCGTACCCGAACGGGTACGAAAGTCTTGAGAACGATGTACGGTTCCCCGGGAACGATACACCGAAAGTCATTTACCAGTTGCCGAATTGTCTGTCGGACCCTTTTTCTTCTTGCTCGTCTACGTTCTGCCTCGCGGGATCGTTAATCTTGCTGTCTTCCGGTCGTGTCCAACTGGATCACGCTCGCACGTGCTCCTTAGGACTGACGGTGCTGGTGCTCGGGCTGATGCTGATGCCGATGCTGATGTCGATGCTGCCAACGATCCTCGTCTTCCTTTTTTTTCGTTCTTCCTGCTTTTCTCTCTTTACTATCGAACGGGCTACCGTTCGAACAATCAACGATCCAAGGAATCGTTAAACGGGCATTATAGGGGACGACAAGTTCGTCGATTCGGCTGCCGGTTGATCCAGAAACTTGACGCGGCAGTGATGCATCACCTGGAACAAGCAGATGGGACTGGTTCAGTGTCGCGTGCTACGATTTATCGGAGACTAAGGAATAACTTTCGATCGAGAGCATTCGCGCACAATGTCTGACGCGATTTCAGATTTTATCTTTTATCATTCGTCAAGTTGTAGAAATATTTTTTCGAGAAATGTTTTAGTATACTTTATTCGAAACGTGTTAGAAAAATCCTATAAAATCTGATTAAACTCCACCTTGTTAATCAAGCTTGCGAAGAAAAAGAGCAACGTGGAGAAAGGTTGCGATTCAGTCATCGGGATAGTAATCTTCCTCGATGCTGCAACCATGCGCGATGGTCCTTATTGCCGAAAGGATATCATCATTGCTCCTTACAGCCATAGCTTCCACCGAAACTTGTCGTCAAGACCACGATACATATTCCTCCCAGACAATTTTCCCACCCGCCGGTAACCGTTATCGAAAAAATGTACGTCGCGGTTAACAGATGCGCTACTTCGGCCTAACCGAAGAAGAGGACGAGCAAGTAGAAGTAGAAACGTTACGGGACCGAAAGGCGCAGCCAGTTACAAAGAGAGGGACTCGCCGCTGCAATATCGGAAGTACGAGAAAAATATGCTTTCGAAGCACAATCAAGGACTCGAACGCATTCTATGCACAGCCGTTCGAGTTGCGAGGCATATTGGAATTTTTCCTCGACATTTTCCTTCCGCCCTCTCTACTCGCCACCCTTTCTTCAACCCTCTCTCTCTCTCTCCTTCTTTTCGTTCTTTTGCACATGGATACGCGCACGTAACTCCGGTCGAGAGAAGAGAGAGAGAGAGAGAGAGAGAGAGAGAACAGATCTCTACCTGTCGTTTTTCTTCTTTTCTACTTGCCCAAGCAACGTGCTTCGAACCAACCCGTACACACGTGACGTCTTATATACATGCTGCCTGCTTGCTCGTAAGTGGCCCCGGATACGTTTCCGCGATTTATCACTACCTGAGAACACCTGGAAACAGAATGTCTGGGCGGCGTCCAGCGCGAATTGTCCACGGCGTTTGCTGAATTAAATTTCACGCGGCCCACTTCCACTACCTGTCGCGCGAAACCTCTCCCCACTCGACTACGGCGAATATAATTTTCGCGGGTACCTGTCCCACGCGAAATATTGGTCCGCGGATTCCTGCCCTCGCAAAACGATGATAGGAATCCGAACTGCATTATTTAGTGCGCCGCGCCGCGCCGCGCCGTTGCGAATTTCCTTGGGGAAAGTTGTTTTTGCACTTCGCAACATGTTTGTTTCCAAGGCCACACTATTTTAGTAATATTGACTCGATGAGATTTGAGAAAACATTTACAAACCTAGAAAGTGCAGACCGGTAGACCCTTAACTTCGAACATTTTTATGTCCTCCGAAGAGTCTTTTAGCGTCTCAATTATCTCGACGTTCGTTCCAAGATATTTCCTAGGTAATTATCTCGATGCCGGCAGCACCGATGGTGCTGTTCAAAGGCCGAAGACGATGGGGTGGGCGAGCATCGTCGAGATCGAATCAGTTAACACGAGGCGGGGAACAAAGCAGGCCGTATGAAAGAAGCCTCGCGGCGAGTCCGCGTGCCGCATTGAAATTCCTCGAAAATCTAATATTCTGTTGGAGCGGCGCGGCCGGGACAAGGATCGATAATTCGATTAGCAGTAGTCGACACTGAGGACAGTTAGGCGGGACGCTTCCTCTGTAGACACTGTCACCACCCCCTTACATTCCTCCGCCCCTCTATCCAGGCTGACTCGAGTACGGTTAAAGTAGCTAGGTCCTCGATATCTACCGAGGGTGTGTACACCACGCACGTATAATATTCTCGAGCACTCTCCGTGCAGATAATATCGTGGCAGAAGAGAGGGGATTGGTCTGGCCTCTGATGTCGAAGTTAAGATGCTACGAGGGATACCCGGGGGTTGAAACTCTCTCGATTCGAATGCGAGACAAATCGACGCGACGAGAGGACTCCTTCTTGCGCGCCTACCGGTCGCCCGTGTAACACGGGTACTCGGCATTAATTAACAACGTTAGCGCATATTAATTGAGGCAAAGTAGCGGACGATGGGCCAGGGACTTTTTTTCTTTCAACCCTTCCCGATACTCCTCACGCGCGAAAAGCATCAACGATACAGTAGCTATTATCTAGAAACTTGTGAGAATTATTCTATTCGCGCGATGCGCTTTCAGAAGTTCTAGAATTTTATAAAATGCAATTTATTATGAAAGAAGAAACGCTTAGGGTACTGGTAAAATAGCAAATACTTTAATAATCTTATAAAATGAATTATAGTGATCAGTAGATCAGAGAAACAGACGATAAACAGAAACTAGTTTTACACTTTCAGACCACCATGGCGTAAAACCAGTATCCCATGATGAAAATCGATTGGTTTTCTCTCTTTCTTTCTCTTTCCTCTCGGAGCAAGTGTAGCAAAGCAACCGTGCGTGCAGCTGATGTAATTAGGAAAATTATACGTTAGAATAAATTGTATTCGACGAAGGGTGAGCGATATTTGGTCTCCAGGGTTTCGTCGACTCGCGTGTCACCGGAATAATTGCCTGGATAAATATTTGACTTCTTCGGGCACGGTTGATTGACACCTTACGCTTCTCAACATGCCGCGCCGATCTCACGTGATCCCTGTGACCATTCTATTTTTCGTTCTACTTTTCAAGCTAGCGTGTTTGCCGAGCTCGCTAATGCTTTTAAAATTCCGAGAGCAAACAATCGGTCTCGTCGAAGTGTCCCGTGTAGAAAAGGGCCTCTGGGGACAATATTGACTCAGATCTGCGGGGATGCGACCCCCCGCAACGATGCACTAGGTCTGCCGTGAAGAGTTAAACTATTGCAACTTGTCGAAAAGATAGGCAACTTATCATACAAATGATCAAAAAGTTCAATATTCAAGTTACCATTTTCTATATCTTTATCAAACTAACAAATTTGTGTCTATCCAAATTTTTAATCACTTTTTAACCTCGACAGCTGTTTCGTCAGAGTCGTCATTCTTTTCGCGATTTTCCACATCACTGACCTAGGAAGTTCATCCTCCGAGTTTATTCGCTAAAGGGTGGTATTCAAGAAAGCAGTGCCGGGTGGCAAGTGGTCGCGTGTTTGCCCAGTCAATTTCATTAAAAGCTACAGCATATGTACATGCTTTCAGCCTTTAAAGCCTTGTGCACACTGCCTTGGTTTCGGCTGAGAGGGTTGGACATATGGTTACACTGTTCCATGGCGTCACGTGCCATGTGGCCGAAGCCATCGGGTTTGTAACACGACTTTTCCTTGTGACTAGTCTAAGCCGAATCAGTGTGAACAAGGCTTAACGTAAGTAAACTACAATATGTTCTCCCAGAAAAATAACCTTGTAGCCACCAGAGCAGATTTTTCACAGAATAAATTGTCTTCGTCCGAGTTCAGGAGAATGATCCTGGCTAACGGACGACGCGGTCTGACAATGAACAGTCAGAATCACTGTGCGCATCGTCGATCCATCGATTCCGAGTATAGTACTTAGTTGTCGGTACGTTTGGATAAAAACTTGGGGGTTCGAATGTTTTCGAATCGCGGCCGTGCAGTTCCATTCCCCCTGTTCATCGACTGTGACTACCACGGGAGAGAAAGAGAGAGAGAGAGGCCCGGGTATATCGACTAAATTATATTTCCTCTGGCTGCTACAAAGTGTATTCGATGTGCAGGCAGCTCAGCCAGAGTGTATGATATACGGAGAAGAAACGGGGAATCCCTTTGTGCCGCGGGAGGGGAAAATCAGACGGTTCCAACGGATAGCCAATACAGCGCCGAGCCGGGAATATTGCGTTCTTATTGTAATATATTTGTAAGCCACTTCGCCAGACAATTTCATCCGTGGCCCCGCACGAATGTAGGCAGGTGGATATACGTATGTGGATATACGTATGTGAATATGTATGTATATGTATACTACAGGAATATTCCTCCGAGGTATATCATTATAGCGCGCCATAGGAGAGGCCGATTATTTGTCGAACGCTCCGCGAGACAAAGGAAGACGCAATTTTCGAAAAATGGAAGACACTTGTCTATTCCGTATTCCGACTCCCTTAGGGACTGCTTTATGCTGCATCGATGAGGAGACCGATAAACGTTATCCTACAGACCCTCCATCTTATCGTTACTTTGCCATTTTTTGGCTGCAGCGAATCTCCAGTGCAAATATTCTCGAAACGATGCTTCTTTACGACAGGTTTGTTTGGTGATTGTGAACCGTATACAATATTCTTCGATAATACTTCGCGAACTGACAGATCCATTTTTAAACATTACTTCTAAAATTTTCTGTTTCATCGAAGGTTTTACTATTCAATGTTACAAATTGTTTGAAACATTTTTCAAACTGAATGTAAAAATAGTATAACTGTAGCGGTGTCGTTGATTCTTGTTTACAAACTGACACAGCGTTTTTATTTAAACTCAATCTTCGCTGCGTGTCCATGCCTGGGGATTCACGTTCGATCA
Source organism: Lasioglossum marginatum (assembly GCA_028455795.1). Taxonomy (NCBI): domain Eukaryota; kingdom Metazoa; phylum Arthropoda; class Insecta; order Hymenoptera; family Halictidae; genus Lasioglossum; species Lasioglossum marginatum. The sequence continues at coordinate 19,129,084 of CM052245.1, forward strand.
GCGGTAAACAAAAGCAAATCATCCGTAAGCGATGTTATAACAAACAATCGGGATTACAGTACAGAAACACGAACAATGGTGGAACAATTGTTACGTGTGTTCTAGCTTAAACGATTTTGAATTGTTTCGATGATAACCTACCTATTGTGCATTTACATCTGCAATGCAAAAACTGTTTTCGATATAGCTTCATTTTCACCAATCAAAGAAAATATAATTTCTATCGAAACTTCGATATTACCTATTTATTTATACGTGTAGTTATCATCTTCTGTCCAGGCCAAAAAATTAATTTTTAGCAAGAATAAAAAGCGCCGAACCGATCATTCAATATTAATTCAAAGAGAACGAGCGAAAAGGGGTTAACACCGCCGCGAACATCCCCTTCAGGGTAGACTCGGGCAACGGGAGCGAGCATAACGCGGGGGTTGGCACGCGCGGTTTCCCATTTCCCCCGAAACTTTTCCCGTAACACGGTTTTCCTCCGCTCGGGACTTCCAAGTGAACGAGACACACGGAACCGATGATTTTTCGTGAAAAAGCCCCGCGACCGATAGTTTGCTTTGGAGGCAAGAGATGTTTGGTTAACATGTGTGCCTAATGGCCCGTGCGAAATGGATTTTTAAGGTCTCCGATTTAAGATGTGAGGCTGAAGAGAGAATGAGAGAGAGAGAGAGAGAGAGAGAGAGGTAAAGAGAGAGAGAAAACAGGCTCTTGTCGAGCAGACGAGAAACGTAGCGATCGAAAATCGATGCACCGGGCAGAAACCACGACGAGCCGGTGATCGAAAGTCGATCGAGACGACGAAACTGTTCAACCAGACCGCCGATGGACACATAATGAACGTTCGACGCAGGCCAGACGAGGACACCGATATTATTGACGAGCATCGGCTGGAATCAACGTTCCCGCGGCGACGAGCAGTTTTCAGTCTTGCTCCATTTGCGCTCCGTGACGGATTCAATTATTTCCACGCGATACCGCGCTCGCGAAATGTTAACGCGTGGCTCGGTCTTTATGTCGCGTTTCTGCACAGAGACGGGAGCATTAACGCGCCGATCTGCACCATTTTTAGGAGATGATACGCAACTTTCATTTTTCCCTGGAAAACTCGGCGAACGCGATCTTGATTTCCTATTAGATGATTGCAAGTATTCAGAGTGGTTATAGAGATTACAATTCCATGGATTCTAATCTTGCAAACACACCGCAGCCTGCACGTACCGTTCCCGTTATTACCTTCAGCCTCGCAGGATCTCAATTTAAAGAAGGAAGTTCATTTTTTCGAGTCTCCTCCATGAAAAGGTATCAGCGTCCGCAGATTAAACGGAGCACGTCCGTCCCCATGAATCGTATCGTATTCGACGACAAATGAAACAGCCCTAACGCAGTCCGGACTCAAAGCAACACCGTCCAGTATATACCTTTTTTATAGGTTTTATAGATCTCTCGACATAAAAGTAAGAAGGGTGGCGGAGAGGACCCTGCCGATATTAGGTTTCCCAGTGCGGTTTTCAGCCACCCACTCGATCGGTTGATCGGTCGACTTTACCCCGGGGAAATCACACTAGATACGAATTGGACCTCCCACCCCTAACTCCCTCACTCTCTCTCTCTCGCTCTGTTAAGAGGTGGCCAGAGCTGGTGAGAGCGAGAGAGAGAGAGGGAGGAACGACGGGGACCCCTCACGACGACACGAAGACGGTGGCTCCGTGTATTAATCGGGGAAAGGATCTTCTTTCATTCCTTCTCGGTATCCCAGCCTTGTCTACCCTCGGGATCGGCACAGACGGGAAAGGATTATCCGGCGAGAGCAGTATTTTCCGTTGGTGTATCGACACTTCGGTGATTGCGCGAATCGCACACGTCCGACGGAATGATGACGGATTAGCAGACACCCGAAGAACTCTCCTAGAAACTCGCTTCGAACGGCCACGTGTTCCCAGCGACCTTTAATCACGCTTCTTTCGAGTTGCCAGCTTCCGGACCAACTTGCCCGCTCGATTTTCCCCTTGGAAGCTCTGGCTAGTCGAGCAAAAGCGTCTCCGGTAAGACAAATTTTTTGATACTTCGAGAACGATGCGCTGAACGTTGATTTAGCACGACGATTTTACACCTCGATTTAGCACCTCGATTTAGCTGGCACACAAATGAGAGAGAATCGAAGAGATTTGTTTGGTCTATAGGCACAGGGTGTATAGAAATTATATAGTGTTACATAATTACATGTAAGAAAGATCCCGCAAAATTAAAAACAATTTTTTTTTATTGCATCGTATTCTATTCGTTCGAGGAAAGGTAGACTTCGGCAGCCTTTAAAAATTCCAGACCCGACCGAGCTCTTGATCCAGCAGTTTCCAGATCGTCTTATGGTTTTGTGGGCTAGTGTACCGAGATCGGCTCGGGTCCGCTCGGCGAACCAGATTTCTTCTCGCATCCCCTGACGCGATCCGAAGCACGCAATGCGCGTGTACTCTCGCTAATCAATGTACTATCGTGCGAGGAAATTTATAGATCCGCTGCCGGTGACTCGTAATCTAATATACGATAATATATATACGGGGATAGTTAGCCGCAGGTGGCTGCTGGACTGTTCGGTAGCGGTCGGTCTCTCGGACTGTCCGGTAATACTGGTCTGGGTATCTTGCGCGGGTATCGGACGCTAGCCGCGTCCGATTTTTCCATGTTTTTTCGCTTCGGTTCCCGGTGCCCCGCCTAATTGAATGTTCGCCGCACGTTAATCGATTCAAATTATCGACCGAGTCGCGGGAAAAAGGAGCACGCGTTTTAATTTATTAACGCGGGAAGATTGCGTTTACGCCGCGCGCGCCGTGGCTCTCCTCGATTTCGCCCGGCCGATTTTATCCGAGCCCTCCGGGTCCCTGGCCTCGTAATTTATCCGAGCTATGTAATTTCCCGCGGATCCCCCCGCTAATTGATCGAAAAATGAAACTTTCATCGCCCGGTGCCCCCACGACGATTTATATTATACCGCGGTCCAACCGCCGCGCCGCTCCGTTGAAACCGATCGACGATCGATTTACGCTCGTTACTGTTTACCAAGCCCGCGATCGAGTTATTATATCTCGCTCGAAGGAAAACGATCGTTGACAGTCTAGTTTTTCAGCGAACCGTGTTAATGGAACCGTTCCGAGGGCCAGGATCGACACAGATTCAACGTGGCCAATTGAAATTCGATTTCCTGCCAGACGGTTTCTTTTTCTTAATTGGGAATGCGGTTCTATCGGCCGAATAGTTTCCCCGGGAAATAAGATCGAACCTGGTTTCAATTAATATTGTAATTGCCAATAAATTTTGCCTGTTGTGTTGAAACGATACGCGTTTTATGCACCTGGTCGGCTGATAAATTCAAATCTAGATACGACCTGTGAATGTTGCCTCTAGAATCTAAAACTTCTTAAACAGCAATGTAGTTATTTAATGCTGTTTCATGTAAATACGATACGAAGAGCTTACGCCAGCAATTTCCACGGTGTCTTATAATTTTGCCCACTAGTGTATCTCGCATTCAGCTCGTCCCATGCACCATGTCCGGCATTATCTCACGCAACGTCTACTTCTTCAAACGAACAAGCACGGTAGCGAGTTCCGAGGCGGATCTCTCACTGATCGAATACCGCTCGTACACCTCCTGAGCTCCTTCCTCTTATTCCAGCCGGAACACTGTTCGACTGTTAATTAACACGTTCCGAGATACCGCGGATTCCGTTCGAGAGGACTGTGTTCGAACTGGCCTCCAGCCACTGTTGCTTTGGTCGAGCTAGTAATGGAAGCGGGAGGGAAACGCGACTTGGCAGGAAATTGATTTCTCTTAAGGAATGTTATTGGGGCCTTTGGGCGTGAACATTTCGGTTGCCGTTTTACCCCTGCGATTGCGGGTTACGTGTATGCCAGCATCTGATTCCGTATCCTGACCAGGAAATTATAAATTGAGTTGTTCATTCTTGTTCCTTCTGGGATCAATTTCTAGCGTACTTAAATTTATCAAACATAAGCAAAGAATCCTATAACACACAAAATTCTCTCGAAGCTTGACAAACTTCGGGATTCCTCAATTTCCAAAGGAACCACTCCTCGCATTCGATCCTACCAACATCAGCTCTCCGAAGTCAAAGTTCAACGTCCCCAGATTACCATCTCTATGCATCCGTCGAATAATTCAAGTCGATTCTTCGTGTCCACCGAGCTGTGTCATTAAACTACGCGAGAAACACTCAGACCTAACCCAATCTCACCGAAAGGCCACTCGTCCCCGAAACTTGTTAATTGCGTTCGAAGCGATCCACGGATCAACCATGATCAAGTCCAAGATACTCGACCATTATTTCCATAGCGGAAACGGTCGGTTCCAGTTTTGGGGGCGTGGGTGGCCACGCTGCGTTCACACCGGAACTTCCTTCGAAACGGAAGCATAGCGTTCATACTCGAGGTCCGAAGTGAAATCGCCCATTTATCCCGGACAGGGGCAATTGCTGACGTGTTCCATGGACGTTCTCGAGACAGAAAGAGAAGAGAGCAACAAGAAAACCTAAAGTTCCCGCAGAAAAGAAGGGGAGCGATGAAACAGGGGTGAGAAGCTCGCAGAGAAGAGGGTAGAGAAGAGAATCGGAGTCTAGACCGATTAGCGTTTGGTTGCCGGAACTCGGAGACGAGCTCAGAAAAGCGACGGAAGTGGCCGGACTCCCCCCTCCTTCCTCGTTCACAGATGGAAAGAGGGACTGGAAAGACAAATAGAATTCGGAAAGAGTTTTTGCCGCCCGGCAAGATTTAATAGCCCGTGCGGGCTCCGAGTGCTTCAACCCCTGGTTACCAACGTTGACCGATGCCCGTCGGTCTGGGATCGTCGGGGAACTCATCTGACCGATGTACAATAGTCCAGCTTGAAGAATTTGGCGATATTTTGTCGGTACTTTTCCGCTGTCTTCTATGTTTTAAGGTCTGTGTACCTAAAAAATTAAAACTTTTATAATGCGCTAATATTGTATGGTATAGTACTGGTTGAACTAGTTGAGCAGTTAGAACAACGGTCCTGCATACTTCGAAGGTTGTATCCAAGCAACGTTCTCGTACTCCCACCGCATTAAAAAATGACACGAAAATTTACGATCGTCGTATACGCATGCACATATAATAGATGAGGAATGTCACGATCATTGGGGAGCACAAGTATGTCAATTGACCGAACGATGGCAAGTGGGAGTCGCAACGAGCAACGAACGTACGTGAAAATCGACGGTCAAGGTCCACGAACTATATATCAATAAAGAAACACGTCGGTGTAAATCAAGAAAATCATGAGTCAACCTCCCCGTAATCTCTTCCCAAACGTCGACTTTGATATAAACCTGTCCCTGGAGCCTCGAACAATTGACCAAGATCTAAACTATCACCGCTCGCATCGAATGACAAAAGTGAGTAAATCAAATGCAAAATAGAAATTTTCAACTGGTTCATATTATTGATAATTGGTGATAGCTGGTCCTATAAATTTCGGGGCAGTACCGTTCACCAGACAGTACCCCCAAATACATATGTATATATAACAGTTTCATTGATCTCAAAAAGGTCGTCAAACTTTCTCGCCTTATCTCGCTGGCGATACGCGTGGCGTGTGAACGCGGTATAACGCTGGCGACAATGTCCGAGTACGATGTCACCGTGACTCCAATATTGACACGACGTTGGCTTATCACACGTGTACGACATTAATCATACGTTCTCGTCGGCATGGTTGTTAAAGCGAATCTATTCTCCGAGCACGATCCTCTCCTCTTGACGGACAGCTAGAAAAGGGCTGGACCGGAAGTAAGAAGAAGAAGACGAAGAAGAATCGCGCGAACTAGACTGTAGTCAGCGCTTTTTCCCTACCGAGTCCGGATTGTTAAATAAAGTCATCGTCCGTCGCCCAGCTAATGGCAAATCTATAATGGCCTCGAAACCGACCTTCCGTCGGTGCGGATTTTTTGCGGGTGCGTTTCGACCACGCGAAATCTTCTCTGACCGACAGCAGCGTCTCGCAGAAAAAGACGCAGGCCATTGGACCGGGGACGAAGATCGATCGCCGGGCTCGATTCGAGCAGATAATTTCCCGTTCGAGCACAAGCGGCGGGGACGTGTATCTAATCTTGACAAGGCGCGCGAAGAGTACGGCCTGCTCTCGGACAATCGTCGATAAACCGAGTTCGAGGAACTCTCCAGGACGAGAGGAGACACTTTTTTCCAGCGCCGCTCCGTGCCGGCTAATGCGAGCGGATGACAAGAACGGCACCGGCACCGAACGAAACACCGTGTCTCCGATAAGATGGACAGCACCGATAGGGAACGTTACGCCCCTCGATAACCGGGACTCCTCTATTTGGCCGGTAGGTACCCGAAGAACAAGCTTCATCGAGAGCCCCGTGCCCGCCAATTGAAGTATTGGCAAATCCCAGAGAGAGAGAGGGGGGGAGTCAGATGTCTAGCCGGACTCCGTATTGAGACGTTTGCGTATTGCTCAGGCCAGTATACGCTATCTGGATAATCCTCTCGATATTAATTAAAGCTACTGCGAGAGAGCAATATCGCTGTCTGTTCATCTGAAAATAGTCGGCCACGGAGGTATGTGCTCTCGGTAAATCCTTGAAATGTTCTACAACTGGGTCCCCCTGATCTCCGGATTTAAGTTGCTCCCGCTGCTGCTGCGGTAGTTCCTCTTTTCGGAATTAATTAAGAGCCTTGGGACACGTGGTTCTCGGTGAGTTTGCGATACTGGAATATACGCGGAGCTTATGTAGAACGTTCCTCCAAGTGAGAATTTTCGCGAAGAGGCCAGCATCATCGCCCAGTGATCCGTTCTCAATTCCGTCGAATCGATGATGGCTTCCAGGTACATACAAGGGATTCAACGGGACACAGACTTCGTCGCTGGTTCATGTTTCGCATTCCGGCTGCTTCGGGCCTGCATCTTCCCGCTCGTTATCTTTAAAGCGACCATATCCGAGATAGCTCGTTATCGTTTTACGAACGACAGTTCTCGAAATTGGCAGCCGAGGAGAAAGAGAGAAAAAGAGAGCATAGGTGATCGCATAGGTGTCCGCCGTAAACCATCGCGACCGCCCCCGGTGAAATACTGCGGAAAGCGACGTTGTTTCCCCACTCCAAATATATTATTTACACCTTCCCGCGTTCGCGCGCGCGCAGCCCAGAGTGCCTCTAGGAAACGTATATCCTAGTTACTTTTTAATTCCGCGGAATCCATTCGCGTGATTAATGGGGATTGCCTCGTCGCTTGTGCAATTTCACCGCCTTTCGATGTATATTTCATTTTCAATTGAGGCGACGCTGCGCCCGAGCTCGCGGTCGCTACGTTAGACAATTTCACGGTGTAATTTATAGTGTGAAAGAGGCTCGCGCTGCCCCTCCGACTTAATAAATATTGTTGAGAAACTGCCAGCGAGAGTGGCGCGATTTCTTTCACAACCGGAACCCGAAGAGTACCCGTTGATCGCTTATCGTTTCGCGGAACGCCGCGCGTTTCCAGGAACCGGCTCGTCGAAAGCTTCATGCAACAGTTTCTACTATAATTAATCGTACAACAATGATTTCGTGACTTCAAAATATTCTCGAAGTCGGTGGCTAATAATCTTGTTGTAAACTTTTATCACGCATACAAATCAAATCCGCAGTCTATAGTTATAATATCCGAAGAGAATAGGAAGTTTATCTCGTAAAACAGAAAATTAAGAGCAGAGTGCAATTTCACGTGCCGAACTCATCGTCGAAGGAAATAAACGAGTCCACTGTTTCTTGTCTATAAAAATATATATATTTGAACAAACCACAGTCAGAGTGCACTCACCGCGCAATTACAAAACGCGTTTCTGAAAACGCGTTTTTGAGGGTAAAATTATCGAGCATCGTTCGTTTCGCTATACGAAAAACCATAATGAGAATATAGTGTAAATTCTTGATTTCGTGAGCAGAGTCGAACGAGAGCATCGACGGCGAGTCTACTAAATTTTAATGATGATCAGACGCCATTACGTCAGTAGCCTCGTAGCCTCGTTGCGAAAACAAAAAGGGTTGGGCAGGGGGAGGGGGAGGTTGTACTGCAGCATTTTGCAAATGCCACTGTTCGACAAGCATCGTAATTGATTAACAACAGAACGGAAACGCGCGCATTTCCGGCGCAGTGAAGTGCACCGTGTACGAGCAACAAATTAACACCACTTGCTAATGCACCGGCACCGTTATCAGCGGTGAATCGAGATTTGAAGCACCGGGGAAAGCACGACGAGGCGCGTGATCGATCGTGCCTAAGTGCAACGAACAAATTTGTTCTTTGTGTGCTGAATCATGCGTCGATAGGCTCGCGATACACCCCCCGCAGGCCGATCGAGAAATTCGTGCGCGGAACCACCATACCATGCATCCTCCTGCACAACGTGAATATGCATTCTGATCACAAAAGGATGCCAAGCGTAACATTTTAGCACGCCGGAACACTCGATACAATACTCGAGAACTGCAGCTACCATTGCTGAATTTTTTGTTACATATTATTTTTTGCGAGGGCGCAGTTTTGTATTTCGAGCGAGTCTTGCGACTTTTCGATACGATGCGGAAACAACATTTATACTTCATGTACCGCCATTAATTTCGTTTCTAAATCGTAGAAATTCTGATTAAATTTCTGAAAGCAGAGAATGCGCGATTTCCACGTAGCAATTCTCGAGCAGAATGGACTCATCGGAAGATCCGGGGCTCGCTGCCGAATAATATCAGCGACAGAAACGAGCCAGAAAACGGGGCGAAGATCACGGCCACGGAATCGCAATACACCCGGCGTACATCGTGGTACATAGGGAATCACGACTACCGGCGGCCCACCGCAACCGACGGAGACGTACTCTTTCACGATAGATAGCGATCAGGCACGGGTCTCGCAGCTTTATTCTTTATTCCGCGCAGGGAGCCCTGGAGAGGTTGGATCAGCCAGATAGAGGCGACCAACGGAGCAGCCAGCAAAGATAGGGCCGTCGGAAGGAAGGAAGGAAGCGAGCAAGCAAGCAGAAAAGAGAGAGGGGGGAGGAGTAAAAAAGTGAACATTGGAGAAACGGTGGAGCCGACACATCAGCAAGGGGAACGCACGGTGAAATTCTCGTTTCACGTGGCTCCCGGAGAAAAGTGTGTCGGCTACCGTGAATTATGATAAATATCGCGACTGTGACGCTGCGATTTTAGGAGCCCTGCTTCGAGACGAAACCTCCCCGTCCACTATCCTCCTCGCGCACGTTTTCTTCCAGCTCTTGCTCTTTCAGCTCGGAGACGTTCTTTCCGATCTCCACGGGGCGGCTGTCCGCCATACATACCGAGAGAAAGATCTTTCGGCCAGGCTGAATACCGTATGCCGGGCGTGTACGCCGAACAAGCTGACCCCCCGGTGTCAAATGGAAGGTCGTGCAGCTCATTGCGAGCATCGAGAATGGAGCTCGTGATGCATCGGCCCTTGTTAGCGGAAGAAAGACGTCCGAGCGACCGGGAGAAACCGCGGGATCGTTCCTGATTCCTGATTCCCGATCTCCGAGCTAGCGGTGCGATCTGCGAAATATCTGGTCGACGAAGTATATGTACTACATATTATGTAGGTAATGCAGTCCATGTGCATGATCTTAAATGGGCACGTAATGGGTTAATAATTAATATATATTTCCAACTTCTTCAATCGGAAGTCAATTCTAAAAATCTTAATACGACCTCCGCTTGTCGCTAGTCTTTCACAAACGAACAGCCCCATACAAGGGTACAAGAATCGTGTATAGTGGCACGAGACCACAGATATCGGGTTGAAAAAGGTACAAAAGCTGACCATTGCGGGAAACGACTTAATGCCGGCGTCTTTCCTGCTATCTCAGAGGGTACTCTGTCCAAGAGGGAGAGATAAAGGTCGGCTGTGCGACAGAGAGGTGTAGAGCTTCTCGGGAACGAGGAACGAGGAAAGGAACAGCTAGAGCAAAACAATTACCTACCCTTCCTGCTCGCCAGGGGCGCATTTTCACCCCTGAAAACGTGGGAAGTAAAGCCACCGCTTGAGGTATACGAACTACCCCCTATAGAGAGCGCGCGGCACACAAACGCGCACTGAGACACACGGAGAGAGAGATAGGGTTATAGAGAGAGAGGGAGAAACCAACCACGGGGTTGCTAGCGACGGTCTCTCTCCCCCGAAGCACGCATAGGCATTCCTCATCCTCTCGGCGGGCATTAGCACGACCCCATGGGACCGAGCTAGGGTTCGTTTTATGGGTACAACACGACGGAAACGCGGTAAAACAGACAGGTGGAACGGAACGTGCACGTATACACCGCACGGTGACAGCCAGATTGGTAAGAGAGAGAGATCGATGCGATTGTGTGTGTGCATTTGTCTGTGTATCGTATGTGTGCGTCTGTGCGCAGGGCGGGGCGGAAATCGTGATGCAACCGGTTGCCGGGTGCGTTCCACGAAAAGGTGAAATAAAAACGTGGTAAAATTCCTCCGTGGGCAGACTTCGTTTTCCGAGCGGGGGAAGGGAGGCATCCTTCGAGAACACTGGACGATTATGTTGTCATTTGTTGCACGAGGACGATACTCTCGGTGGGCGTGAAGATTACAGTTTTTGATAAACTGCCTGGGGATTCTTATGCTAATTTCTGTGGTTCCTCCAGGATTTGAGTTAACAAGATGTTCTTTCTTGGGTGGTAGGGGATTTTGTGGGGCTTCTCTCTCTCTCTCTCCCTCTCTCTCTCTCGGGCACACACACACACACACACACATACACAAAGAATGAGTTTCGGTAAATGTTGTGCAATTTTTTGTGGTATTGTATTTTGAACAATCATACGGAAGGTGGACCATCGAGTTTTTGTAATGTGTTGGATTGCTAATGTTTGCCAATCGTTATGGAAATAAACCAAATTCGTCCATAAAAGTCTGTCTCCGAAAAAATTAGCATGAAGGTCCGCAGCCTATTTACGATTCAGCCGGGCAGCTTTACTGTGATTCTAAAAACAACGTCCGCGGGTCGAAGAAATTTTTAGCAAGCCAAAAGAATATTTTAAGTTCCCGCATGAGCTATATATGTATATTGTAATATTCTCCGGTACATTTTTCGATGTCGTGAGGGAACGCCGAAATTTTTGTGTGTCTCTCGTGTGCCCGGGCGCACACGTACACGCTTACACCACGATGACCGGAAAGTAGGCACTAGCAGGTAGGACCGTACGGCGAGCGGACGGTTAACAGTTTTGTAAATTGAAATTTACGATCGTCCGCGGCTCCCTATTCAGCCCTCCTTATCATCGGTTCAATGGCAGAACCATGAATAATTCAGCTCCCACGGTGGACCCGGGGCCGCGTGTTTCTTTCTCCCCCGTTTCTCTTCTTTTCCTGTGTAAATTAAACGCCGCGGCGCGGCGGTGACGATAATCGACGAACAGTTTCGTCGACGAGTACGTATGCCTCGGCCTTCTGGGCCGTCAGTCGTCACGTTAATAATCATATTAATGCCTCTGCTATTCGCACGTTACCGCCGCGTCGCGCTGGATACGAATGACGAGTCACGAGGACCGTTTAATTGCGACCCGGCTACATCTCTGATTTGACATTATCTACACATTTAGAACGATTAAGAAATATCGTGATAGCAAGTTTAGTTAACTTTTCAATACCAAGTCCATTTACCGGGACCTCGACGGAATATTCCGTCGGTTCAAGCAGCGCGCTATGTCTCCAAATGAATTTCAATCAATCATCGTTGAATTTTATTGCTGCCAGTTAGAATTTTTTTACTGGAAATGGACACCGGATACACGTGATATGTTTGTCAACGGAAAGGATGCTATCCATCATGGCGATGCTGGACAATATGTTTCGCGCCTGACGTTGAAAAAACTGAATGATTTTCAAATGTGTAATTCCATTGTGCACACAGTGCGACTAGGATTTATATTCCATCGACTACCAGCTTTATTCACTATATATATACCCGAGCAATCCTATTTTTTTCGAAAACGCTCCACGGATTCAGAATTTATAGCGATTACAAAATGCATTAAAATCGTGGCTGTTTTGTGACGCAGGATTTAATCGCAGATTTCCTTTTTCGTGTGAAAATGGAAACAAGGATCGCGATGTTTTCCATTTTGTATGAAAAAATAGGTCAGTTAGCGTAGGAAAAAGATTTGTTCGTGCAAACACTGGTTTTGTGGATTTTATGCATTACGGCTCGAGCGATGTGCGAGTGTAATCAAAAATTCAAAATGAGAGCGAATATAAAATGTGTATTCGGGTCTAGTAGAATATTGTTTCTACTACGAAAATAATGGACACGAATGAAATACGAAGGTACACAATGTATAAAAATCAGCTATTTAGTAATTGCGAATGTTATTTTTCTACAAGAAGTGAATATGGGCATACACACAATTCGTGTGGGAATTTAATTCCCCAAACGAATTTTTCAGGCGAATGTTTTCAGGAACGGATCTTTGCCTGAAAAATTTAATTCTTCATTTCTGGTCCATTTTTCAGGAGAATAGCCTCGTTGTAAACTGCACGATAATTCACGACCCCCCGCGTACAACGACAAATACATCATATCATTCTGCCAATGTTTCCGTTTTTCGTGTACCCATTGAATTTCGAAAAGCCTCGAATATGTAGGTTACCCCCTGGCTGTCAGCTAAACAACTGGCGCGCATCTTACAATATCCCGAGGAATGTCGTCTGTTAATGAAAGGGCCGAACACGAGCCGAGGAGAGAAAAAAGGAAGGGGAGCAGCGTAAGCGACAGCATCCAATAGGTGACGAGGACCGAGCGGCGAGGGAAAAACAAGAACAAAGAAGGAATTGTGAATGGACTAATGAATTTAAATGGAGGAGCCGGACCCGGCGCGGCGCGAGGGGAGGCGCGGGGAGGCGCAGGGAGGCGCGGGGAGGCGCGAATCGTGGTACACGTGAAAGTAAAGAGGAAAAATAATATCAGCGAAACAGGGGAGCGAAGGTAGAGAAAAAGTGCCAGGTCGCATGACCGAAGTCAGACAAACGCACGCTGGCGGAAAGCAGGGATTCTGACACGCCAGTGAAAAAGACTGATTTTTTTCGGCGTTCCTCGAAACTGTAAAATATTTGCGCAAAAAAAAATTTAGAATAATATTTCCTGCATTTTTGTAGTTTGCACACTTCGAGATTTTGTTCTAGCTGTTCGAGAGAGTTGAGCGCTCGTATAGAAATTTCGCGAATGTTTTTCCGGCGTCCGGTTCTATCAGCGTTAGTCTTGTTTCCGCGAGGATTCTATCTGGGAAGTCGATCTCACGAAATTCTTCCGGGCGAGCTGGCTCGTCTATAAACAAGGAACGCGTCGAATTTTATATTCCGCGAACGGTTCGGTCGAAGGCGGGAGAGACACGAGGCTGCTGAATCTCCATATTTCATCCGGGTGAGGCGGTGGCGCGCCGGATGATTTACGTCGAACACATTAAAATGAAAATGTTATCGGAAGTCGGCGCACGGAAGCGACGACGAACAAAAGTCGTTAATAATATTCGCGTTTCGTCGTTCTGCGCTCTCACGGGCCGCGATGTGGGCCTCGCTTTTGTCGTCCTCGCTATTCCAATTTAACTTCTGCGCGCGGACGCGCTCCGCACCGCTTCGCACCGGCTCGAGCAGATAAACTCGCAGGGAACATCTTCGGGGGAACTTGCTCGACTCGCTCGAGATAGAAGACCGTTTATTACCTTGTATCCTATTCGCCATTACCGCCGAGTTTATGATCGGGGCAAATTCATGAATCAAGCTCCGGCCTCGCTCTCTGCCTCGCGCCGCGTCGCGGAAAAATATCGCCCCCGTTTTTCGCGAACACGCCACGCGCTCTTGCGAATGCATTACCGTCGAAACTTTTTAAATAATCTCGGCCGTAACGAGGTACAGATTCCGGGAACCTGACGCCACAAGCGACCGAACGGTACTTTTCAGGTTCCTCGTGGCGAGAACGATGAAATCGCGAAGGTACTTTCCATAAATCATAAGAGCGACTCTTACTCGCAATCGCCTATCTATATATTTGTACTTTGTATTGTTTCCAAGTTGTACCGCTTCCAACAAGCAATACTAAACGAATAAACTCCAAAGGAATAAAGCAGGTCAAATTGGTAAAAACAGGTTGTAAATTCGCGAGGAAAGTTGGCGCCGAATTCTTATGTAACCGAGCACGTACAAATCAAGAGGATTAACAAAGAAGCGATCGAGGAGGGCGATCGCACGGCGAACGGAAACGAATTTCTCGCCCGTTAAATTCCCCGGCGAAGTATCCGCGTTCTCGCGTTCAGCCGCGCAGAGCAAAGCTCCTTTGAACTTTTTGCAAGAGAGAAATATTCGTCTGTGTTCTCGGGCGACGAGAACTGGTGGAGAAGGCGCGAATGAGATACCCGGAGCACGGTGTGGAGAGGAGAGGGGAGGAGGTGCAAACGGAGCCGACTCAGAATGACCTGTCTGGTATTCGAAACTATAAGAAAGAAAGAAGAAGTTCCTACCACCCGCTGAATCTTCCGATTTCGTCGCCCTTCACGGGGGCCGAAGGAACGCTCGTTGAAAAGGGCACGTCTTCTTCACTGAGCGCGACTTTCTCGCCGGAAAAGAGAGAGAAAAAGAGAAAAGCGCGAAAAGGAAGTGGAAGAGGAAGAGGAAGAGGAAAAGAGGAGACGTGCCACGATAAAGGAGCAGCGACAGAATTCATCGACTTGACTCGGATATTCCCTTCCAGCCCCTCGAAGACGAGCTTATTTCGCGCAAGCTCTGCTTGTCCCTGAGCTTCAACCGTACCTAACCCCCCTCCCCCAACGCAATCGTCTACTTAACTTCACGGTACCGCGGTCTTCCGAGAAATACAGCTAAACGTCGCCCTAAGATTTCTGCGACTTTCTCCCGTTCCACGGCAGCTGTGTACTGCGAGTTATTGATTGCGCTAATAAAACGCAGAGGGTGTACACCGTAACCGAGAGCTTTACGAAGCAGATCGGGCACCGTGGAAAAAATTGTTCGCCGACCGGGCACTTCTGGCTTGCCTTGCCAGCACACCGGGCGTCTTACTTTCGAGCACGGTGCTTTCCCGGTGGTTCAGGGGAACGTGGTTAAATTATTTTCTAACTGTCGCGTCTCTTTTCTTCTTTCTTTCCTTCTTTCTTTCTTTCTCTTGAGACGCCTCTGTATTGAGTTGGTTGGAACGTCTTCGCACGTTTCGATATTTGAGGATGAAAGACAAACTTTACCTCGTTAAATTCGACGAAACGCAAGTCCCGTATTTATGATTTTTAAATCCATGTATACGAGAGAAAATATTCTTCGTATTTTTGAAAAAAGCTTTCCGCAGAGGGTTAAGTTTGTTATAACACAAGGTATTTATTGAAATTCCTTTCCTTATCCCCCATGAACGTAGAAAATGCGTCTACCCCGTGCATCGGTAAGTTGAAATGAACTACCCCGGCCACCCCATTCTCTCTGAACGATCGGTTTACAATGTTCCCGCTGGCGTCGGGGCGCTTAGTGTTTTACGCGAGCCAATTTATTGTTAACGCGTTCCTCACAACAGAGCAAATAATCCGCGAATGGCGATCCTCGTAAAAACATATCGCGAGAGGAACGCTTACGCCCGGGGAGCAGCGATGTTCGCGAGCACGCGTGAGCTTTTTCTTTCGCTGGATAGCCGACAGCCATAAAAGCAAGCGTTCCAGAAAATCATTCGAATGCGGTAACACGAGAGCGGAAACGAAGATGGGCAGGGGAGCGATGAAGGGGTGTGGAAGAAGCGCGTAAAACAACCATAAAACATAGACGGACGTTAAAAGTGCGCTCGTTAATTGTGATCGACAAGGGCGGTCAGCGCGTGCGCGTTTCATGCCAAGATTTAATTGGCCGAAATGACGCGCGCTCGAGGGAAACAATGCGCGCAACGGCTCTCGAATCGTGTTCGAAAAGTATCATCCCCGATGCAACATCCCCGCGATATCGCAGCGAGCCGCCATTTTCCAACGGAACGGTGACAATAGTTGTTGAAAACACGCGCGAACATGCTCTGCCGCATCGCGAATCGTTGCGTCGGGCTCTCGTCCGCGGCCGTTCGGATCATGATTACTCGTTCAACGATATTTCATCAATCGTCATCGTAATCGTTTTTTATTATCGAGCCTCGGATCGATAGACTCGCCCGGCGATAAATCGCCCCGATTAACTTCGTTTATACCGCGCGACGATTTCGAGTTCTCTGTAAAAGCATTTAGCCGACGATAAAAATAAGGAAACCCGGTTTGCAAATATTGAACGGGAATCGTGAAAACAGAGCCTCCTTATCGAGTCGTTACTTCGCCGTAATGTGCTGAATTTATGAAATATCGGGAAGAAACTGATAAAAGTTCATGGTCGAACTGTAATTCGGATATTCGAGAAAGTTCTCTTGAAAAGATATGATTTTAGTTTGCACTATCTATTTACTATCGTTCACCTCAGTTTATTTATCAATTTCTTAAAGACACATTTTTCAAGCTACATAAAGACAGATTTAAATGATTGCCGATAACGAAAGCAAACTCGGTCCCCTCCATCAGAAATAATTCCATTTCTTTCGGCAGTCCCCTTTAACCGCCCTGATGATGATGGCGAAAATTAACCAAGTACGCAAATGCCGGGTCGGAGGATTTAAAATTCAAATCGTCGTTCGTAAAACGCGTGCCGTGGGGCGACACCCTGTTTCCCTGTCCCTCTTTCGAGATTTTATGGCGCAAGTAATGCGAGAAACTCGGTGTGCCAGACCGTTTGAAGTCTGACGATATTTCTTTCTATCCTCGAACACGTTCGACCGGGGGCGCTGCTGTTCCGATAGAAATCGAACGTCCCTGTATGCCGTGTGTGTTCCCGCGTCTGTGAGGACACGCGTGAACTTGAAAAGGAAAGCTATCAAAGCGTCGAAAAAACACATGTTCCTCCTCCCAAATTTTCGACAGGATGTCTCGGAGACTGTTGACTGAAGCGATCGATCGATACTTCCACCCCTCAAAAACATTAACGATTCGCTTCCACGTCGGTCTTCGCATACGAGATACTACCGACATTTTTTCTCTGTTCTGTCCTCTATTTTATATTAAATTATGATTTTATCTTTCGTTAATGTTCATGAGATGATATTTCTTCTAAACTGTAAAAGATGTTTCTTGTATTAATTTCAGAGTTCAGTGCGTCGAGTTTTGCGGATCTGGGTCGGCACTGTTGAAATGAAAAATTAGATGCTGGCCATATCACCGGCCCGAAACGTGTGTCCGTGTACCGCAAGTCTTGCTAATTTTCTGCGGCCACAATTCGCGCCGTTTCGAACCCGCGAATCCTCTCTTCCCGCCACCCTCTCTCACGGTCGTTGCGTCACAGTTTAACAAATCGCATTCGCCACACGGCGCGGCGCGGCAGCGGGGTTATTCGAACGCCGACGCGGCTCTTTACGACTCTTCCAGGCTCTTTAACTTTCCAAGGACCCGCATTATACACGGAACTTTTCCGCGGAGCGACCGCTAAATAAAAGTCGCGCCACTTATCTTCTTACGTGGAGGGAATGCGAAAAAAAAGAGAGGAGAAAAAGAAGAAGTAGAAAGAGAGGAGCGAAAGAGAAGGGAAGGTACATAGTGCGTCCCGTTAATTAAGATGCCATCTCACGCGCGCATGCTCGAAACCTAATTAATTACAGGACACAGGGAGACACGTGCAGGCTCTTGGTTTATGTACTTCTTGTAATTAATTACGGCCACGCTGGGCTCGAAGACAATGACCAAACGAAGACGCCGAAGGAATTCCTCGGTCTGCTGAATTTTTGGCTAACGAGGGATGATAGGGTGCTGATATGAACCACTACAGTTTTTACTGAATCTGCATACTTCTGCGTCTACAGTATACGCGTGGCGCAATCGTTATGGCAGTCTTAATCCCTTAACCGTCTTTACAGTTGTTTTTCCAGTCGCTTTCGACAGTATTCAATTTTCGATCGATCTTTTCCTCTGTGTGAATGTTTTCCCACTTTCTCCAGAATCGCCGGTCACCCAAGGCTACAATAGCGATCGTGATGCATCAAGCATTGAAATGGGGGCTTCACAGCACAATAGATCGACCAGAAGATATACCAGGACGTCTCGACAGCGCGAACAACTCGCAAGACCGTCGACGAGGGATCGAATTCGTGCGACGCGTATTTACGACAGCGTTGACACGTGTCCCTGCACTGGATGACACACGACAGATGTCGACTGCGCGTGTCACACGTTCCGGAGTAAACGTGTGTATGGAAAGAGAGAGGTAGGGAGAGCTGGAAAAAAAACAGGATTCTGTTACTGCGTTGTCAGTCCTGGCCGGTGAATGCGCGAACGACAATCCCGCTGACAATCGACGTCAGCCAAGCCTCGGATCTGCACCCGACTGATCTAGAGATCTAGCATATCTAGCAGATCTAGCACTGTTGGTTCCCCGGTTCTTCGCCGAACAAACGATCTCCACCGGTTCTTGTTTTCCGAGTCACCTTCCTTTATCGCATCTAAAACGCAAGGCCGCCATCGCGAAGACGCCACACCGGAAGGAAACGTTTTCGGGGAGCAGCGTGATCGCAGGAAGCAATCATCGTCGATAGGAGACGGGAGGAAGAAGAATATGATAGGGTCTCGGATTGAGGAAGAAACGCTCGGGACGAATTTACATACATAGGTGGCAAACAGCCCCGGCGAAATTTTAAAATGGTCGCTCATCGCTCGGACTCTCCACAAATGCTTTGTTCAATTTTCATTCGATATATTTGTCTTTCTATACATTTCAAATTATTGTTATTTATTTATTACACTCATTTGGAGTGCACGAATTCATTAAGGCTTTGTTATAGAAATACACGAATCGATTTCCTACCAACAGTCTACATTTAATAGCATTGCATTGTTAAAGCTTTTACCCATCATTATACAATGTCTTTCATTTAATTTATTCCGCAAATTACAATAATTATTATTATATTATCTTTACCGCACAATAAATGAAACAATCACTGCATGTATGTGGAGAGAGTCTACAAACCAAACACTATTTTAAAATCTGATTCAAATATGTACTCGTCCTTTATAATTACTTTTGAAATTATATTCGTCAATATATATTATTGCGTTGAGTGGAAAATCCATTCTGTTCCGTGTCGCCAAATAACGATGCTGCTGTCAAACAATTAACCTAGTTTCGTTGAAAAACAAATTTGACCAAATATTATCTCTACAACCACGAAATAAAAGACGCCAGTCATTTTATCGAACCCAGCCGCTCTAATGTAACCGAAGTTTGTATATCAGACAAAGAATCAATGTAACAAGTCCACAAAAAGAAAGCATCGTCTGAAGAGTCGAAACAACCATTCTCAGCGAGAGATCCACCCCGCGAACTCGCGAACAACCAATTTATTCTCCCTCGATACGAATAGCACCGCCTCGGTCGAGCCCAAGAAAAACTGTCCAAAGAAGGCAAACTCTATGAAAAGCCGGTCTCGAGTCAGTAGCTAACCCACTCGCAGCGGCAACTGCATCGATGCAGCAACCCAATAAAATTCTTTCGCGAGACCGGTAATTCCGATACGGTCGGACATAATGGTTCCTGCCACGTCTCGCTACCTAAAAGTATCGAGAGAGAGAATGATGGGGGGGGGTTAGGGTTCTCGAACTTCCGGCGTCTTATGAATCAAGCGTGTTGGTCCGCAAACTTTCTCACGCGCGCGGCTCGGGGCTGCCGATTTTTTTTCTCCTCGGGACTCAGTTTCGCGAAAGTAACGGCCCAATTTATGCAGATTATAACCGAGACGGCGCGCGGCGCTCGCTCGCGGATCCGGGAGCCGCACAATTCGAGGGAACGCACAAATTACCGCCTCCCGAAGAACCGCCCCGGCCCCCCATGAAATATTCAGCACCGATTCCTAAGGATAGTCGTAACATCCGGGGCCATAGTTTTATATGATCGCGTTGACTTATACGGCCGAAGTTCCGCACCGCGAACGGCCGACTTGGCTCGAAACCGCCCGCGTCTCGAAAATCGGCGGACCGACTCGTAGATATCCTTTTACGACGAGATGCTAGCACGTTCCCCGCACAGATTTATGGTTATTCCGTTAAAAACAAGTCCCCTGGCCGACGAACCGCTCTCGCGTTCGGAAAAATCGCCACGAAATTTCCGGTCTCTGGAAAACTTCACGCGTCAAGTGCCAAGTATCGATCCCAAAGATTCCCTTAAAATCGGCCATTTTTCGACATAACAATTTTTAACCGTCTCTCAAACATAAATAAATACACGGAAATAATAGTGAAAGATACGTTTATATATAATTTCTAAATTGGAAACGTGGAGCCAAAAAATTCAACTTTGGCCTTTTTCCTGAATGTGGATTACCGGAGGAACGCGTGAAGCTATAAAGAGACAATGATAACGCAATTGCAATGGGGAACGCTTTCCATCGCGTTTCAATGCCTCGCAACATCACCCCAACCAGGCCTGCACTATTCAAGCGAAGCCCAGTTTTAGCGGAAATAGGTGGCATCGATTTGCGGCCGAAATTTTGGGTCGGGCCACGGATTAGCGCGCAATTCGTGCGCCCCGGATTAGCGCAACGCTGCCAAGCGCGGTTTTCTCGGTATGATGAGCGTTTGTCGTTAACGCTTCGATTATTAAGTCGGTGCAAAAATGATTATTGCAGCACTTGTTTCTTTAAATTGTGCAAGGTGTTCGAAGTGGAGTTTCAAAATGAATTTTAAAACAGGTTGATTAATGTATTTCATATTTATGTTTGTCGAGTTGGTGAACGGAAATTGATGTTGTTTTGGTATATTGGAAATGTATCGAGATGGTGAAAGTTTATAATAGTAGTTTATATGATGCTTCAATACCTACAAGAATAAGTATTGAAATAAGTTGTTACGTTTGGTAGTAGGATCAACAGAAAATCTATGGTTCGCAAAAATTGTTCAGACACAGCTCAATCCCGATTTTAATGAGATCAAATAACGGGTATTGTTATCTGGTCTCTAAATATTGTGTCATGGAAATAATTACGCAAACCGCGAGTAAACATTCTCGGTGAAGTTTCTCATTAGCCATAACACAGCAGTGAAATAATGATTTGCAGCGAACAAAGGCATTAATACGTATATACCTTTTGTTAACAACGACATTCATTGCGACGAAACGTTACAAAGAATTGCGAGTCGGCAGAAATAATTAAAGCGTTAACGACGAATATCCGCCGAGACCTTTCGGCTCACCATAACGATCACACGGCCTCGCGAGAACGTAACGTTAATCCGAAATGAACGACGCGAAACAAACAAACACACAACTAATTGCACAAATCGATATGAAGCATATTCGGCGCGCGCTTAAAAATGGTGTATCGCGCGCGACATATTTAACCTTTGTTGAATTTACGAAGGAAAATTCACTCATCTTCTGTTTCTAGATACTGCAAAACGTTTGGTTTTTCTCTGATCGTGGTGAAATTTCATGCGTTTGTTTAAAATGTGAGATTACAAATAACACAGAATATGTCGAATGAAAATGTAAAGTCATTAGCGGAACAAAACTTGTGGAAGGAAATACGAAATTGTTGTGAATAAACCAGAATTTGTTAAATTAAAATATGAAATTACGAGCAAAGTATAATTTGGCGAATTAAAACTTAAATTTATGAATACAGCAGAATTTGTTGAATTGAAATGTGAAATGATTATAGGACGGTATAATTTGACGAATTAAAATATCAAAACACGAATAAAACTAAATTTATTTCATTGAACCTTGCAAATATAAGGATTGAGAATCATTTTAACTTAAGTGTTACATTTATTTATTTATGTGATACATGATACAAACAATACAATTTTTATTTTGCACAAAAATCCGCAGTTAGATACAGCCGTCGAATGCAACAGTAACAGAATCAATAATTTCAATCGAATAGGAGTTAATAATGGGAGCAATAAACAGTCTATGTATGGAGGCTTGGTAAGGCATCAAATAAAATCCCTAAACAAATAAGTTCGCCGTAGCAGGAGATCAACCCTCCGGTTCCGCGGTTCGTATTATATACTTTACGACTTTCGGATACTTCGCGGGTGCAATGGAGATGAAATCTGCCTGTTATCGACAGGCGTGTTCCGATCGGGTGAGGGGAAAGAGTAACGCGTCGGGATCGATCGATCGTCGACCTGTCTCCCTAATAATCAATATAGAAAGCGAGAGCAAACGAGAGAGAAAGAGAGAGAAAGAGAGAGAAAGAGAGAGAGAAAGAGAGAGAGCGTACGAGCATCAGGGGGCAAAGGACGATTCGTTTCACGCCTCGGCCTCCTCGTCCGTATTTTAAGTGGGCTGTGAAACAGTTGAAAAAAAAGAGGGAGTCCAAGGGGTGTGAGAGGGGGAAAGTAACAGAAAAAAAATTACAAAATGAGAGAGCGAGATGGGAGGACTCTAGCCGGGCGCCTAGCGCACATCCTCATTTAAATGAAATAAATCTTGTTACGAGTAATTTTCGTCCGAGCGACAGGCCTGAGACGATACAGAAAGAGAAAGAGAAAGAGAAACAAATAGAGATAGAGGGAGGGTGGAAAAGAAGAATTTCTTACAATTGATCCTAACAATTTTTATTTTGTCATAAGAGCTACCAATAGTTTCTGCTGAAAAAATGAATAAAACTCGTTTGCTTGAATTGTCGGTGAACCAACTCCAAACAAATGACTCCCAAAACGACCCGAACATTTGCGACAATGAGAGTTCTCGTATGTTTGTTGCTAGAGTCCCCTCCGAAGCCACGAAACGAAAACTCGCGCAATCCAAAATTGAGACGTCTATTGTAGCCCTAGTCCCTCTCACAAAACGACCATCCTAACTCGTGTTTTCAGAAACTCGAAACGAGATTAAGGTAGTAGAAGGGCCACCGCTGCCGGAAGCAATTACGCGGTAAGTTTCGATTCGATTTTGCCGCTGTTCTGCCCTCCGGCCAGCCTCTCGCGACACAATGGATACGTTTATTGGCTTACTGTAATGTCACTCGAGCTATGAAATCATTTTTTCGGTCCCGGTGAACTCCGAAGCAGATTGTAAACGCCGTTGACGCGTGCATTGAGCCTTCTAATTTCCTCTTATATTGTGAGATTAGTATACCAGGACTGTTTGAAAAGAATGGATGTGGAAATTGTTCTCGATAATCTTTGTCAATAGACCTTGTTCAGCTTTGTGCATTTACGCTGCACTATAATCTGTGAGAGATTGCGAAATGAGCATCTTAATGGGACTGGCTTGTTAATCCTGATCGATGAACTGTGAAATTTTGTGCACTTCTAGTGTACAATCATGTGTAAAAAATTGCAGAATGTGCACGTTGACGAGACTGGCTTGATGTAGATTATCGATGAGCTGGTGATCTTCGTACATTCGTACTGTGCAGTAATCTGTGAACAATTGTACAATTGAAAAGATTGTCTTAATAGTGTTGGTCGATAGACTATGGAATACTATTATCGTGTGCACCAATGAGTAATTGTTCGCTGCATTCAACACGTATCGGTATCGAAACAAACACTTATTTGTCATTGTTTTACAGAATAGCATCATTTTTATCATACAGAGGACTCAACGCATGTGTTCCTCAAGAAAAACTGATAAAAGATCCGCAGTCTGGATAGGAGGACTTGGCAAACCGAGTAGTTAGCCGACTTTCCATCGACTAAAAAAGCATCATAGAGCTCGTTCGCGCAACAATTTCGTTTTTCAAACAGGGAACGAGCATTCGCGAATCAGGCTCGCCAAACGAGAGACTCCGGGTAGCAGAGGCCTCGCATTTTTACCGCTAGACCGTTAAGCAGCTTACTTATCTGCTTTATCGAACCCTATTAGGGCTAACAGGAATATCCGTTCACCGATAACGAAAACGCCTGGTTTATCGGTGTAGGTAAACTGCACGAATTCCGATCGGCCAAAACCGATAAGCCCCCGGATGTCGATCACCGCGTCTCGTCACGCCGGACCTCGGCCGCAGAAATTCTTTTAATTGCCCCCTGTCCTTGAACCAACGACGACCGTGAACGAGAGAGCTTCAAGGACTGTCGCCCTATCGGAGAGATTGCTATTCGACTATATTGTATGCTGCCCCTGCTCTCGCATAGTTACGTAGTTATGGACGTTAGAGGTATAGCATAGCGCCCGAGGTTAGAGGTGGCATCGCGACGGAAATGTTCGGGCACACTAGACCGCGAGTCTCTTTGATCGGTATCACGGCAACGACATTTTTTCGTCTTGCCCATTAATCGCGGTGACTCACGAGCCTTGGTATCGTATGTGTGCCTGTGCCTCGTCATAATTTTCTTCGCCGCGAGATTACACCAAGCGATAAATCGGCAAGTGTTCAGGAATCTCTGACTAATTCGTGCACTTGCTTTCCGAGCGATTAGAGCGGCCTCGAACGAGCCTTATGCAACCGCAGGTGGAAAATCACTTTCTAATGATAATCTCGGGTTGACAAATTTTAAAAAGTAGAAAGGGAACTGTTAGAAAATGATCAGAATGAAAAATCTACTTCGAGAAATACTAAGGAATCCCTAGTACATATTCCGCTAAATCGTGCAAACTATCGATTTCTTGAAGGCAACCCTGCCTCATCGACTGGCCAACAGCAGGGTTGACTGGAACAGTGAACTTGAACAGATTAAACATCGTGGAGCGTGATCCGGGCTCCATCGAGTGGTCTTTCGAGCAATGAAACTTCCAAAGATCGAAAGTAAATAGAGAGAACCACTACGCAACGCCAGAATCTGAAGAAAGGAATAAGAAGAGGAAATAGCCGACCCCGAAAAACGCGTCCCTCCGGCTCCTTTTAAAAAGAGTCTCTCTTTCTTTCTCCTCCTCTCTTTCTCGTATAAACCCTCGATGTCTCGAGTCCCCTTTTCCCTATCTTTCGAGCTGACAAAATGGATCGATCACGTCACTCTCGTCGCCTCCGGGAGACCGTCGTTCCACGGAGGCCTAGTTTCCACCGAATTTTCCGAACTTTCCTCCCCGCGATTCCGCTGCGAGAAAGCGGAAGAAAAGCTTTTCCGCGCGAGGCACGCGAGCGAAGAGAAAGCGACGCTCGAAACACTGTTCCCCGAAAGCCCGAGAGCTCTCGATAGCTGAAACTCCGAGCGGCCGGATTTCCGCGAGTTTGCGCGAGACTGCAAACTTTTAATCGCAAGAACCTGAATTAACCATTACCTCATGAACGAGCCCGCGGATCCTCCGACGAATTTTAGAGATAAGTCCGCGGAATCTTTGAATAAAAGATCCACCGCGTCAATCGCTCCCGCTGGATTAGGTATTAGTCCAGCAATTTATTCAATTTGGGAATTTCCGAGTGCAGCGAATCTGTATGTCAAAATGAATAAATGTTATACGATTTACAAAGCTCAATAGATGTGTTTGGACGCAGCGTCTCTGAAAAATCAATCCGCAAGAAATTGTTAACGAAATATGTCTCCTTTGCAACGAAAAGGGAAAGTCCACAGACTCTCCCGAACCCAAACAATTAAACAACCGACCGACCGACCGACCGACCGTCGATCCTGAAATATTCAGGATGTTGCAAAATGGAGGCCGAAGTGTGCCACGTCCCGGGATACGTTTGCAATATTCATGAAACGGCGAATAAACGCGCGTGTTATTCATCTGCGTGCGCGCACACACCAGAGCGCGCATAATTATTCAAACGGGTTCACGGATTATATTTTCAGCGCGACGCCTATAAATTTCAACTATTCGCGTATAATTTTCATCCTGTCCAAGGAAAAGGGGAGGAGGCGGGAGGAGAAGGAGGTCGAAAAAAACACAAAATAAAGATTTTGGTCCCTGCGAGAGCAGCGACGCGCTCGATTTTCAAAGTAAACGTTTCGCGCGCGTATTTTTTCCCGGCGCGGCGTGCAAATTGCAGACCGCGTAATTGGCAACGAATGAGCGCGAACGTGGCCGGCACGCGCATTGTCGAATAAAAAGTACGGAATGTTTAACAAGCACGAAATTGAATTACAAACAACCAGTCGGTCGACTTGATTTTTCATGGGTCGAGCGACCGTCAATTACCGGGGAGGCGATCGTTATAATTACCGCGGAATTAGTCGTTCGATTTCCACGAGACGATCGATCGAAAAAACCGCGATGAAAAAGATCGACTAGCACAGGCCGCAATTTGTTTAGCACACGAGACTTATCGATTGGACTTCACGCTAGAAAGTTAACATGCTGTAACGACGGGGACTACACCGGACGAAATGAAACGTCAATGTTGCTCCGCGCGAGCATGAGCGCGAACGCGCCAAGAAATTACCCGGCTCACGGCATAATTACAGACGTTCGCCGGTTAAGCTTAATTTTATAACGTAACGCCCCGATATCCTCTGTTCCACTTCAAGGATACCGGAGAATCGATGGATAATCCTTTTAACGCGAAACACCCGCGGGAAACGGCAATTTCTTTGAAACCATGCAAATTCTGTAATTGCCGCGCTCAGTCTAATTCGCACTTCGAGCACTGCATCTTTCATACAATTATGTAGCCGGAAAATATTCTGCAGACACTTTACAAATAATAATATGTTCTTTCATAGTTCATGAACCAATTAGAAGTATATTTGTGCTGGTGATTCTAAAAACACTACATTTACCGAGCACCAAAAGCAATTGATAGTGGATGATTTCTTGAAAATCCCCGGAATGCTCTAGAGCCCAGTATTCTGAAGGGTCAGGGTATTAAGACTGTAATATTTTAATGCGCCAGAGTCTCGCGATAGTAAGCCGTTCGCTTTCCGAGCGAGTGAGAAATATTCCAGACACCCTCGTTCGTTCCCTCTCTTTCACCGCGTTTTAAATCGCCAGACGCTTTCTAAGGCCTCATCCGTCAAATTCCGAGGGATAAACTCCAACAGATACACCAGACGCTGCACCACCGCACCGCACCGCACCGCAATGACTTCCGTTTACCGTCCACTCCCACACTTTTCGAGTTCCATTTCGTGCATCCGCGATCCCTTAAATCTGTCGATTGGTGGATGTTTAAGAAATCTGCTCGAATTTCGAGAGGAACTTCAAAGACGATTTTGTTAGTAAAGTTGAACGTTCTTTGCAGCCCTCCGACGTAATTAAGTATCAATATTTAAGGCTAATGGTGTAAATCCTGACTTCGTTATTCAGCCAGTCTTGAATTCTTTAATCTATGAAAAGTGAGCCAGAAGCGGGGATTAACAAAGAAGCTGAACTTTTGAGGAGGAAGTAATTAATATGAAAATTATGCTAAGAAATATACAGCACTTTCCTGTGGGTTTTAGAGTTACGGAGCAATTAAAACCCACGCGCTTTAATTTCTACTGTTGAACGGGAACTGACGCAACTGTTTGCAGATACATAACTTTTATAATATTACGCGTCGACTTAAACAGTTGCTTAATACTTTCCACACAAAAGATAATACACTGTGACCAATAAAACAAACCTTTCGCTTCGATATTCTCGAATAACATATATTTAATTGGCTCGTAATCTCGCAATCTTTAACCAACCTTCACCTTTAAATTCTCTAAAGAAAAGGGAATTTATTGTGCGATTGTTCGGATATTTCTAATTTCGAAGCCGCAGAATTGAACGAAGTAACCCAAGAAACTGACTGACCAACCACAGTCACGTGCCGGACACGTCATGCGACACCAGCCACTTTTTGCTATTTTTCACACAACCGCCCGCGAACTGTTAAGAGTCTTCGCATTACTTCCTGTTCGCGAAGCAAAAAACAACTACCGTGTGCCGCGGGTATACGTCGATACACGTGAAACCCGCAAAGTATTAGGTGCACACGAAGTGTCGTCATTTTTTCGAGGGTACTTCAGCAACCGTGCAACTTCCGCGAAACTTCACGCATTTAATCGAAATAGTTCTGACGGCGCGGCGCGGCGCGGCGTTCCGGTTTACACTTTTCCGGGCGCTTACTTTAATAAGAAGCGAAACGGTTCCGACGTTAAAGTCTTCCGAACACTGTTTCCGTCTATTTTCGAGATGATGGGAATTACTCAAGATAATCAACATTATCCTCGTGTAATGCTAATACAAAATTGGAAAGACATTTTCGTTGGAAAATCGCAACACCCGCAGATTATGTAGCTAAATTTCTCCAACTTCAGATTTCACCGATACTCCGTACAGATTTTCAGAATCCAATAAATCACGCCGCAAGATTTCAAAAGGTTTCTTTCACTCCGCTAGACGATTAATTAAAACCAGTAGATTTCAGCGACCGCGTTGAAACACACGAGTGACAGAATCGTGCCGACATACAACAAACTTTCTGTTAACGGGCACCAAAATAAGTTACCAGTTTTCGAAACAGAGATAAAAAAATTCAGAAAAACGTCAAACTCAGGAAACACACCGGAGCGACATAGAAAACTTTCAGCAATAAAGAACTCGGCAACTGAACTCGCAGACGACATGAAAACGCTTCTCCATACCATTCAGATCCACACAATCAACAGAATCCTCATTTTACTTCAACATCCTCGAAAAACCTCGACACACGATCGAAAAATTCGCGTGCTACCGCAATTACTAATTTTTCTTTCATTCCCGAAAGAAAAATTTTTGCCCGATTGCTTGACAAACGGTAAATCAAAAATTTTGTTTCTTCGCTTTTTCAATGAAACGTTCTCGTGTTACACAAAATGGTGTTCTCGTTACACCAACTTGGTAAAAACGAGGACATATATGTATCACGTGACGCATTTACGGATAAAAGTGCTCGAAAGCGGGAACGAATTTTTTCCAGTTTCTAAACCTCAAATAAAAATTCATTTCCCTAACCGATGCGTGTCAAAAGTCACGGATAAACCTGCTCCAAAGCGAGAAAAATCCTTCAAAACAAGCCAAAACATGATTTCGATAGCACCTACTGCAATAAAATCAAACGTCCTAAAAATATCGTGAACCGTCAACTCCCTCAAAAACACAATGCCAGTTTATTTGTACGATGAATTCGCGTGAGAAATACTTATACGGCGTACGGTTTCGCGTACCGTTCGGTGTTCGCGTAAAATTCGCGATCGCCGGTCAAATAAATCGAGATAGAGTAAAAGCGTGGACTCACCGTGCGTACCAGACGTCACGATGCTTCCTGCCACCGGAAACTCCCTCGTAGGTTCTCGAGAATAATTTGGAAAAAATCCAGAGTGGTCACTCGGCTCGGAAGTCACGACAATCGTAATATCACCACTCTCACGCTGTCATGCGTCACTGGGATCGAAGAACAGACGATCGGCACACGGGCAGATCGAATTGAATTTGATCGGTTTGCCCGAGTGTGTGTGTGTGTGTGTATGTGTGTGTGTGCTCTCGGGCGATGAATACACGGATTTGATTAGGTGGCAAAGGAAAAACCCGACAAAGCGTCGTGCGTACGTGCGTGCGATCGAGAGAATATTGTGTTCGGCCCCGTTGCGTCCGTGCGTAGAACCGTTCGGTTCGGAGTCTCGCGCTCAACTGGTCTCCGCTGGTTCGCGCGGATTTCACGACGGCCAATCGGAGTCGAGACTGCGCGGCGCGCCGCAACTTCGCCTCGTGTACGTGTGGATCGTACACCTTCGGTTTAACCCTCGTACAGATACGCTCGCATCTCTGCTCTCCCTCGATCCCTCGATACCGCGATCCCTCGATCCCTCGATCCCTTCGTGAGTACAGAGACTCCGTGTCCTTCCTCCCTCTTCCTTCCTTCCTTCCTTCCTTCCTTCCCCCCTTCCTTCGTTCCTTCCTTCTCCCTTTATTTTATTGGAATCATTAGTGTCACATGCGAGGCGAATCTTTATACTTTGATAATTGTTGCGCGACGCCCTTGCGTGGTGACGATGCGTGCCTTTCACGAGCCTCCTGGGATCATCTTCTCCTTCTGGTACTCGTTTTTTATTCTTTTTCGCTGTTTTGTAACGTTTTCGAGTGGTACTTCTGTTTCACCCTTGTCAGATCGTCTCTTTTTAGTATTTCTTTCATGTTCACGGAGTGCCAAGTTGGGCTTTGTTTCATTTTATTCTTCCTGAGTCCTCTTACGATCATCTTTTTTTCGAGTATTTCTTTATTTTGTTGCATCGTGCATGGATTGTATACCTTTGATTCCTTTAAGAAAATGTAAGGGTAGCGTCTACTCAAATGAGTGTGAGTGCACACACCGCTAGACCACGTATACGTACGCGAGGATTGCCAGGGGCCGGGATTCCTCTTCTGATATTTCAATACTGCAAAGACGGGATTTCTTAGTAGCCAAAATTGCTAGATGAAAGATCAATCTAGGGTGCCATTTGCCACAAAAGTCCTACTTTTACGTTTACGAGGTGTAATTGTCATTATTCGGCTGCCTATCGACAGCCACGATAGGCGGCAGCACTGTCGCCTGTCACATTGCTTCTCGCGGCTCCGCGACATGAGCCGAATAATGACAATTACACTTCGTAAACGTAAAAGTAGGACTTCTGAGGCAAATAGCACCCTAGATTGATCCCCCGTCTTTGCATTATTGAGATATCAGAACCCTTGCAATCCTTGCGTACGTATACGTGTCTAGCGCTTGTGCACTCACAAATATTCACGCGCGACTGTCGTCTGCTGGAGTAGACGCTACCCTTAATCCCTGTGTTCATGGTATGTGTTTTTCTGATCAAATTCTACTCGGTTACACAACTTTAATCCATCACTTGGTAAATCATCGCTCGATCGTCTTTCCCGTCTTTCTTCGAGATTTTCTGGTGAGATACCTTTTCTTCGTTTTTCGAATAGATGGTGTTACATACATGGTTAGGATTCATTTCATCTAGACATTTTTAGTAAAGTTCCCTTCCTTTATACTTTGCTAGTTGTTTCACGTCACTCACCTTGCTGATACTATCTTCTGAGAATAAACTTATATATCTATAACTAATTCGTTTAATAATAAATTATAAAAATGCACACTTATCGATCGTCCGCAGAGACTGACGAGAGTGAACGAGGGCCGCCAGCGACTGAACGCGGCAAGGAGGGGGAATCGATCGCGTATCGATCGCAACATGCTTCACGACATTCGTAGAGCGCGAAATTCAAACGTCAACGCTATCCTTGGTGGATCTTCGTCGAATCATCTTGTGAAATGTCTTTTCAATTTTTAGGAAAAATTATGCAGTTTCTTTCTTTCTGACTGATTCAACTATTCGTCTTTAATTCATATTTCCTTTTATCGGTTTCCGTATTCGGTAATCGGTAATATTGTACGCGTTTGTCGACATTATTGACATTTTCTTCAGAAAATTTAATCAACAGCTCCTATTACAATTTAATAAACGATCAATAGTACTATTGTATCGTGTAAATGGAAAATGGAATTGTGTAATAATTTAGGTTGCAGCTGGTGTTGTCATTGATTTGCTTTCTTTCTCTTATGGAAGGAGAAAGAACACGAGAAAATAGAGAGAATAAAAAGAAAGGAGAGAAAGAAACCGAGACGATATTGACAATAGTATCCACAGACAACCAACTGTTTCAGACATTGCGGAATAAGATTTTATTGACACAGTATGTTGCACGAACGTTCGATATATGTACTGGCTGGAATATAGACAGTCAATAATGTTGTCCAAGTTATTGTTAAATAAATCTTGTTTGATGATATTAGTTAGCTAGATATTCTTTCTCAAATATAATATTGTCCCTAAAAAATCGTTTGAAATGACTTTTTGTTCCACGGAAAAAAGGCCGCAGTCAAATATGAACAATGGTCTCTCGATTCCATTATACTTTTATTTCACTTCACTTCGTTCAAGTTCAAATTGCTACTGTGCAATCAGGTAAGAACTTCATTTGAATCGAATGTAATACCTCGTTTAACGAATCCTCTGGCAACGAAGTTTCGGCACAACGAAGCCAATTTCCAATTGTTAACAACAAATCGTCCTGACCAACGCAGACTGTCCGGTCTACCTACATATGTATTATTGATTATTTCAGAAACACGTAACAGACCAATGCCAAAAATTACAATGACACATTAATTACTATATTGATACACTTAAAATTGATTAACACTGGCCATTATAATCAGACGTGTATATCACGATGAATATATTTTATACATGTTCAACGTGCATAATATAAAATATACGCAAGATAATTGTGTTTGCTCCATTAATGCACGTAATAAACAGGTGTCAACGAATTTCTTCTCACCTGCCGACAAATACCCGCAGATAACCCGCCTTGTTAACGATGATCGTGAAAGTCAGATTTATGAGAAGACCGAAGACCTTTATAATTGATCAAGATAACGATCATCAGATTCGAGCGATAAATATTCCCAAAGGATCCCGACCACTAATCAGTTGCGCACAAGTCGAAAAAGTTAATTAACTGAAATCACAACCAAGGGTTTCATTAAAAGCAACACGCGGCGGTGTTATTATCTTTGTTAAGAGTGCCCGCGTGCTCTCTCTCTCTCGAGCGAGCGAGCGAGAGAGTTTGGTGGCACACTCTCATATCGAGATTATTAATACCAAGTGTTTTTTCATCTGAATCGATGATGTTCGATCAAAGAATCGAGCGAGACCATGGTTATTCAATCTTCCCTTTCGCGAATTTGTGGCTCGATTTCGCGAACCTGTGAGTGTGTATTGTGTGTAATTGTGCAAACGTGGCGCTCGCTTTTGAGGTTCGGTGAAACGATATTCTTGTGCAGCTCGTTCGAACTTCAAATCCAACACCGGGACTTTCGAGAAATCATCATAGGAAGCTGAGTAAATTTTCGCAGCAGCGTATGGTTTCGAGGATTCGCTCGCTTGCGCGGGTGCTTGCGAAAACCGAGTTAGCTCAGGTGCAAAATTCTGAACGGATTTGAGCGACGACCCCCTACGGTTGACCCGTATTCTCCCGGGTGTAAAGTTGTAGCTTGTTTAACCAACAGCTTCCGGCGTAATCGACTTCTTCCGCGTCGCATGTCGGGCACTCTCTGTCGCGAATTTCACCACTTAAGAAATTCCCACCGTTCTCGCCACGCCTCGGATTTCCCAGTTTGTTCGTTTCCGGATATCGTTCCGCGAGAAGCTTTTTACTTTTATGCCACTCCGTTACACATACCCACCCGTCCCCGTTTTCACGCCCCGAAACGCTAATTTCCGGAATATGCTCGCGAAGTTACCGAATGTGAGGAGATTTCTTTAAACTGGTCATAGTATAACAGTATAACAGAACAACGGAAAGACTACCGCGTGCACAAGAACCTAATCCCTCGTAAAAATATATTTTGAAAAATTAATGATTACGTTTACTGTGGGTTAAACGAAGCAAATATATACATATATATTCGAGTTACATATTTCCTCTTAGGAAAGTGGTGCTATTTGACGCAACAAAGGAAAAATGGAATATTACAATGCCACAGCACAAGAGCAGAAGCTTGAAAATTTAAAATGCAATAGCTCCGCCTCGGGAGATCGATACGTTCTTCTGAAAGAGAATTATTAGCGATCTCTGTTCGCTGCTAATAATTCATGAGTATCGATGCACGTTCAACACGAAAATATGATACTTCATAAACTCTGGATTCCCGGCACCGCATCTATTGTCTCGTACCAGCAGAGATACGCGCATCAATATCGAACAGTAAATTTCGGTATCTGCGCAATCCTATTAAAAATTCTTTAATAGATTTTTTTTCAATAAAACAAACAGAGGCACGAAAGGTGTGCGGAATAGAGCAATAGCAGAATCGAACTCCCGACGTGAAAACCGATGACGAATGGAATCGTTCGCTATTGCTCTTTTTTCACCTATTTCTGTTCTATTTCGCCATCTCTCGACGCAGCCTGCACGATCTCTGTGTCGCGACAATATTAGTTGATATTAGTAGAATCATGTACAATTATTAATCCCAAAAGGCTATAAAATTAATTCCTAATATTAACATTCTTTCAGATTCACATTTCTCTTGAAACATTTCCTAATAATTCTTCCATGCTCGTTCATTTGTCATTTTCATTTCTAGATGCCGTAATACTGACAGTTGTTCCACAGTGTTACACGATCTCGTAACGCTACACCATACAAATTTAAACTCTCGTCATTCCTGAATAAAAATGAGCATCAACACTTCCTACGTAATTGAAGAAGATATACTAAACGCATGAATTATGCTAAACAGAAGACTAAATGATCGTTGTTCACAGTTTACGAATACACGATCACCGAACATTCCATACCCACATTTATGAAAATTCTATCCACGACTGAAAGCAATTAATATTTTATACGAAGGACGAGAAAACATGTGGAACGAGAGAAAGTCCCTTCGGTATCGGGTTTGCACGGACTCTCCCGTCTATTACGAGGTATAGGCGGCATACACTTACGCATGTCCCGTGTCCCGTGTCCCGTCTCCTCGTAGCCGTCATCCCCTAAGTTCACCCTGTGCCGGTCTATCTAGCCGGCAATTCCGCCGGGGTTTCGCATAATGCTTTTTTCAAGCCGCCCACCCTGCTCGCAGGGGTATCCCGGTATCCGTCGCCGGCGTCGCCGGGAGTGACGCGAATTTTTCCCCCGAAACGACCTTCCCATTCGTGTACGTATTACGTATACGCGAGAATCCAGCCGGCACCCCCGAGGCGCGCTACTGTGAATTATCCGAGTGGCTTCGGTAATTCCGCCGGGAATCGTTTTGCATAATGTTAAGAAAATACTCGTAAAAGACCGCGCTGAATGGCCCGACGCGAGCGAGCGCGTTGCGGGAGACATTGTTGTCGGTGATGCCGACACGACACGACGATCATCGCATTCATCGCCCGAGACTTAATTCCGGGTTCCTAATTTTTCCACGTTCTACGACCCAATTTCAACCCTCCGCGACCTCCATTTTCTCGTCGGCGTGATTACGTTTCGAGGATGGATTAATAACGTCGGGGTGAACGAACAGCGTTGTAAAACGTCCATCAGGCTGGGTAAATCACGTTTTTACGGGTTGCGTCTACTGTACGTGAGAAGCTGATCGGTCAGAGCGGAAGCCTGAAATCTAAACAAAAATTCAGTTCCATTCTCTTGAAGATTCGGAACACATATTAGCGGCGAATTTAGGAAATCTGCACTAATGATCGCGGCAGCGCATCGCAAGGGGATGGCGTCTATCAAGGGGTTAGGGAAAAGCGTTCCTCATTTCGGTGGGGAATTAATCGTGCGATAGTGGCAGAGATTCCTCGGGAAGTCAACTTGCGGGTTCCTAAGGGGTGGCATCGTGTAAATAGAACATCGTCGCGTAGGGTGTGCCGGAGTCGGGGTGGATAGTCGTTGGAGAGATCGTCCTTGAAATTTCCAACCCCCGGGATTCGGTGTCTCTCGTCTACCGTGGTTTGTCGATAGTGACATTAAGCCCTCGTTAAACAGGGGGTGGATGGGGTGGGCTGGGGTGGGCTGGGGGTGTCGTAAAAGTATTTCGAATTCGGCCGTGTGGGGATTAAGTCTGGTTTGCAACAGTACCTACCGCCGCGCCGGACAACAATGGGCGTCATACGGTTTTGCATAGGAACGAGGGCGTAACAGAGACTTCTTCTCTCAGGCATTTAGCGCGGGAGGAAAGTCTTCTCGCCCATTCCCAATTGGAGAAGTTTCTGCGGTCCTCGTTGTTTGACTTTTCCTTCAAAGGGTTAAACAGCACAGACTCGTTAACGTTACAACACCCGTACCCGGCTTTGATCGCGATTCCTACTCGTATGCAATTAAAACCGCATCATAGACTCGCTGTGCCGTTAGTTACATGCACACGCATACACATATGGACACACCAAAGCCTTGCCTCTCTATTTCCCTGAATTATCAAATGAAAATGAAACGGCGCTCCCTTGATTATCCATGTGCCCCTGACTACCGCGAGATTTTTCGTTATTTTCACACAGGCGATCTTCTAATCACCACTTTTTAACGTCCCGAATAAAATGCGGTCCACATATGTCCTCTATCGATTAGAGAATTCTAAAAAGTTCTTATAACAATGCTCTCGTAAAGACGTTGTTCTTTATCTATCTTTTATTTGCAAATCTTATCTAATTAACTGTATACTTTTGTTCATAGTTCTTGCAACATCTGAGTCCACTATGAAAAGAATATCCATTCATTTGGTTTTCCCTTTATTCATCCAGAACGAAAGCGTTAAAAGTTTGCTGCTGTTCGTAAGTTATTAAAATACCTTTGGTTGAATAAAAATGGTAAATAATGCGCATGGAAATAAACGCGGCGGATGCAACAGGGTTTCCAGGGAGTTGTTAATCAAGGACCCAACTAAATGTTTTGATTAAAAACTTCGTTAAACTTCATTCTTCGGCTATAATCCTGGAAGGTAGGGACTTCCCAGCACACTCTGTCTCAATATTTATTAAAACTCGGGCACGTCACTGGGAAACCGGATGGAGGGTGCCCTCTTTGTCATGCACAACCTTTTCCAACGGGCTCAAAGGGATCCTTCTAAAAACGAAGATCGCGCGCGCGAAAAATGAGTTGGCACTTTTGAAGAGAGGAGAGCTCTCTCCGTGTAACGAGTTGCGAACTTCCGATGCAGAATATTTTCTAACGAAACTTTTTCGGTCGCGCCGTAATCTCGAATTATTGCACGCGGGCAAAGCGACCGCGAACTCGTCCATATTTATTCACAATAATTCCGCGCATTCGAAAAAAGTCCGAGTTACCCGCTTTACCTCAGTCTCGCGACTTTTCTATCACTGGGAATGTTCTTTTTAACTTTACCGACGAGAACCGCGTCGCTGAAAATCTATTTAACGTGTTTTCAATCGTGCTTGTGGTTCGCAATCGCTTTTTTACGTATATGAATACGTATATACTTAACAAGTAAACTGCGGATTTCTACTCTACTGATTTTAGTTTTACTTTAAATAAAATCCGCAGTCTATTGTTACTGTGGCGATTAGTAACTGTCGAAGTTGAAAATCCAAAATCCGAAAATATCGTGAATATATTTAAACAATAAATGCTCTCATAATTGATTCAATGAAAACCCGGCCACAAAAATGAACTGACCAACGTACACGCGAATTCACATTTATATGAACAAATTTGACCCGGTGCCGAGATTGGAAAGTATGTTTCCGGCGCGCTCAACGTTTCGCGAATTAAAATTAAAACAACCCCGTGCTAAATTCCATTATGGCCGTGTACATTTTACAATCTTCGGAACGTTTAATGCGGCGCAGTGCAAACGCAAACGTAAAGTTTCGCAATAGAAGCAAGCTTTCGACGAAAGCGCCGTGTCGGCGTGTAATGCTCACCAGTCGTGCCAAGGTAATTCTGCCACAGATTGGTGAACAAGATAAATGCGCCGAACACGCCGTACTCATCGCGATTCGATAATTTCAGATTGAATATTTCACCATTAGACTCGATGGCAGCAGAATGTTTCACGAACTGCGCGAACGTTTGTCTGCAGACCCGTTCCGTCCATTATTTTTCTAGACCAAATTCAGCTACGCTCCGAAATTTAAGCAAATATGTGGCACTATTTTTCTTGAAACGGCGTGTATACAATCCGCGGGAAATTAAAGAGCAACGAATTCCCCAAACGATCGTGTACAAGTTGCCTCCGGCAAATCGAATCTCTAGCCGCGGTAAACACATTCTGCTAGACGTTGCGTGTGTAATTACACTGCTCAAAATCGCGTGACACGATAGAATGAAATTTTTTAAAAAGCCACAGAGAGAGAGAGAGATAGAGAGAGGGAGGACCAGAGACAGAGAGCAACAGATGGTGAAAGAGGAACGAAAAACCGGTTGCCGTATCGCCGTAAATAACCAGTGTCCCGGTGTTTTGAAGTCGTTTTAGATTGTACGTTTCGAAACGATTGTTATCGGTCAACAGTCATCATTGGTACGGTTTACATAGCTGCCGCGTATCGATCGACATTCCCGGTAATTACGTATTGTCTGTGGAACGCTACTGTGCAGTATTATGCACGCGGGAGCACAGGCGTTCCGAACTTCTCCCTTTTGCGTGTGCACTAGACTCGACGGTTCCCTGAAACGTGTCACTAACACGTCCACGCTGCCAATAAAATGCATCCAGCCGACAGGGCTGGATTCTTTCCACGGACCCACTGTGTTCCGAAAGCTACGAACTAATTGGACAAAACTGTATAATGTCCATCCACGGTTCGCATTTTCCTAAAAATTAAAAATAAAAGCAACACTGATGTTTAAATGATTCTTCCATACAAAAGTCAGCGCATACAAAGATAGCGAGTCGAACGAATCCGAATAACTGTACTTACACGTCAGATCAAGCCAGTTCCGATGCGTGTCCTGGAAAACGCGTCCCGATAACGCGTTATCGTCTTGATCGGCTCTTATTTCGCGGGGAATTTTTCGAACCTAATTAAACACGGGCAAGCGTTGCAGTAAAATAATGATTAAGACGACGTTAACCGCAATTTAACCGCGCATCGATAAGGTGCACCGCGTTTATCGACTTTCACGCGAACGCGTTCTTTTCTCTTTTTATTCTCAACGACACACACATTCCTGATAGAAACAGATAAGTTGCATTCCAGACGCGGACGCATCCGATACGCGGTGCAGTAAACAATAATGAACGGTGTCAAGTACATACGTCATGCCTTCCTCACCGTGCCTTATCGTTTACGCGATCGTTTAAACGATGGCCTTGTTCAATTGTTTCAGAATTTGTATCGATGGTGATTTACAGGAATGTTGACTGCAGCTCGCTAAATTTGTTAAGATGGGAAGTACATTTATACTTAATTTCTGTTTCTTGCAATCGATTTAGTTTCTTCTTCTGATTTCCTCTGTCGCAGCAGTTAAAAAGCCAATGCGAAAGTATACTTGCTTGCTCCAAGTATAGTTCGAGCTCGAATAGATCGTGTTTTCCGGTGCTGTGACTAGGCGAGTGCTCGTCGAACGCGAAAGTGCTCTCTTGCAAAACGACCAAACCGAGGAACAATATTGATTTTCTGGCGGCGATGTTGCATCGGGACTTCGATACACGGTGTCGTTCACGCGTTCGCCGTCACGGCGCCGTCTACAGTCTACAGTCTACAGTCTATAGTCTACAGGGACGATTATGCTAATTTCAAAGGCTTTCGAGTGGTCGCGAAGGGCGCGCGAGATCCGTGAATTGTTCGGGCGGATCTTCGTGTCAGCGACTCGTCACTGTCACGCCGGATTAAAATCCGGTTCCCCGGGTTTCACGGCTCTGCCCGAGAATGAAAATAATAATAATAATAATAACGCCTGATCTCTTTTGTCACAACGGCTCCGTACCCGGACGAAACTACAGTTTAACAGTGGCGGATTAACGAGTTCCGCCGTCGACAACGATATGAAACCCGAACCGTATAGCGCGATACGTTTTACGCGGTGAGATTAAAGGAGGGGCGCTTATTATTACGATTATTATCCCCGCTATTCTTTTCCTACGGATACCCATTACTTTTCTTATGCGCACCCTGAGCGAGCACATCCTACCAGTCGCATCGGAGCTGAAAGCGAAGAGATCCGGCGGATCCGAGGGCGAGCGGATCGAGTATGCGATCGGTCGTGCAGCCATAAGACAAATCGTCGGACGAATGACGCGATCAGCACGGTGCACGTCGGCGACAAACAATAATCCTGGCCGTGTCCGGGAGAGGCCGAACAAAACCGTTCGAGGCGGGAAGTCCCGTCTAAAAACCGGGCAAATGGTCCATCCGCGAGCAATTACCATCAATACACGAGGGTGTACGGTATCCAGAGGCGAGTCCAGTCGATCCAGATGGTGCCAGAACGAGGCTTAAGCCCCGGTCCGGTTGCCAGGGCACGCACAACGCCGCTACCGTTCCGTTCGCCCTCTCTCGATCGGATCGTAATTTCGACTTAGCACCGATTTATCGCGCCGTGCGCTCGCGCGCGCGCCCGCCGACCAAGGACCGGGAGCCCGTCTTTTTGCGAGGCCTGGTAATAGTGCCGAAGGTGCGCCGGTCACGTTCGTTATATCAATGCCCCGGGTGTTTTTCAAGCCTCCGGAGCAACCACCGAGTAGAGACCACCGCCGCCGCGCCGTCCCCTTTCCTCGTCCTTTTCTTCGTCTTCCTCGAATCGTCAAAGGTCTCCACGGCCGGGTCGTGACAAGTATCGGCGCGGCGGGATCGCGCTCCGCAGCCTCTGCTCCTTTTTCTGCGTGTCCGACGACCGGTCTTGCCGCTCTCCCTCGAAGGGCAGCCCTCTTTCTCTCTTCCTCTGCTTCTTCTCCTTCTTTTCTTCTTCTCTTCTCTCGCTCGTCCTTCCTTGGTTTCCTCTCCGCGAAAATAAGGTCACGACGAGTGTCACAGGATGTGGAGCCACCGCGTCTCGAACCGCTGCTGCCAGCCGCAAAGGTCAGAACTGACCTCCCGTCTCCCTCGCTGAATCCGCGGCATTCTGAAACGTCTCGAGACGTCTCGGGACGAACGAGACGCGGAACTCGAGGAGCATCGAGAAACCGCGCGACCGTGTCGTGATTTAAGGGCCTTCTCTTCCCTGCAACGATGTATTCGATATAGGCGATATCTCGTATTTCTTTGATGCACTGGGTATCCCGGTTTAATTTAACGCTTAAGCCGGACTTAATACCAAAACATAATCCCCGAAATATCTGACAAAAATTCACGTTTACACAAAGATCTACAGTCGCAAACCAAGTATCCATCGACTGAATAATAAAAGCCACACGCCACTGAAGCATAATCCTCTTCGTGACGTCCGCGTCCCTTTTTCGCCATTATCGGTTGAAAACGCAGCAATTATCAGAGCCGCACGCAGTACAGCGCGTCGCGTCGGTCCGCCGCGGCGCGGCGGATTGAGCCGTCATCATCGCGCGAGGACAGCGTATCTGGTTGAGCGATAGGTCTCATGCGAAATAAATAATGCACCATTCGCCGGATCAATTAAAATGTTACTGCGATCAGCGTGGCATGACCACGGGACTATTTCATCACGCTCGCGAGCAAAGCTGTCAATGAACAGGTGGCGAACGAAAGCGGGGTTGGCGGCTCCTCCACGTGAAAGTAACTGGACCTTTTGTGGTCTTGGCAGTCGCGGTCGCCTCCGCCGCTATGAAATCGCGTTCATGGTTTTAGCATATTGTCTGGCGGTTTGTCCTCTCTATCCGGAATTGTCTTTCCTCTTCAAAAGAACCAACTAATTCCCCCGGACACGAGAAACAGAAAAAGCAGCGAGTAATTCAGGACTGCGCGAACGAGAGACAGTTTTCATGAAGGAGGGAACCGCGTTTCAAAGGGACCGCCGTTTCTCAGCTTTTAATATTAATCGTTCGAATATGTCGGACCGGCAACGACGAATGATTACGGTGTCCCGAGCTCTGTTCGTTTGATCTTCGCGCGGCCGCGATAATTGGTACACAGAAAGGCGCGCATTAATGCCCGGAAAACCAAGGGGGACGTGGGTGTGCAGGAGGATGACGAGTAGCATTACCAGCGGGCGTCGCAAGTAAATAGCAAGAAAGGCCTTTGATCGCGCGAATAAAGCAGCCGCTGCGCCGCCATAACGGGCCGAACTGTTGCGAGTAGAAGACGAAATTGAATTGTCGTCGTGTCGGCCGCAGCGCCGCGCGAACTTTCTGTCCCGCGTGCAACAATGCGTTTCGTATATCGTTATCGATACATGACCGACACACAACCGACGCGCGATATTGTCTCTGAAGTGTTAAAGAATGAAACACAACTGTTTACGCGGACAGTGATCGCGGATTATTTTCAATTTCCGAGCACAATCTAGTTTACGTCAGAGGAATAAAGCCCCGTTTTGTATCCTCGACCGTCTTGATAGAGTGGCATCGTTAAATTCGTTCCCCGAAAACTCGCTTGCGGTACAAATGATCCGCGAGAGCCGTCGTTAAGGCATAGCTGACGTTCCTCTTGAAATTAATCGTAGATGTCGTTAAAGCCGGTATGCGCCACTGTAAACCGTACTCGGGGAGTGGACTCGGATGTCGTTCTGCCGCGAATATTTACGAGCATCAAGCGTATCCACCAGCAACATTTTACGGCGGTGCACTTTTGGACTTCTGTTCGAGGACCTACTATCTTATAATACGCTCGCTCGTTCTCTCAGCTTTTATACACCAGCACGCTACGATTTTCCGCTCCTCGGTGACTGGGCCACTCGGCGAAACTGTGTTAACGCCGGCTCTGTGTTCCGTTTAGAGAACACGGTGATTTTCTGCGAAGAGTAGTATGTCACTTGTAAATAGTTGACCGGTAGTAAATTCTGCGACTCGGCACCATTTTGGTAGCGACGACGCCATTCTGGTCGCACTTAATCCACCGATGTACGAGTGGATTAAGGTCTACTTTAGCATTTTGTTGAACGATATAATTTTTGATATATAGATGCATCCATGCCTAATTTCAATAAATCCGTTTCTCTGGACAAACGCTGCGATGGAAATCATTAAAATTCTGAATGGACCGTGACTTCTAGCGGTTCTAAGATCTTGTGTTAACCACCCAGCATTGCAACGTGATATCGCAGTCGCTGAACATCCGGAAGATCGCATCTAGATCCCTGATCCGAGTACCCTGAGCGTTTGCCCGTCTCGGGAACTGTTCTAGGAAGAGTGCCGTGCAGGTGAAGTGAAGGGAAACGAGTTTTCTGCGTCACGGTGGTATCGCGAAACGAGATTCTCAGACCGTCGGCGGTCAACGAATGAACAATGACTTCCGGTGTCTCTTCGTTCCTATAAAGGGGAACACTCTCGAACGAAACAGGCAAGGTGCAAGGGACAAGGAGGGTG
The DNA here is from genome assembly GCA_028455795.1 of Lasioglossum marginatum. Classification (NCBI taxonomy): domain Eukaryota; kingdom Metazoa; phylum Arthropoda; class Insecta; order Hymenoptera; family Halictidae; genus Lasioglossum; species Lasioglossum marginatum. The sequence goes on from CM052245.1 coordinate 19,172,019, forward strand.
GGGATGCCAGAACATTGCGTCGGGAACAAGTTGAACCCGACTTCCTCGTTTAGGAAGTTTCGCCTTCGGGGGTTCTTAGCGAATGCATTAAAAATTCCTCACGCAGGACCGACCGCGACCGGTCCGAATCTAATCTGGAACTCTGTTTCGGCGATCCGATAAAACCGCCACGCCCCGAACTTTTTATCGAAGAAAAGTGGCTAACGTGGGTATTAGCCGGTTCCTGACAGATAACTGTAACCAGAAGCTCGTTAAGAACTCGCTTAAATCCCGCTTGCTGGAAACAAATTGGGCTCGAGTGTGCTTCGAGGGAAGTCTGACAAATTTCGAAGAAACGCTGTTTCTTCATCTTTGGGATAACGCGCTTTGAATTTTAGACGATTTATGTGTTTCATTTTTAAAATGTGATTTTGACCGTATCTTAATTTTGAATAGAACTTAATGTTTCCACGACATTTATGCAATAGATGATATCTGGAATCGTAGGGTTTGAACAGAGTACGTTTCCGAATGTTTATATTCGCGAATAGTTCGGTTAAACTCGATCGCAGCGATGCGAAATCAATTGTAAGAGAATTAGAGGCAAATGCCATTGCTGTCCAACAGGCGCGGCGAAACTTCCAAAACTCGATCGCGAAGTAAACGCCGGTTATTGCGCTGTTTGCATTGGCTGCGACGCGCGACGCGACGCTTCGCATTCATTTGAATTTTAAACAGTTTTTCTGATCTTTCCGTGAAACAGCCCTCTTAGATTTTATTAGACGCCATTACCCCGTTTTTCGTTTCGATTCCGCATTCCGCGAAACTGTTCGCTGGCATTTCCATTTGAGCCGTTGCCGTTAACGAAATCTTCTGCTTGCGTATTTTAATTAAGAAACAAGGAACCGCTCCGCTTCCTTTTCCATCTAGTATAGTAACATTAGTTTACGATAGTTTACGTTCTGTAAGTTCTGGTAGTTCGATATTCTAGTAAAGTCCTTAAATTAAAGAAGAAGATCAAATTACAGCGCAGTCACAGAAAAATCGATCAAATGTTTGATCAAATGTGTTTTTATGATTTACTCAAAGGTCTTGTACATTTATTTTTAAGATAATTGCGAGAGTCAATATTCGCAGCGATTCCGCCCTGTCGAGAGTGGATCGTGGGGTTGAAAGGGTGAATGAAATTGGGCTATAATCAGAAATTGCTAAATTAGTTGATTTTGCGTGCACTTGCTGATAACTGCGTTGCGTAGATGACTCCTTGCACGCCACTGAATCATCAGCCGAAAGGACTGCGATAACGAGATAATATATTAGGAAATGGAGTCGATTAAGTAGACTGAGTTACAAGCGTCTGCCACGCAACACCGAGCCTTCAACATCTTATTAGTTGATAAAACATCACTGACAAGCGGCCCTTCTTGTATAACTAGCTTCCGAGAAATAAACTCAAGTAAACACCGCTGTACAGGGATGAAGTTCCCCAAGGATTGGTAAAGTGAACGGTGGCTCCATCGTGCAGCGATAGCACGAAATATTTACCTTTTGAGAGATCAAAGTGGCGCCTCTTACCAATAGCACCGACGCGACGAGGTACTATTGAAGATTGCCACTGCCAGCCTCTGTGCACCGACGCGACGATAATACCTGATAGTACCTCGTCGGTGACGTAACATCTCGCGTCCTCCTCGGTGCTGTCCCCAGTCACCGAACAGTATCTCGTCGGTGCCCTAGTCTAATTTTTAGCCTGGATCAGAACCTACGATTCTATTCGACTTCATATTTGGACATTAATTTAATAATGAGGTATTCATCCAAAGAACTAAAATGCATTCAAGGTTTTCAATCATTTATTCGTTGCATTATATACCATAACGACAAGTTATTTCACGTACAAATATCGAAAATAGAGTGACTAATGTCTTCGCTTTTCTCGCGTCTAGAACAGTTCGCATTTCAGGGTTTCATAAAAATATTCATCGACGTATAACGAAATTATATACTATTTACAAAGAGTACGTTCGAAAATCTATTCGTTAACACTAAATACAAACCCTCTTACAATTTTGATGGTTATATTTCGTACAGTTACAGCGTATCGTAAACGCAACGTATCCGTAAAATATTTATAAAAAAATACTTCATCTATTCAGCGAGATTTTTTTCGGAATTTTTCTGAATTTCTATACAAGTATGATGAAACGTGGATGATGCCTACGTGGATAAACGGGACGACGTGTTACAGCGATAGAAACTTAATTTAACAACTAAAATTAATTCAATGATTCGTGTCCATTCGAAAATGTATAGTCTGTTTCTAACGTTCTCACAGAATCGAGATAGATTCATCGAAATGCACTATTCAAACGGCATTCAAAAATGAATATGCAACAATCTGATTTCTCTTTGCCGAAAAACTTCAGCTATAATTACTTTCAAATGATTCACGTTCGTATAATAAATTCAGTCCACGATGTGCGTTCCTATTACGACTTCTTATCGTGGAGGCACTCGTGGTAGTCAGTTTTTCGTTTTTTAAACGATCACTTTCGTTCAGCCTTTGAATTGAGTTTTGACAAAAAGTCCATCGCCTGATTGTCCCCCTTTCTGTGCTCCAGAGCTTGGATTACGTCCGTACCTAAATCAAGAATAAACAATTATCAAGATGCAATTTAATGTAGTACATATTGTCGATTTAGAGTGAAAGGATCGAGCTGTACTTCGCTTCGTTGGACGCGAGAGCTTCAAATGAATTTGATCGAACGATTCCATTCCTTGATCCGGTCCCGTGTCGGGGATCGCGCTGAAGGGTAAGAAGGCTTCAGCTAGGAATCGGGACCTGAGGAAGTCCTTGTCTTTCAATTCGAAAGCGATTATGGCGTTCTCCGTCGCCCTTTGTTCCGAAGTCAGAGGACTGAAATCATTTTTATAATATAGAACACGAAAACGGTTGAAACTTGGAATGTTAATCAGAAATTTCCAATTAAAACAGAAGTTATGGTACTCACATGTTGAAGATTTCATCAAAGAGGGGGTACAAATTCTCCTTCTGCACGTGTGTCTTCGGCAACTTCAAATCGGAGAACTTCTCCTCGGGAAGTAATCTAACTTTCACGTACGAGTCGCATGTGCCTGGGAAACAAACGCAGCAATGATCTCAAGATACTCGATTAGATTCACCCGAGGACCCCAATGTGGACTCATGCACGGTGAAGGTGACTATCATTGCTGTCTGGGTCTCCTATCTACGAGGTTCCACACAAATCAACGAATTTCATCTCTACGCATAAGAAAGAACAAATAAAATAAAAAAAAGATTCTATAGAAAATAAATACACTGTACACAGTTTCCAATGAATCGAGGAACCTTATAGAGGTTTGCATCAGTCATGACAAGTTCCGCGGTTCTCGAAATACGATAAATTAAGATCATCGTGTACTGTTTGCTCTAGGCTATGATGCAACGAAACAAATATTGCAATGAACAAAAAAAAAAACAACAACATTCTCGTCATGCAAATTTTAGATCAGTCAATCCGTGGGCAGGCAAACTGAATGAGAGAACTAATATTCGGTACAGTGATGAGGAAGAACGTGTGTCTCTTTGGATCCACTATTACATACTTGTCTTCCATTCTTTCAGTCTTTGTTTAGATATTGTATTGAGCTTGCGCTTGAGAGTAGCCACCTTGCCTACCAAATCGCCTACAAAATCGAAAGAAAATGTCATTCCACTTCGACGCAAACTACTCGTTTATTCTCGGCGTTCGTTATGCGAATTCGCAACTAAAAGAAACTCGCGAAACAACGGGCAACGAAGCTGGAACTCAAATTAATCCCACTTTTGCGTCTTTCAACGAACGGTATAAAGTGATTTTTATTAATTGGATCAGTTTAATTCGATCACCCTGCTGAACGATTAAATTGTTCTAATGATCTCACCATTGCTGTCAACCGGTCGCAGTTTTCTTGCGTTGAGGATCTGAATGTTCAAGGAGTTGTCAACGAACTGCGCTCTGACAGTGATCTGGCCGTAGTCGGATTCTTCTAGTTCGTTTTGCTCTTTGATGCGTTCTTGATGGTATCTGTGTATCAGTGCAGCTGTTTCCAGTCCGTGCAGTTCTAGGAGGTGCTCTATTTTCTCTAAAACCTGCACATTGGAGGTTTCATCGGCTCCGATGTTGAAGAACCGCACGAGCGTGTGCAAGGTGCGGTGAAGGTTCGAGTAGAAAGATGGCGGCCTCCTTTTCTGCAAAGCGATTTTTGATCATGTAAACATTTACTGCTTCAAACGCTGAGAAATTAATAAGATTAAATTTAATACTTGTTCAAATATACCTCTAAATTACTATGAACTAATTGGTACAGCGTCTCGGACATGATCTCCCAAATAACGAGTAGAACTCTCTGGAAATTATCCTCGTTGAGATTGTCGTGCAAAGTACCCAAATTGCTATCCAAATACTGCAAAAGTCTGTCCATAGCGTTGCTAGTGGTGTCTATCAACTCTGCGCCTTCCATGAGGTACCTATACGCCATACGCCAGTAAAAAATATCAATCCGTCATTTTCATAAAAAGAGAAAAATCTGAAAATATTCTGGAAGTCCTTACCTGCTCATAGCAGGTGTCATTTTATTTGCAACAACCTGCAACAGTTCTATAATCTTATTTTTCACTGTATCGGTCGCATTGTCGATGATTAGCTGAAGCGTCTGCTTGCAACGTTGCGCTTCTTTTTGTGTGTTCTTCTCTGCCAAAGCGTCTATTATACTTTCAAGTCCTAAATCGTTAGCTAGAGGAGCAATCGATGTCCTGATATAGTCGATATTGTTTATGGCGAAACACCAGGCAGTGGAAACGAAGAATTTCTTCTCGTACACGCTGCTTTCCGATAGCTGCTCTAACTCCGTTGTCAGTTCTGCCTTGCGTGCCATTTTGTCGGCGTAGGCGATCGAGCACTTGCAGATGTCCTGAAAAATGGCGGTAATATGTATATTTAGAAAATTGATAGAGGTTCTTTCTGACATAATAAATGATGAAGCGTTTCGACTTCCGCAAAATTGCGCAATCGCGCGTGTCGTTATTTTGTCTACTTCCAAACCTGTTCCATCGATAAATTTGTTGCGAATGCGCTATCGATAGTCTATACTTCCCATAGATAACGAGCGAAGCGCACAGCTAAAAGCATAGCTAAAAGCATGATGCACGAAACGATCAATCACTCACGTCGATGATCTTGCCTATGAAGGTGTAGGAACCTTCTACATCCGGCCAGGCCAGCTGCGTCCAAAACACTTTGATTTGGTAAAATATTGTTAATGTATCCACCGCACTCGAGCTATATTGAACGCTGTTATCGACAGCCTGCAGCGGATCGAACTCGACAGCCTTGTCTATCCGTGTCAGTGCTTTGTAGACTGCTATGTCAAGCCAATGTGCAACGCCAGCTCTAAACCACTCGTAGTAAGATTGCACCTTCATGTCTTCGAGCTGGCCCTCTGCGCAGAGCACTTGGCCGAGCCTGAAACCCAAACATTATTACAATTAACAACATTATATGTAGAAAACCTATTTCATTCTATGTAAATAGTATGTTGTAATTGATGAGGAAAACTTTTATTTTGCGCCGAGGTCCGCTGTTTAATAATCATGGTCAACTATTAGCTATTAGCAGCGATAATTATTATTAATAATAACTATTACTCACATAGCGTATCTCTGCAACGTAAGATATAACTCAAACAGAGTGGTCCCCAGACTCAGTTCGACATCCGAGTTGCTGATCTCGATCCTCTTCATCCTGCCACAAATATCCTCGGTGATCACCATGCACATATCGCTGATTCTCTTCTCGTACATCATGTACAGCGTCCTAGCGTACGGAAAATTGATTCGCCTAAAATCCAACGATTCGATCAGCCCACATTCGCAGCACCAGACATTCGAATTGCCATTTATGGTTCTCACTTGATGAACATCTTGTCGTAGTTGTCAATGGCGCTCTGTAGATCCGCTCTAATTATTTGAATCACCTTGATGTGGTATTTAAGCGCGTCTTCGTCGGACTCGCTTTCCGGGGAGTTGTTATTCAATATATGCTGGAACCTGATACATACATTTATTAAACGCTTAAGAACGTGCCCGAAGTATAGCCGAGGGAGTAGAATGGACTGACGCGATGCTATCGTACCATTCGATGCCACTCTGCTCGACGGTGTACTCTAATGCTTCGAGAACACCTGGTCGTTCGTCCGGGTCTGGGAACCATGGGTACATTTTTGCGGGGAACAGATTTACTTCGTCGGGCACTTGGAGAGACGAGACGGCTGATATTATCCTAAATAAAAAGTGATACATGATAAATCGATTTTCTTAGAAACCTTTAAAGAAGTGTATCGGTCAATAATTACCCTAAGATCGCAGACAACTGGACCATAGCGTTCTTGTCCCCAGGTGTCATCCTCCTGATCTTCCTGAGACTGTTAAGGCACGAGAACAAAAGTTTCTTGGTGGCATCCCAGAAGAGTCTAGTCTCGTCTAAAGAAAATAGATCGTTCTCCAGGGGCCTTAGAAGATCTATTACTAGTTTGCTGAACACGGTGAAGTTTAGAGGATGCTCCTGGTGAATCCTGGCATACTCGATCCACTGTGCTAGGGACACGTTTCTTTCTAGAAGTCCTCTTTGCGCGCTGTGTTGCAGGAGCAGGACCTCTGCAGGCGCTGACCATCGGCCACACCAACAGTATTTTTCGATTTTCTCCGTTTCTATCTCGTGCATCAGCAATACTCTGATTAGGTGTCTGTGCTCCTGTGCGGCTACTCGATTGTTGTGCTCCGAGCTAAAGGCTAGCCTAAGTTTCACCACTCCTCGACGTTTCGATTTGTTTTTCTTCTCTAGGGAGTACCACATCGAGTGTCCTGTCGTCGGTATGTCCTGTGGAACAATTCAATCGATTACTACTGGTTCTTGTGCAATTGTTAAACCATTGTGTAAGTAGAGGGTTGATTAAAGTTTTTACGAAAATTTGTGTTACCTTCAGCGGTATTCTACATCGACCGATGAATTCGTTGTCGTGGCTCCCCGTGGTAGCCGTCACTGCGATTTCTTTGGCTAATTTCACTAATCCCCGAACACCCTTCACATCCTTCATCTTGCTCATCTTCTCAGGCACTGTTTCGGCTGCGTCGAAGTCCCTGAAGTACAGAAACATCCGTGAATATTCTCCTCTATAGTCTATAGTCCTCATTCAAGATTTACCGACTTACCAGACTTCTAGGAACAATACATCGTTTTCTGGGTCGTCCAATGGCCTGCAAAAGAAATTCTGTTAACTAAAATATTAACTTATTAACAATCAAATAAATGTTAACTGTCAAATAAAAAATAATGAAATATTTTGGTAAAATTCTATAGACCTCGAGAAAACAAATAGAAATTTCTCTAACTCACAGTTCGAAGTGTTCCTCCCACACAGGACTCAACGTGAACGTTTTAACGGCAGTGTTGTACCTCCTGGTAGGCGCTGATTCAAGGTAAAGGGCGCAGAAAGGGTCGCTTTTGCCATTCGAATCTTTCGACGCCAACTCTTTCGCCTCGATCACTTCGACGTTCAAGTGCATCTCTGGTGGCTGCAGGAATAAATTACGGGTGCTTCAATCAGTGATTGTACTTGTCTACATTGTACCTCTCCACATCGTAATTGTCTTTAGTTATTTTCTAGTGTGGTGTATAGAGATGTACCTCCATGTTCCTCGTTTTCTCTAAGACGCTCTCGTGTGTCTCATTGTCGACTTTGAATGCGTTCTGGAGATGATTCAGTAGGGTGTCTTGCCCACACTCTTGGCAAACGTCGTAGCCGATCTGGTGTTGGGTCATGTAAACCAGAGCCGCATAAAGCTCCTCGATCTGTGGAATAGCGTACACAACATTGCGAATGCCGATTAGAATGTTGCCGAAGTTAAAATGTTGAATTGAACGTTTCATGAATTTCTATGGATGCAGACAATGTGTATTCCTGTTTATTTTAACACGATGAATAATTTATAGATAATGAAATTCTAAGTAATCTGTTCCTCCAATTCGATTGCTCATTGCACAGATAAATGGCACATCAAGTTAACAAATTTCTTGTCTAGTCTCTTCTAGTTTCGTCGCCGAGGTCTCTTCTGTTTACTCTCCGCCTCGTGATTATCGGTAATTTGATTATCGACAAACGGAGCACAATCCGTCTGCGTCATTTATAATGGTAGCATCTGCTGCTCATGACGCGCCGATAATCCATATAAGCACCGCACACGAGCCAAGATTTCAGTAATGTAGACATCGATGAAAATGTTCGAGGTGGAATACTCACGGTTCAAAGTTCTCCGATCAATGCGACGCGTTGACACCGTCTTCCGAGCAAATAATTATCAAACAAAAACACGAGCTAAACGAAGCTCTGTATCAGAATTGTTACTAGGCTATTCCAATTAATAATTACTGTACATTTTAACGCGCTGCTCTATTTAGTATATTTTTTATTTGGGATTCATAAATCGTGTTTCCGATGAAAGACGAAACAACTATTAATTAACATTTCCCATGAAAATCTTCATTTTTCAACTTTCTACGCTACTCGTTGCATAAATACTTGATCTACCAAAGAGAATGGGATTGCGAGGGGTTAAAGAACGCCTCGGACCCTCCACAGACACTTATACGCAGTGAATTTTCGCCTAATCGACTCACCGTCATAGCCTGAAGCAAAGTGTTCATTCTCTTCTCGATCTCCACCTTGGGCACACCTCGAAAGGTATTCCTCCCCCTGTTAAGGGTAGCCACCCCCACAGCAGGGCTCATGCTCACCATTGTCGACGCACTGGCACGGTCCTTTCACTGATCGATCATTTCACCTGGGAGTAGGATCAATCCCCTGGGTAGCACTAACTGATATTTATTCCGGGATCACTTTCACGAGCCAAATTCCATCTGACGAAGCGGCGTTGCGCGTGCTCGTCGCCGGAAGATTTGTATCGGTCTTGAAACTAACCAGGAGAGTGTGACTTTGACGAAGTTCTCGGAACAATGCGATCCACTGCGATCTAGTGCAGCCCGACAATGACTCGCGGACGCATCGGCCGGAAAACGAAGCTGCTAGTTCTCAACAATGATGTTTACCCCTCGGCTACGCTCGCGGTCTCGATCAGGAAAACCGAGATTTTTCGGCCGCATTCTCGAGAGAAACCGAGTCGAGATTACGGTTGGATCGAAGATCGATCCACTGAAACGTTACGAATCGATTTTGGGGTGCAGAAATCGCTGCGGTCGTTCGAGTAAGCTACTTTGTTGAAAAAATCGAAAAAATCGAAAATACCGGGCAGTTTGCTGATCGAAAGATGAACTTCCACGGACGGCCGCGACCTTTCTTATCGAGTCCACGCATACTGACTCGGCAGCAGTGCGTATGCATAATCGAGCATGATCATGTGACCGAATCGGCAAGTGGAATCGGCGACAGTAACGTAGGTGGTCGAGACACGTGAGAATTAGGGACCTACTCCGATTAGTAGACAGAGGATGTTTGCGTTAAATGGAAACTTCCTTGGAGCAGATTGTAAAAATAAAAATAAAACTCGTGTGTTGTTTCTCTGCTTTCTGCTTCGGACTTTACGCGGCTAAACTTAAAATTGAACATTTGAACAGGTCTCCAAGAAAATTCAGCAATGGTAAAAACATGTCAGGTCAAATAATTTTCTTTCGCAGTCTAATTTACAAAAATAAAATTGCCTCTTAACTCCTCCGTTCCAGACTTTACGCCGCCACCGCACCAGTAAGTAGAACGAAACAGTAATAACTTTTCACCGAAGAAAATTCGACCAAAGAAAACAAACCAGTAAAATTGAATAGAAGTTACAGAACATTTCCGATTCTTTTCGAGGTCACGGAATTAAATTTTCAACTTTTCGCTTGATCCCAGTGTAACCTAATCTTCTCTTCTATGAGTGCTATAAGATCGGAACGATGTTTCCATCCTTTAAAAGTCGCGAAGCTATTATTGCAGCGAAAAATGTCTAAAATTATTCTGTTTGGAAGTTATGCCTCGATGTTCATAAATCTGGAGTTAGGATGTATTTATTTTTCAAAAGCATGGGTACACGTGAAAGTCACGAGCAGATTGGACGACCGAGTTCTCACGTCTAATTTCAGACTGACCCTGAAATACTTAAAATTCACTTTTTCCCTGGCCAATGTTACGCAAGGTACTTTGTTTCGTTTACCCGGCAAATTTCAAATGCTCTTTTTTTAGCGAGCAGATCGAGAGCTGTGAAAGGTCGGCAGGAATGCGGCGACGTCTGACTAAAATAGTCGATTCTACTCGTCGAGGAAAAACGGTTGCTCGAAAGACGTCGAACACATTTATTCGAGGAAACGCTGTAGAAAATAAGAAAATCGTAAGGAGATTGTTTTTGGTACAGACACATTAGTTTTGGACAGAAGACGTGGCAAGAAAATTTCTGGCAGTGTACTTTCGATCAGTGAGCGGGTCACTGGGAAACGCGAAAACTGGGCCATTACGAGTGCCAAAAGCAATTGACTCTGACAATGGGATTCCATTTATTTGTACGCATCTCGCACAGCATCCCGAACAGCATTGACCTCCTAATTGGTGTCCGAAGGACAGATATCCTCCTTTTCGGCAAATATTGTATCATTGCAGGCGGACAACCTAAATGAGCAAACAAAATGATAGAAATAGATTCACTGTACAGTTCTCAATAGTTACCTTAAATAAATTATCTTGATTGCCCACCGTTTCTTCGGGAAACAGAACAGATGATTTGTGGTTCAGTAAATCGAGAAACAAAGTGACAACGAATCGTCCGGTAAATAGAAAACGAAGGTAACGTCAGCTCTCCTGAACGACGGCCGCACAGTGGGCTATTTACTCCAAAACGTGGCCAAAAATCCGAAAACTCAACTTTTAAATCAAGAGTTTCGAATACCTGGGTTGGCTACCCTGACAGTTGGACTATAAGATAGTTAATGTGAAAAAAGCCTGATCCTTCTACCTGAGCTGGAAATTCAGTCTGCAGGTGACCATCGTTGAGGTAGCAGCTACGCACAGTGAATTGTTGAGTGAGAAAAGTGTCCAGAAGTGAATAAATTTGTGTTATAATCAACTAATTTTTATTTTACAATATGGAGGGTACCCCTGGAAGTAAGTAAATCATGTTTATACATTATATAAAATGCAAATAACAATGGATAATCTAATATGTAAAATATAACAAAATTTTATACGGAAACTTTGGAAAACTAGGAAAATAGTTATCATTTTAAGCGATTTTAAGCATGTGGCTTATACACATCATACACATTTGAACTATCACCTAGTAGAATCAACAAAGAATGGGCTCACCTAATCGCCACTGTGGTTTTGATGGCAATTTTTGTAATACTGCACTATGAGTTGACAACCCGCTTTTTGTGATCTAAACTATTGTAGCCTTATTCCAAGGTTTAAAGTAATATTATTGTAGGTCGTCGAATTCGTCTCGATACCAGTTACAATATTATGAAGTAAAAAATATATGTTAATAACCAATAATAATAAATGTTAAAAACCAAAAAAATTATCTGAGGATGCTATACAGCTATTAACTATTAATATGACAGAAAATGTACATACAACAGATGACGATTCTGACTATTCAGATGTTGAATAAATAATTTTATACATTCATAATTACGATGCTTTCTAATGTTTGTTTATGCTTGTAACCTTCCATTCTCCAAACTTCTTCCATTCTTCAACCACATATTTAAAAAAAGAATTTCTTCTTCTATAATTTAATAATTATCGGCTACCTGTGTTTTTTATATAATTTGATGTTAGATTCACATTTAACAAGATAAAAACTCTTGGGATATCAAGTTTCAGCTGTATTTAATACTTTCGTCCTACGTACATCCGCCATATTGGTTCCGCCATTTTGTTTGCTGTTCTTTTAATTCCAGATTCATAATTAATAACTTCAGGAACCCCAAAATACCAAGTTTTGTCCCATTCTGACAGTTTTCATAGGTTCAATCTCCATTTTATAGCCGCCATTTTACTTTTTTTGCGATTTTGATTTTAGATCCGTAATCAGCGACCTCGAAAACCCCGAGATACCCAGTTTCGTATAAATCAAAGAAAGTTTTGATTTTTGGCCACGTTTTGGAGTAAATAGCCCATTGTGGGCCGGCTCTGGCTCGGGCTCGGGCTCGGGCTCGGGCTCGGCCCGTTAATAAGTAAATAATGCATCAATTAAATAATGCATAAAATTTCGAGACAGTCTCCGGGGGACGATTTAAATATCGAGAAACAACGGGACTCGGCATTGGCCGGCCGGTTAACTGGAGGACCAATGGAAACCGCGAAAAGAAGACAATGAATCTGCACAAAGGGAAACTATGCCGTATCCTGTTTGAGGCGACCCACGGGGCAAGTGCAACCACAATGCGTTCGTATGCTCGCGCAATTGCGCCCAATGAAAATTGATATACCGACAATTAGCTCATTGACCGACAAGTCGCGCGTAGACGACGGCCAACGTGTGCACGCACGTTCGTCCAAATGATTCTTGCCACGGTCGGGACCGGTTTCTCTGCGCTAGAAACGGCAAGAATCATTCGGGCGACCTATACGCGTTCCGGCCTTCGCCGAGTGTGCCCAATTTCCCGTGATATTATGCAAGTTTTGTCGCTCCCGACCGCCCACTCGCTAAACAGATCTATTTTATGCCGGCAACTCAGTTCATTTAGAAACGTCTGCTTTTTCCCGTCCTGGCTCAAAGCACCGCTTCTTTCCGCCGACTCGACGCGCGACGCATTGTGGTCAGAGAAGCAACTCGGTGAACAAGAATATTGATTTCTGTGGTTTTCTTGTGTTGAATTGTTTGTATCGAATCATTCGATTTGTCCCACCGTCGCCACGTCGTTCGCACCACCATGAAACTATGTTACTGACACTCTGCCAGTTTACAATGATACAGGACAGAACAAGATTGCTCAACATAGTTGCCTTTATAGGTTTGATTTATTTTTACGATTGCGTGGACTATGTCACTCGACCAATCACAAAAGTCCCACGAACAAAAATCCTAAACCCCCTCCTCAACCCCCTGACAGGCCATCCTGTTAAACCACTCACCAATTAACCCACTTCAAAATCGAATCGCTTCCTTAATTCCTATAAATCAATTTCTATTATTCTTGACTTCAAATCCAGGATAGTTCGTTACAGGTAAAGCCATCCATTTCCTAAACTTCAAAGAACATATCCAGAACGTTCTAAATTCCAATGGGTACCAAGGTCCACTTCACAATACCTCCCATTGGCATCCGGTGTCAATCACGGAACCGGAAGTTTGAAACGCGGAGCTTGCTTCGCATTGTTTCGAGTCATTTGCACGAATTTGAGGCGTCGCAGGAGGCGACAGAAGGACACGGGTAGGATAATGATTCGCGGGAAGACGCGCGACGAGAACTTGACGAAGTCGTGAACCGCACTGCTAGGAATAGATGGACCCGACGGATCAGAGTCGTCGTACGTCGACGATACGGTTTGCGATGGTGTGACGTTTCACATCGGCGAAACACACGAACACAGGCCAGAATCGCGTTTCAGATTGACTTTAACTGCTCGATTGAGCTTAGAGGATAACACCCCGCGACGCGTGTGTCGACGAATCGCTGACGGAATCGAGACACTCGCGTGCCTGCTTCTTCCCCTTTTTCGGACTCGAAAGAACTTCCTTCTGCCCTCTAACTTCAAGGGAACTCCAAACTGAAGAATAGCAAAATTTGTTTGAAATCTTCATTGCGAGTCTGTTGTTTAAATTAAAAAATATGCTAATTTTGGAAACAAGAAGCGAAATAATCGACGCACTCAAGAACAGGAAGCAGATACGACGTAATTATGCGAAAAATCGGAAATATAGAACTGCGCGAATCGATAACATAAATCGCGTTTAATGTCCCTCGATAATCGCTCTTTCATCCTTAATCGGACTAGGCTCGTAACGCGAATGAGCATTACTGTAACGTCGAATATTAATTCCTTACTAAACTCACATATTTCTCATCGAGCTGTAGAGAGAACGGTCCTCCGACATGTTCACCCATCCGCATTGTTCTCAACAATGAAATTGAAACATTATCGAGGATTTGGCAGTGGTCTGTAGTATCGAATATCGAATAAGGGTTGAAACAAGACATCAGACTTCGACGGATCCTCGGCTGGTACTGGGAGACTTTGTGGAATCGATATTATACCATTGCTGAGCAAAACCGTGCTGAACCGACGCCATCGTTCGAGCCATATTTAAGTGAATAAGAAATCAATCAATCCCGATCGGAATTATGGAATATTTGATCGTGTTCCCCAAGCCAATTAAGGAATCATCGACGTACATTCTTCTTCAATATGGTCAAGAATTCAAGAATAATTGAATTTTAAGAGGAAAATTTTTAATATTTATTCGAATAGATTCGAATAGATTGGAATAGTTTGGTTGAACTCATTAGAAAAGTCGAATTTATTCTTCCAAATCGTAAGTTAAATTTTCTTCATCAAACAACTTTATCCCAGTGGCTCACTTTCCCAGGCTCTTTTCCACGTGTTTCCCATAATCCCCGGTCAAAGTGTTTCACATAGCAATCTTTCATGGTGAACAGACCACCCCTTATCCGCGCTGACGCACGCAAGACGCGCTCCCGTCTTATCAAAGTATTTTAAGTTGCCATTTCACGTGTCAATGACGCGTTAAACGGTCCATTCGCGCGCTCCCAGGGATCATTGTTATTTCGAATGAACCGTCGCGTCGCGTCGACCATGTGTTTTGCCAGTGGCTAAGAAAAGAAACCACTCGACAGTTAAAATTTAGTACAGCGGTGAACGCGATCGAGGCGAGACGATACTCGAGCGAATAAATCTGGCAATTTATAATCTATTGACGGGTACACGACGAAAATTCGCAAACACGTTCGTAAATTGGTCGATCTTTACAGATCATCAGACGTGAAACAGATTTTGTTTAAATTGGCAAATTTGCTGTTACGCAATATTATTTTTTACTCACATTCCAGCCCATAGACTCTGCCAAAAAGTTGGTAGCGTGCTCATTTTCGTCCCTGTCGCTGTCAGTTTCCAGGAGAGCGTCAACAGGCTCTTCGATGCTTCCTTCTTCGCTCAGATCATCTTCCTCTTCTTGTTCTCCTTGTTGGACCTCGTCCTTCTTCTTTGGCAGAGGTCCTTCCACCTGTTCCTGTGCTCGAACCTTCTCGGCCAGCAGAGTGCCCAGATTTTCGAAGAATCCGCCATCGGACTCTTGAATTCTGTGAAACGAACCATCGCAATCGCCCTTATCGCATTGAACCGTGTTACTCAGAAAATGTTTAGCAGATTTTAAGCGGTTAGTTTGGTTTCGATCACTCCGTAATTATTCACAATGTTTCCCTCTTATTTCAAAAGCAAATAGAAAACGCGAGAAAAACTTGGTTAATTTATTGATAAAAAAGCCAGTGACGAAGCAAAGATTATTTTGTTCAAGCCTACAAGTTGCGTTAAAAAAGGCACTATTTCATTGTCAATTGATAGGACCTGTAACAATGAAAATTGTATTTTTCTTGGATGTTCAAGTGGAGTTTTGATCCATTGACACAGGCTATGCCAGCTTCAATGCCATGTTAATTTAACATTATTGTAGTCGCGTGTTTGCTGTGTTTCCCGACACCGGATGTTTTTTGTTAATTGCGCTAAGCCGCGCGCTAATTGAGAGCATTGATTGCACAATGGCCGATCTATGCACCAGCTTCAGCAACGTACACATAGCACCACTACTACAATTGAACTGTTTTATTCGCATGTAGTAAAACAACAATTGCTGTCCGAAGTTCTGCATTCTTATAATAAATGTCCACAGGCAATATTTTTCTAAATCATAGTGACAGCCAACTTTGACGAACACATTGCGTACGGAATCGAAAAGAAAGCTCTGCACTACGCACTACGCAACGCATTGTGGTCGCACAAACATAAATACGGTTCACACCTTTTATTAATGAAGTTGAACGCTGCAAATTTCCAATAGAATCTCGCGACAGTCACCTCTTTCGTTTCCGGCTTTTGCGACATTCGGGCCGCAGCGATCGCGAAATAAGGATGCTGCTCGTCCAGCTTCGCGAAGTGCGCCATATTTCGGTCCTTACTCCTTCCGGAAAAAGAACACAACACATGTGGTTCAACACCGATTACCATTTATTTAATAAATTGTGCCGTGCTGTGCGAATTTCTGAGCTGTGGCTAGTGACAAGCGAATTCAAGAATAATGTTCATTGGTATATTAATTTTTCTTATTCGGGATCGAGATTGATCAATCTTAATCAATGAATATATCATTTTCTGTTCTAGTATTGTATTGTATCTAGTTGTAGATATCGTATGTAAATTAAATACGTGTTTACACATTCTCACTCACTAAATGCAACAAGATTCGCTAGAACAAGACTCTTTCAAAAAACCGTGTCAGTTGAAGCATGCGTGCCGGTGAACTGCTCGTCGACTCCAGCCTCTGAAGTCGAGAAGGACGAACGACGCGACGTAGGAGGCAGCAAGGTATGAATAAGAAATTTGCAGTAGTTATCGAGACTCGGTACTTTCCCACAGCTTCCAACCGATACAAATCTAAATTGCTCAATTTTGCTAGTTGAATTATTTTTTAACCCGTGATTCGCAATTGAGCCTTGCAGAGTTAATTAGATGATACCACGGTTTTTCTAAAGGACCCTGGAAATTTACATGTTTATTTCGTGTTTTGGTATCAATACGTAGAGAAATTAAAAAGAGATTAGCCGATTAAGATGGTCACAACTACCTCTATTTTCCGGTCTCCGATGCGTTCTAAAATTCTGAAAAAAATGTTTATTTTAATGTATATTTTGGATCCTAAACCATTTTAGAGAATTTTTTCAGATTTTTTTGTTGCAAACTGTGCTCGTAAAAGATGAGAAACCTCATCAACAAGTGTAATTTTTCATTTTCTTACGAGCACAGTTTGCAACAAAAAAGTCTGAAAAAATTCTCTATATTGCGCCTTAGGATACAAAATATGTCAGATTTTTTCCAGAATTTTAGAACGCATCAGAGAGCGGAAAATGCACGGAAAAGTGCAAGATCTAATTTACCCTGTAACTACCCTCGCGGGAAAGCTAGAGTACTTTTCTATTTTAGGGAATATGTTGCTTTCCGAGAATGACAGAAAATTCTATTCAATTATTATTAACGCCATCAGTTTATCAGTTGTTCAGTATTGATTTATGAGTCTTTCCAAGAACCCGGCAGTGAGCAGGTGATTTAGATGATTCACACATAATTGAAATACAGCGAGTACTTCATCCGTAGCTACTGATCTTCCTCAACAATTTTTCCTGGATGCGAAGCAACAATTAGAATCGAATGAATCAACGGAGTACGTAAAAGCAACATTTCATTGCTACTGGACCTAATAAAAATACGAATTCGAAACAATGGTTCCTAATATTGGCATGACATTTACAGATAATGTTTTGTCACTTCCTCTACCTAGCCTATTTTATTATTAACTCGTACAGGATGTGAATCATCGAGACGCATTTTAGACATGAATACAACAAAGCATCGCCTCGTCGAACACGTTCTCTTGATTACTTTTGTTTTTGCTTCGTAATCTTGCGTGATGGTGATCAGCGGTACGCTTGCAGAGTATTCCTCGTTCTTTAATATTGCATAAAAGATTTATTGGTTTGTTTGGAGAAAACGTTTCAGGCATTTACGACAAAAATGAACTGATTTTTAATTTAAAATACAAGAAAGAATACATTATTAATTGCGGGCATTATTTGCAGATTATTATCAGGTTGCGCTAAGTTTATTTAAGGTGTACATTCACAGGTAGCAGCACAGGGTTTACATACGCGTGAATTGCTGAACGCGACGATTAATATAAAGCGGATTAAGTCGGTTCGAGATCGTTTTGAAACGAGCTACGACTACCGAAGGTCATTCACTGCTTACATCACTGCAGACCTTCTGCCTTATGTTCGTAAGAACAACACTCCAGTTTCAGATACCGTGCAATTCAAATCTGTAGATAAACAGCCGCGAATTTTTCGTCTCTTTGAAATGATCTTCATTATATAATCGAACAGTTAATGCTTGTTCTAGTTTATGAATATGATAAGACAGTTTTAACCAACGTGAAACGAGATAATTGCGGAGGAATCTCCTTCATGCTAGAGTCGTAAATTTTGATACTTCCTGTAGGCGGTATTTCCACGAGCCCGAACGCAACGAGCCCGTCTTCTAAAACATGCGACTTTGGATATTGGACATGAACAATTGTTTCTTATAGCAGGTATACAACAATACGCAGCAATAAAGAAACAGCTAAATTTGTTCATAGTCTTAGGATCCTGAATAGCAGTGCACCTTTTTGCACCACTGCCGTTAGCGAACGTAATTCCCCTATCTTATGGGGCATTCACCTACGCGTTGGTGATCTAAGCTCCTCTCAATTTCCTTATCGGAGACATACTCGCGGCGCGATGTAGCGCGGAAACAAGGAATTCCCGAACAGTTCCGTGACGTCCACGGTAATGCTAGCTCATGCTCGTGGCTCACTCACGGGAAAAGTATCACGCGGAACAAGATCTACTGAATCGTCACTCGCATTAATTAGCAATTAAGGTTAACTATCGGAAGCTGGAGAAACAGATCGATCTGGGATTCTTGTGGGAGTCCACGAATTCGCAGTAGCACAACATCCACTTGACAAGCCAGAACTCATCGTGAATGAGAAGCGTTGGAAAATAATATTCTAAAAATAGCCACTGGGATCTGATAATTCTATAATTGCTGTTCATACAGCAGACATAATTAGAGATCCTGTTTTGGCACGCGGGATTTCAGCGTCAGCGCGAACTTCCCACGCTGTTTGCAGATTTGTTGAGTTTCATAATATGTTGGTAGAAATTTTTCGTAAATGGCATCCAACTTTCTGCCAGCTGTTGGCCAATTAAGAAACTCTTTAAACAATTATTATTATCCGTCAGGTCATAAACGATAGCAACAGCCGAGACATCAAACGACTTGATTAATACGGCGAACACGTTCGCTGTTTCTTTGCCGTTTATGGTTGCTGTCAGGAATGTTGCTGTCTTGTTTGCAGGCTTCGGATGCTAGCGAGCACGCGATGAGATCTTCCTGACGTTCCCTAAATCGTTTTACTTCACGTGACATCAGCTGATTAGTAATTCTTGACTCGATTTTTATTTATAGGCATTCTCCGCTAACAATAGTATTGTTTCCGCCGGCGTTTTGCGCACTTATTAGCGTTAACGATACGCTTCCAAGATCAATCAAATCGACGAGGTAATTTAATAAGAGCGGTTTCAGAGATAACAGCTAATTAACAACAGCTAAGAAACAACGTGTGCATTTGTCGGGTGTTACGCTACTTTCCGATGACATATGTATATGCGAGATTTACTCCCCGGCAATAAATTAGTGTCGCGAGGAATGCATTGACGCCCCTGTACAAATGTCAGTAGAGATTAACTTGCTGGGCAACAATAATCGAACCTGCTTGATCTTGAACTTGAACTTCGCACGACACTTGGCTGATAAAATAGCTCTTGTTAATAAATTCGATTTTGAAAAACGAGTTTTCAGAGTTCATCGATAACAAGCAACAAAATTGATATTGAACTCGGATGTTCTAAGTAAGTCGTGCATTAGTCTCACGATCAGTCTCAGTTTATTAATAGCCCGTGCAGGCGCAGACGGCCGCATGCGGTGCATTAAACGCGATTGGTGCAAGAAACTGGCCGAAGCACGAGACATCTTTCTCCGGCGGGAATTCGAACATCGCGTCGCGTCGCGCACAAGTTCGTGCTACTGTTTATCAGTGAAAAGGTCCACACAGGGTTGTTACGTTTCTTTGAGAAAAATAATGCAATCTTCTCCAAACATCGCCGTGAAATCACCGGCCAAGATATCCGACATTATGCGTTAGTAACGGTGAGTCATGACATTAACATGTATCCAGCAAATCGGGATCTCAAACGTGTTGTAGGGAAACTTGGGCGTTGGGGATTCACGCACAATCAGAAAAATGTTTAACATGTTTAACGTTTGCTGTCAGCGATTAATTTGCATCGATTGCAGATTATCGCGATGAATTTATCAATTCTCTGAACAGAAATTCGAAGAACAGCTTCATCGACATCTATAAAAATCATCAAATGCGTAGCACCAACAGCAAACGTAAATTTGTAATTAGTAGCAACCTGTGAACCAAAGCACGTAAGACATTCAAGAGCACTTTGAATGAATATTAGAGCGATCTATGGATCCATGACGTCGTATAGATCAGTCCCAATGCATAATGCGGTGAACCGGAGTTACTCAAGCGCGTCACCGTTACTGAATTAGAAGATGGATTAAATTAGAGCAGCGAGTCAAGTGCAAGGTAAGTCGCGATGCTCCTCTTCAAGAACCGGCTGACTTCAGCTCGGCCCTCTCTACCTTGTCTCGTGCTCTGTCCGCTCCTGTTCTTCCTTCTCCTTGGACTCCTTTTCCTCGATGATCTTGTGATAGAAATCTTTCCACATAGCTTCCTCGTCCATCCTGTCAGGTGTGGTTGTTGGTCAAAGTATAGTCAAAACAGCATCCTCTTCGAACGACACTTTCTCTTGCCGGCACTTTGTCGCACTGATCAACTTGCAGAGTCCCGAAGGCCTCGAAATTCCGGTAAACGTCACGCCGAAGCCGGTATGTCAGCCTGCACTGTCGTCAATAGCCAGACACTTTGCCATACCCTGTACTAACTGCTTTGATTTCAGCCGCTAGATGGCGGACGCTTACGAATTTCATCGACCGACTCCTTTGATGTGTGTGTCGGTTTTCCGACTCTGTCAAATTCTACTTATCTCATTCGCCTAGAAACCTAATGATTTTTCCTAAAAATCACAGCTAGATTTATTGCGGTGATTTTTCTCTGACACCGGTTGGTAATTTAAGCCCCGGCATCCTTGATGGCGCCGTGACTCCTGAATAGCGCCAGTGAGTCAACGTGGCTGTCTTCGCGATGACATCACTTTTTGTATATACCTAACGCTTTTCAGACCGAACATGCTAAGTTGCTGCCAAGGATCACAATACACGAGATTTCAACAAATTTGTCAAGGATGTTTAGTTCTGTGAAGAGTCTGCCGTCTGAGAAGCTATTGTCTCGCGATTTTTATATAGAGTCGGTTACTGTTTTTCGACTTTGTAGATGTTACTCACAATCTTCTACGTTGTTTCTATTGTTGCCGGTTGAATGAAACGGTGAATAAGGTGGTTGCAGGGTTTGTTTTGATTTAATGTTGCTAGGGTGATCAGATTCGCCAGGCGCAGGCGTCGTCCCGCCATTTTCTTTATTAGGGATGCGGATTTACTTGCGGTTTCCGCCATTTTTAATTTACGTTGCGCTCCGTTATTGAAATATTGCGAATGTTTTGTAAATGAATTTTATTATGTTTCGAATACGGAGAATAATAAAGTAGTTCGTTTATTTTAACGAAACCCTTGTCTGAGAATGAAGTCCTTGTCCGAATTTTTACTCTTCAACACAAGTTCAAACATCATTCATTTTTACTGCTATCATCTTCCAACGTTTTCCTGGTACATTAAAAGTGACAAAGTACCGCCATATTTCAAAGAAGATTGTCGAAAACTGTCATGACGATATTTAAACAATGCTATATATACCAGAAGAAACCCTAGAAAAATCATAATACATGCAAGCTTTAACAAAAGCAGTACACTCATAATGTTTCTGAAATTTATTGTCTTTTCACTTTTTCTGGGTAAGTATTCGGTTGACGATACGTGTCGCAAATTGCTCTTTGTGATTTTTAACAGTTATATACAAGTGTAGCAGGGCCGGTATTCGGCTCTAATCGCCACAGAAGAAACGATTCGCTCGTTTTTCGCACGGATGTCGGGAAAAATTCCAATTCCTTGTTACTGGTGAATCCAGAGCAAGTGAGAACCTTGGAGGAAACTATTCAACGTTTCCTATCCGCGATGGCGCAACCAATCGAGGGACCGATTATACTTAGATCAACGGAAAACAATCTGCAGATGTCGATTCGAGAGATGTGCGATTCCGCGCGGAATAGACTCATGCGATTCGCGAATGATTGCAATCTGACCGTGACTGTCCAACGATATAGCAAGAGTTTGAGGAAGCTTCCTGTCTCTAAGGATTGGTACTCCGAGACTATGCTGCAGATTGCATTTTTATTACGAGATGTAGGCGATATGATCAACGAAATTGGCGACAAAATTGAGAAGTATTTCGGCGTGCACGGCGCTGCTTCGCCAAAAAGTCAGGTTTGCTCCAAATAATCCAAATATGTAAAACTAAAATCTTTGAAGCAATTTCTAAGATCCCTAAAGGCAATCTACTTGAAATTCCAGCAGTTGATCAACTCGGAGGATCTAGAATTCCTAGGCGTGATTTACAACGCAACAGATTTCGGTGAAAGGCTCTCCCGCTGCCTGCTCCGCATGCCAAAGCTAAAAAGACACGAATCATCCACCGATCTCGATCATGTCTTCTTCAACATCACCAAAAATCCTCCGCAGATCGCACTAAAAACCTTGAAATCCAGTTTACAAAGCACTCCTATCAACGATTTCTCAGAAAATCGCGCGCGCAAAATGTGGTACAGCTATCTCTGTCGATCCCTAGCGAAAGACCTAGGAGTAGTCCTCCGCGATTGCGTTCGCGATCTACAGAACCTCGATAAGTGCATTCGAAACCTGAAAACAGAATCTGTAGATCGACCGAGAAATATCAAGGAAAGGAAATGGTTCAGATCCATCGAACAGCTGAGCGATTGCGAGGTGCGCGTAGATGGAGATGGAAAGCAGAGAATCGCTTGCAAATTTGATCGAAAAATGCCTAAGACGGTGCATCAAAAGATGAAGTACACTTTCGAAAAGATTTTGAACAGAAGGATTTCGAAACGTTCATCTTTTCATCGAGCTGTTGGCGATTTGAGTGACACTTTGTCGCAGAAACCGTGGGGGCAGAGGCTTGCGAACGAGTTTTGCCAATTTTGCATGATCTATGACAATGGCTTGAAGAAATTGCGGAAAAGTTCACAGCTTGCTGCCAGGGACAGCAGAGCCGCGGCAAAGTTAGTTCAATTATGGTTGTTCACCGAGGTATTCGACTAGAAAAGAGTAAATTCTAAAAATTATAAATTGAATTTTTTGAATCGACGCGACGCAGCAGGCGTTTAAAAACTTAAAATATAAATGTTCGAATACGTTCGTGGCCATTGTAAAGTAAATCTCGATTGAATGAACAAGTAAATATTTTATTTGCTTTTTCGTAGACATAGAAAGGTGCTGAAAGCCTTCCAGGTGTACAGAAACGGTGCATTCGAGAGAATGTTTGGTGCAATCGGCGGACTGCATCGTTCCACGACTGAATTCCAAAAGTTCCTAGTGAAGGGAGTTCAAAATGTTATGAACGAGTCCTGGCAGAGTAATGTCAAGGTCATGTCGTGCATGATGGACTGGATGAACAAAGTGTTGGATTTTTATTCGGATAGCGACAGCAGTAACGGACAGCAACCGTCAGACACGAGTAAGACCGAAGGAAAATTAGATGAAAGCGATGACTGGAACTCTGATTATTTCGATAGCGGTGAAAGAAAAATAAGGAAAACTGCTCCAGGTCGTTCTGCAGGTTTGAACAATTTTTCACGTGTATTCAATTGAAAAAAATGTCTAGCGAATACAATTTTCTTTTCACTGATCGTACATTTTAATCTGTTGGCTTGTTAATTTTTCTTTTTGAGATGATACTAATTTTTTCGCTAAGTAAATTCTTTGTGTCTTGCAGCATTCGTATTAATTAATATTTTCCTTGCAGCTTCGCGAAAAGCAGAGGCCTCCATGAACGATTTAATTGAATCGATGAATCGCGTTAGCAGAGTCCGAAGGACAAACGACACGAGCATGCTGGCTGGTTTAACGGATAATCTTCTGTTGGTTACAATGTTCATAGAAACGCTCGGCTTTGTTTCCACTTTGTACTGTTTCGAGCAGGGAATGAAAAACGAAACGCAGTCCCTGAATTTTGAGGATCGCCGCGCCGCGCGCCGGAGGCTTACGCGCCGATCGCTCATCCCTTTAGACGACAAATCATGCGATTCGAACCGAAAGGATTATACGCCCTTTGAGCTTCATGAAAATCTGACCATAGTTGTCTATCACTGATATCGTCGTTACGATGCCAGAATATATACGTTATTATTATGTTTATGTAAACAACGAAAATATACCATAATTGTTCTCATTGTAATTTTAATGTAGCAACTACATAGTTGACAAATAAACGTAATATCTGATTCATCAATCTTTGTGAATTTCTACATCCCTTTACGTATCTTCGATTTATTACTCCTTACATTTAATCGAAAATGTATTCATAACATTTACACTTTACGACAACTGTATATATTTATATATTATTTATAATATGGAAATACATCGATAATTATTTCTAAATACGAGTCTAATTTTACTCACCTAGCTCAAGTTACCATTTCTAGGAAGATTAAATGTAAGAGGATTGTTTATAGGTTTTGCGGGAGACGTTTTTTAACGTTATGCTCTCGTTAACAAAATTAATATCAACAGTGCAACATTCACGTTTTCAAGACTGCTATAAAGTGCCACCGTAAATCAATGGCGTCCCGTGTCATGCTTTTTAACACACCAAGATCGCGCAGATAATAATACCAATAAATTTGCAACATACATCGCAACGCGACGTTTATAGCTTCTGAAGATGCAAAGCACTCGGTTTGTCACACAGATTTATTCAACGTGTCCGTACAGGTGTTCAAAGCATTGTAAAATGCGTGCGGCAGTTTTCCACTTGCTGTGTAAGTGTCGTTTTTCTCTTTTACTTTGTGTGTCATATCTCTCTTTTTAATTTCTCCATCTATGTATCTTGTAAAAGTAATAGGTGAAACAAGTTTTTGGTGGTTTTTAAGGTTTGTTAGTTTCACTATTGAGAATAGAAAATGTCGACGGAAATGTAATGGCGAGAATCATCGGCGGTCATCCTGTTCATATAAAACGAAGACCATTCATGGTTAGCACGATTACTGTACCGCAGTTTAATGATTAGTCTGTTTTATTAATTTTAAACTTAAGGAGAGTTTTATACTGCTATTCATATTTTTAGTTGTCTCTATACAACTCTGATGGATTTATATGCGGTGCCAGCATACTGTCCAGTACATGGGGTATAACTGCTCTTCATTGTTTGTAAGTTTGACTATTGTTGAACGACACCGTATTGCCTTAATAAGGAAGAGTCCAACATTACGATATATAAATATTAATGGAATTAATTCTCTTAAGGATTCCTGAAGATGCAACGGACTATTATGTACGAGCTGGATCAAATTTGCACAATCGAGGTGGCAAGCTGCACAGGATAACCAGGATACACGCCTACGATAGATCAACATTTTTCTATTGGTTTTCCAGCATGTTGTACCATGACATAGCAGTTTTTCAAGTATGGCCACCCTTTCGTTTTTCGAGCAGAGTGAAAGCGGCTCGTTTGCCGAACGAGTTCAGTCAACTGCCCCGGAAACTGTACGTTTGTGGGTGGGGCTACAGTGATTTTCAACAAAATGTTAGTATACTTCGCTAGGAAATCATTAATTTACTCCTCAGACTTAATAATTCAAATTTTTAATTTTAGATTTCTTAAACTTTGAAATTTCTCGAACTTTGTTTCACAAATTTAGAGGTAACGACATGTATATTTTTTCCAGACAAGAATGAACAGTGTTTTAATGGGAGTCCACGTTAGCCATGTACCGTACGAAGCCTGCATTAACCAAACAACGGAATACAAAGCACTGGTGAACAAAGACCATCATGTTTGTTACGGTACTCCAGGCAAAGACTCCTGTTTCGGTGATTCAGGCGGTCCTTTGGCCAGTAAAAATACAATTTACGGTGTAGTATCCTTCGGTCAAAATTGTGGCGCAGTGGCAGGTGTTTATGAAAGTGTTCTATACTATCGGCAGTGGATTAAACAAATCATAAATGTATAAAACAGAACTAAATTTAAAGTGAAGAAATGCTCGATCAGCTTCTACTGAATTTCACGAAGCGTTCTGTATCGCAGAAGATGAGAACATGGTTAGAGAATCGATTCGACGCGGCGATTGGAAGTTCGCGTTCCAAAAGAATGCTTGGAAACAATCGGCTCCAGGAAAGTGGCAAAGTGCAGACTGGTGGCGTTCAGGTTCGATGCACACCGGAAGTCCATTACGCACGTTCTGCGCAAGATCCTGCGGCTCGCGTACCGTGTACTTAGGGCTGGATGGAGTTCGAGTCCCTTGAGTAATACGTAATTAGAAACTATTGTGTGCGCGGCTTCGTATTATATCGACACGCATGGCCATCGACCCGAGAATTACTATTTCTGTGCGCGGCGCGGCGACCCACGCACAAATAGATACATTTTCATAACAATAGAAATAGGCCAACTGATTTTTCAATTATACATTAACAGAATCCTAGGAATGTATACAAATGTGATAAAAATTGTCTTTTGAATTTGATAAAATAATTGCGCAGGCTATACATATGTGTTAAAGAGTCTAAGTAAAGGCCCGCATTCGACGACTGCATTAGAATGTAGATGGCGTCGAAGGGCCAGTAAATTCGTTTTGAAAGACCCGAAGGAATGAAATATTCCCCGAGGTCCGAGACAGTCCACTGCTGACTGTCATTGTCCGGTAGTAGGCAGTGGGCACGCGAGCGTTACCTGCTCGTTGCCATTTACTCTGATGACTCATCCACGCACGCTTCCCCACGTAAACAGTGACTGCCGGCTTTTCCACCGGTGCGGTGAGACGAGGGTCTTTAAACTCCCTGGCCACGTGCAACACCGAACCGTGAGAAGTTGTGTTATCATGCGTACTATTCTCTTCTATGTATTGTACTTATCTCGAAGTCATACAGAAAAACAGAAAAACCATTTGCGTATCTCTTACACGTCTTATGGGACAATGATACAGAACCGATCGATTCGATGTTTATGATAATGCAGCCAGCTGTATCTTATCCGACAATTATACTTCGCATAATTTACCGAACGCAGCTATAAATACATACTAAATTGTAGGGGAATAGTTAATCGCGTGTACGACATACATGGTGATTCCCTGTGTTTTTACGGATAGACGACGTTCTTTTATGCAACGTATATGTAAATAATTGCTGAATTGATTACATTTATTGATTTATTTCTCATATTCTGCGGTTTTATTCCTGATTCATGAATAAAACGAAGATGCTAATTATTCTGCCGTTAACCATCACGTAGTCGGACACATATTAACTTTACGTTCAACTAGCAACGTCGCAAAGCTGGAATTGAGGTATTCGGATTGATAAGCATATTTGTTAATCGGAGTCATTTAAATCATTCGCGGACGACTGCGTTCGAAAGGGTCAAACACCGTACATTGATTCGGATATATTCGTATGTATAAATACGCACGCGTTTGCATGTACGTACGTCATGATCACATGACTCAGAATACATAACCAGCCGCCGCGCCGCGCCGCGCCGCGCCGGGTTTAATAAAATTTCCACGGTTCATCGAATTTCACGCGAATAAGTTATTTCACGGTGTGCAACCAATGCAGTTTTAGTCAAGATTTTTCTTCTTTTACTTTGGTTTTACTTTGTTCCATTATCTGTAATAGATGATCAAGATTTCTTTCTTGGAACTCACCCTGACCTCGCTTCCGGTGAAACTCGGTTCCGCAGGACCTTCATCACTCGCCGCCTAAACTTCCAGTACCATACACCACTATACTTCTGTTTGCCATTTTTTCCTGACCCACTGTTCAAGCTTCTATTCTCTCCAATGCCATCGGCATTGCGTTTCACGCTTTCATATTGCGGTAACACTGGATTTCCTTCAGCAATTATTCGCTGTGTAACCTTTTTTCTAGAGTGAACGCTGCTTATCAGAGAATGATCAGGCTCCTCGTCCGTCATGATCGAGATCCGCTTGTTTTTTATCAGATACACTTCGCTGCGGATGACCGAACTTCTGCGATTTTGAAAATTTGGTTTCGCACTTGAGCGCCTTGAGAGTTTTCTTCGTCGACGCCTCAATTTCACCAAGTCGGCCAACATCGTTCATGTAAATGATAAATAGTTTATAAATGAACTCGAACGCTCAATTATTATCACACTGCATATTTTTTCAGTTTTCACTTAAACTTTTTCCTGATGGCGGTGAAAATGAAAGAATTTTCGATTTTGACTTCCGACGACTTCTTAATGTGCCCTGATATGGAGATAATGAAGACGTTATGATAATACTGGTATCGCCCGAATTTCACATTGCGTTTGCCGACTGTCAGCGCACAATGTGCCCCGTGCGTGCCGCGTGCAAGAAAGAGTGGAACTAAACAGTCACCATAGTAAATATCCAACGAGCGGGAACATGGAAGGTGGATATAAAAGGAGTAGGGGCATTCGGCATTTATCTAACTCTAACACATCGAGATTTTAGCCCCAATGTCATTGTAAAATATAAATCTACAACTTCTGAAACATCCTGTGCAAACTGCTAATTAAACGTGATTCCCCAAGAATGATGAACAGATTTTGCCAGCCGTGAATTTCTTACATCAGAAATCCTTTATCATATTATTTCTAACACATTCCAAGATTATTCTAGTCAACCGACAGGTTTTCATAAGCCATTAAAATTACTGTTGCATCGGAATAAATCATTTTACAGGTACAAAGGTGTCGACGATCATTTCCTCAGCGAACGTTGGAAATATCTAGTACGACTTGCATAGTTAGAACCATTGTGCATTTAATTATCACCTATTTTCTGTGACTAGAGGAAAATACATCAGGTGCTCAAGTTGAGGAACGATCTGAAGATTTTTATGAACGACTCGAATGAACTCGCACAACCGCCATTAGTGAAACCAACGACGCCATATTGTTCGGAACAGAAACGATCGAGTCCCTCGAATCAACAATATATTAAAATAATCGCTGGAACGAAAATCAGGCCGAAAACATAAAAATACTTACATAGGTCTGACTCCCACGCGAAGCATCTTCGGAATCGTCTTGAGCAAAGTGTCCTCATACACATCGAGCCTAGCTTTCGGCGCATGATAGACATGTTTGCGTTTGGAAGTCATCCAGCTGAGCATTCTGCGCTTCTAGGATAATTTTCACGGGGTTCTGTGAAAACTATTACGGCCTGCGGGCTGGTCACTCGATTCACATCAGAGGAATGCGAATACGCTATTTCAAAATCCACTGTTTCAAGATTCGAGCAACCTTATTCTACCGCGAAACAATGTCCAACTGCGACAAGGTCCAAGTGTCCAGCACGAGCGAAATGAATTATTGGCACGTAAGTGGAGCGAAAACAATGTTACACGTAACACAGCGTTCAGCTTTGGCAAACAAGAGCCGTCGGTTATGGAACAATTGCGCAGGAAATATGGCCCGAAGTCGTTTTTATGTTAATATACACATAGAGCGAGAGAGAGATAGAGGGTTTGGTGAACGCGCGTTGCGTTCAAGTGCATACCGGGCTTAACGCCGTCAGACGCGTCGCTCAATGATGTCTGGCTCCAACGATTAGCTTGCTGTGCGTATAGCATGTGATCGATAATTCGGTGGTAAACGGCTATTATGAGTAAATAGTTAATGTGTAGTTGTAATTGGGTATGTAAAGTGAGATAGACGCTCTGGAATGATGTTATCGCTACGGCGCACTTAATAATTAAATGCCTCGGATTTTCGTCAAGTGTCGAATACCTTCCGCTCAATAGCATTTCCGGCACAGAGAAATTGCCTGATCCGCACCAAAAATATTACAAAAGTCAAAGGCAACGTGTCTAGATGATTTATAAAAATTACATTTTAATTAATCACAGTGAATCGTGGAAGAACGTGTGAAGCAATAAAATGGATAAACATGTTCGGAGGAGATAGCAGCGAATAGCGAAGAACCGACATAATTAAATTATTCCGCAGCGCGTTTAAAGGGTCTTATTCGCAGCTGCAAATCAGATTTAAACATCGTTTGCCCGTATACCGCATTAACGTAAGGAACTAGCTCCCCGTTGTTGCGTTCTTTTGATCTTTCATTCGAAAAATCCTCATTTTCCTACTCATCGAGCGTTCACTGTTTCGTGCGTTCCGAGATTCCATCTTCTTCGTCTCCGTTCTCCCGGTTGCCACCCCCGCACTTTCCTACTCCACCGACAAGGGATTTTTATTACCGCTTCTCTTATTAGATGGAGGGGGGCTGAACTTCATACCTTTCATCTTTCAACAAATTTTACCTCTACGGTGCTGCCGTTATTGAGTCCGACGCCATCGTTAATGTAACAACGAGCCTTTCGAAATTTTAATTAACAATGAAAGCATTACCCCTTCCTGGGTAATCCTTTATGCAATGGAAAATAGGTTAGTTCCAGTTTTTATTGGAGACGATGAACGTATTGCGTGTTGAATTTGGAAACATGGCGAATGAGTTCTCATTGTTAAAATGTTCTTTTAAATGATGTATCATACTAGTCGATTATACTAGAAAATTCTAAAAGCCAACCTGAATAAGCAGCCTGGTTCCGACGTTACCATCTCCCTTGAATCGCATTAAACAGTCGAGCCACGCTTCCGTTCGCCAATTAACAAACAATCGGTCCAAGTTACGTACCCGGTGCACCCTGTTAGCGATTTCGTGGCGAGTCCATCAGCGTTTCTTCGCGGCCAGGTCGCCGCGCCGCGCCGCGCCGTCCGGAAGATCTCAATCAATCCACCTTGCATTTCGCAAGAAGACACGTTTGTCGGCGCGCCCTGCGAAACGCAAGGGGATGCGGCAGGAGGAGAATATTCGCGAGGGTGGATTGAGACGTGGCGGGGTGTGGCCGAACCCCGGGATTAACCCTTCTGACAGCCAATCATATTCGTAGTACCCCCACCCGAGCCTCTCCGGCAGGAAGAGGTGGCTGAAACTGTCGTCCGCCGCCTCCCTCTTCAGCAACCCCCACCGCTAATTGCCACAGCTTTAATATCGCATGTGGAATGAGAGAACTGGAACTATACTTGGAGGATGGAAAGGCGGGGTGGGATGGGGTAGGGTGGAAAGTGGTTGCTGGAAAAGAGGAGGGGGCTGATAAGGGAGCAAAATGCGTCGGAGAAACCGAGAACGGAGGCCGTGTGTCCGTTTTGTGTGCGTTTCTCTCGGTGACGTCTACATCGACACTCGAGTCCTCAGGGTTGTGTGCGGGCGCATATTTGCGGATTTTACGCGGCCTCCGTGCATAGCTCTCGGTAATATGCAATTTTCGAGGCAATTTGCGAGAGGTTCGTTTGCTTTATTAATGATCCCGCGATTATCGAGGAGCCGATAGTGGCGCGCTGTTACGGTCTCGCGTAACAGAGATTGATCGACGACCGACGCGCGACGGAGTCAATTTGCGTCATCGCTGGATGACGCCGCGAGTGTAGATGCAGCACAAGATCTGGCCATTTTGTATGCTCGCCCCCTCAGATTCGTTACACAATTCTAGGCTTTGGTCTCTTTCAACTCGTGGTTCGAAGAACTTGATAAAGCGGGGACAAATTTTTTCCGAAGCCCTTTCAATTCTTTTACACCTTACAATTTTCTCAGTTGGTTTTGAATCTTTTCCACAGGTCTTCGACGATGTAAATAAAATGAAATACTGAAAAAGTTATCGAAAACGTACCTCTATTTATGCAGCCTGATACAAACAAAAATTTCTACGTAAAATAAAATTGCCAGTACTTTTGTCATGGTCCAGGGAGTTGCAATTAAACAACGCGCAGCTAACTTTCCGTTTACTAACCGTGCTACGCGTTTTATTCACACACGAAGTTCGAGGAGAGCCTCGCACTCAGGCGACAAAGGAGGAAAAGCATCCCCTAATTCCCGTAACCCCATTCCACCCTGTTCGCACTACATTCAGAGCTGGTAATTATTAGCTTTCGACTGGAAGAAGCTCCTTGCCGCCAGACTCGCAGCATTGAATGAGATTAGCGACAAATGTTTAAATTAAACGGCAGGCGGAACGACGAGTTGGAGGTGGGAGATAGGGGAGGGGGGTTGGAAAGAATTTCTATTGAAGCTACCGATACCCACCCTCTTCGAGCCTGGCCAAATGACTTGCGACTCACCCTTATTACGGCCGGAAATTTATCACGGAAATTTCGGAGAGTATTTTACCCGGATAATTGCTCCGCTTTATAAGAGGCGCGCTTACGAGCCAATATACATAGAAGGCAAAGACGGGGCTGAGAGCTTATGTTAGTTCGCTTCGGCGAATTTCCCGCCGTTGCGTTGATCACCCTATCCCGAACCACGTTTAATTAGTCCAGGAGCGTTAAAAATGAATACATTTGGCTAGATGGTTAATTTCATTTTTTTTTTTTGGTTATGAGAATTGTATATTTTCCTGTCAAAACAGGCTTAGGGCCCGTGAAAAAGATGATAGGCCTTAGGAAAAAGTTTTATGATCGTCGGAAAAAATTGTACGACTCGAGCTTCAAGAAAAATACATATAACGAGATTATAAATGTGGTTTTTCAATTTTTATTAGGGGTTAGAGGATTTTGTATCCGCTCCTATTGATTGAAATGTAAGTTACGTTGTACCTAAATCAGTTTCGAGGGATGATTTACGAGCAATGGCTGTTCGCGGTTGAAGAATGGAGGCCGACGCCATTAAAAATTCAATTTCGTGTTTAATTTTACGACCAACTTTTGAACCTGCGCGCGCGCGCCCAGAGAACTTAGCAGCCCGTGAAATATACGATGTAATTACGCGGATCTATTGTTCGGTCTTGTAAAATATCTAAGGCGACGCCGAAGTAAATTTGGGATTTATAGTGCAATCTCAACTTCATAATGGCTTCGCATATATTACAATTAATGTCTTGAACGTCTACAAAGAAAAAGGAACCAGAGTTCCCTGAATTTTCCGTTTGAAAACTAAATATTAGACCGAGCATTTTCTCGAGTGTTCGATGAGTGCTTGTAATTATGATGTATGATGGGAGGAGATAAGAAACCATATAAGACGATGCCGAAGGGGGAAAAGTCAACACGACGTAAAACCTGTAATTAAGCTGTTGCCCTTGAGTTTAAGCTTCTTAGAGGTTTTCCGAGGTAGTGAAATTCCCGCATACCCGTCAACGTCTAATGAGGGGATTGTGGATGAAGTTTCAGGCCGGAGAGGGGCAATTAGGCAAACCGTATTTGCTCGACGTCTGAGACACGTGTACAAAGTAGTGTTCAATGTCTTCCGATAAACGATCTTATCGCGACTAATAGCGAACAGGAGTAATTTCATTAATTTATTCGGTGTACGATTTAATTCGTAACCCTTTCTTCGGGAATTGCTTGATTTCTATAAACAACTGTATATATGTATACAGTTACTCAATGGTGGTTGGACGATTCGAATTCAAAGTAAAATTACATTTGACCAACTGTGATAAAATTTCTTAAACTTGTTTCAACTATTCCAATTTAACAGCTTTGAACTACACAGCATAAATGCTTGATCAAATTGTTACATTTCTAGAAAGAAACTTTAAAATGAAACACAGCCCCATAAAACTTGTACGAAACGATGAATTTTACAAAGCTTTTTTAGCAAACGCAGCATCGCGGAGCTGATCCAGCGCGAATGATCGCGTCCAAGTGAATTCATCAGCGGCTCCAGTCTCAATCCGTCGTCGCGTCGGACGGCAAGAAAGATCACCGGGACAA
The DNA here is from genome assembly GCA_028455795.1 of Lasioglossum marginatum. Classification (NCBI taxonomy): domain Eukaryota; kingdom Metazoa; phylum Arthropoda; class Insecta; order Hymenoptera; family Halictidae; genus Lasioglossum; species Lasioglossum marginatum. Next base: position 19,205,959 of record CM052245.1, read on the forward strand.
AATTAAACGACCTCATCATCATTAGACGGTCCACCTAATTACCGAGCACGTCTAAGACGCGGATGACATCGTCGCAAGGAAGACACCATCCTGGTAGGGTGTTCGTCGTTCGCGGGGATACACTGGGTACCGGCACACTATCTTAACCATGAGACTGTCGTGGATGTTGGTAGAGGGTCGAGGAGGGTGCGGCGGTGGTGAGTTGGTCTACACGGGAAAGCTTATTAATGGGGGTAGTTGGAGGGGGTACTGGGAAGAGGACTGGGAAGAGGACGGAGTGGAAGAACGAGAGAGACCTGGTCTTGAGAGCCGGATCGCGGCCGGATGGTTTGGGGCTTGGGGGTGGAGGGTGGAAAAAAAGTAACAGACTCCCCGCAAATAACCCCCACGTTGCCGACGGTTCGGTGGGCGTGTCCTGGCGTTCCGAGGGTGATGGCAGCCGTCGGCCAATCGGATCGCTCGGATCGCGCGGCGGGCTCGAGGCTTCCTTCGTCGAACGAAAAAATATTGACCGGCGGCGAGGGGGTATTCTGCGGTCCATTTGGGGGTTGCGGAGGTGAAACGCAACGCTGTAGTGATTGTTAGGAGAGTGGCGAAACGGCTGGCAAACCTGGGATGGCCTGCGCGGGGGTGGCTGAGCGGGGGTGGAGAGGGTGCACACCGCTGGGTGAATACCCCCCTCGTCACGTACGGGATCATTAGCCGGATATCCTTAGTCCTGCTGGCCAACCCTCTCTGATAGCGGTGATCCTCGTGCCTGACATCATTATCCTGGGATGCTGTGCAGCGCCAGCGCGGTTCCGCCATCCTTCCGAGCTGCCCTCATCATCGTTCCCGTTCGGTTCTTCGGGTTTTTCCCGTTCTCGCGGACGCTTTGAGAACGACGCAAACCGTCGAGCACCGAGCTTCGCTTGTTCTACCCCATCGGCAGAGTGATGTCTGTGCGACGATGATGTTTTGTGCTCGGGGTGTTCAGTGATCGAGGACCGCTTCCCGGTTCTTTTCGCGCCGAGGACCATGGACGATCACGGTGTCTACTAATACTCGGGGATAGATAGACCGAAATATCTACGCGATAGTGAGATTTCGGCAACCACCATTCGGTTAGGCGACTATGGAGGCCAGCGATCCGTCGGGACGCCTCACCGTCGAAGACCTGTCCGACTGCAGGAGCGAGTCCAGTCATTCCGAATCGCAACTAAGAGCCTTTCAGGACTACGAAAGAGTTAAAGAGTTGAACCTCTCGGTAGATAAGTCAAAAGAGGATCCGTCAGAATCGAAAGACTTTCATCTGGAACCTGCCAGGATCCACTTTGAGGACTTCGAGAACGCTGCTAGGAACCTGCCGATGACTCTGAACAAAGGCAAGGATTTTGGGTATATTGCTAGTGGTCTGAACGATATGGCCTATCCTCTGGATAGAGCCAACGAGATCGAAGAATCGTTAGAAACCTCCAGCCTCTGCAGGTCTAAGAACCCGACGGCCAAGGATCTCCTGTTCAATCTTCGCGAGGGAAGACAGAAGAGTTCGCATGCCGCGTTGACGCTTGATAGGTATGGGAAGGATTTGAATTTCGCGGTCTCCGAGAAGGATATCAAGGACTTTGGATTGTTGAAAAATTATAGCCTGGATCGGATGAAGGAGTTTAATCTGTCGTTGGACAGGATGAGGGATAGTCACATTGGGAATTTCGCGTTGGAGAGACTTCGCGGCGGTGCTGGATTGTTGGAGAGCCCGCCTATGCTCGAGCATAATGAGTATAAGAATATTCAGGCACAGCCGAGGAATCAGAATATCGAGGCCATTGCGTTGGAGAGGATGAGACGATCTCATTTGTTGGGAACCGATTTGACAGCACAGAACCTGTCGTCGCAGCTGTCGCATCCGCACTCCATCACGCAGATGCAGCACTCGCAGCAACAACAGCAACAACAGGCCAAGTCGTTCACTATCGACGCTATTCTGGGGCTGAGGAACAATCCTAGGGAGAAGCGGGGACAACAGCAACAGTACAAGAAGCATCAAGGTAGTTTTCAACTGTTTCCATCTTTTCTTTTGGTGATTTTTGTTTTTTGAGGATAGATAAGTGAAATGATCTAATGTTGTTACCAGACTGCGGATTTTATGCATTTCCATGATTTTTAGAAGAATCGATAGGTCCTGTTATATTGTTCTAAACTTGGTAAAATCCTTCATATTGAAACTGTAGATGATTTAATTCGATCGTTCAAGTGGCCACTAATCTCATTAGATGTTAGAGGATCGATTGCTGACATACAAAGAAATTGTAGAATAGTTTTCTGGTAACGCTTTCAACACAATCGAGAAATATAATATTAAACTTTGCAAACTTCAGACGAGATTCGATGCAAAACAAATGTCTGTTCGTTGTTGAACGGTCCGGCGAAAATTTTTGTATCGATTTTGTACCCATAGTTCGACATTTTTCTGTTCTTAACAGAAATTCAAAGTGATCGTAAACGCAAATCCTTTAGTAATAGTACAATCATCTTTCCAGCCTCTCGTGCAACAACGCTGTAATTGTAAGTTACCAGATAAATTATAGTTGATTACGTTCCGACGATTTAATAACCTTTACAATTCTCTCTCTTTTAATCTTCGATCTTCACAAATTTCTATACCTCCCAGTCCAAACAGATGTTAAATGATTCGGAATAACTTTAAATAATCGTATTCATTAGCTAGAGTTTAATGTACAAAGTTTCGGTAATCGAGGACTAGTTAATGAAAACGCGATTTCAAAGCGGTTCCAAACTTTCGGACAGGCCAATTGAAATGTCCATATTGGTTTCTACTAACTTGATATATTAAGTTCCTGGTTGTTTCAAAGCGGAAGCATTCAGTCGAAACAATTAACGCACTAAAGGAATCATGTTCGTAAAAAGTTCTTGAACACTAAAACATGGATGTACAGGCGTTTTGCTTATCTGCTACAAATAACGAAATCCAATTGATTCTAATTACGCTTCTGGCTATAATCGATACCGAAAATTCATGCAATGGCAGCACTATCATTCGATAGACTAGAGGCGATAGAATATCAGCGATCCAATTGCAGGCCAGGAAGGCAGCACGAAGAACGGCAGTTCGAGCTCCTGTTCAGGCAGCGGTGGTAAGCTGAAGAGGGTGCGGACGATCTTCACGGCAGAGCAGCTAGAACGACTAGAAGGCGAATTCGCGCGGCAACAGTACATGGTCGGCCCGGAAAGACTATACCTGGCGCACGCACTCAGATTGACCGAGGCCCAGGTGAAAGTCTGGTTCCAGAATCGTCGCATCAAGTGGCGGAAGCACCATCACGAGCAACAGAGCCAACGGGTGCACGAGTTCCAGCGCACATTGAACTCGTCGCTGGAGCACGAGGACAGCAACGAGGCCGACAAATGGTGAAAAGACTTCGTGACCCTCGATCAAGAAGAACCGTCACTTGGATCCCTAGTCCCTTCCTTGGTGTCGCCGCCATTTTTCCATCCCAGAAACGAGCGATCGCGAATTAGGTTAATCGCGGACACGTACATCTTCAACGGACTTTCTTGGGGACGAACACGCTCCAACGACTTAAAACGCGTCCAGATATTATCGTTTTTCGTTCGATTTTGTTTGTATTTTTTCGCGAGCTCTCTTCTTTGGTTGATCTTGAAGAGTACCGTGGAGAAGACAGTTTTGTAGATCTTGATCGGGGATCTCGAGGAAGGGACACCATTAGGGGATGTTCGCCTAGGAAATCTGACTAGTATAATCGAGACAGAGGGCTATCGAATACTTTGGACCGATGAACGAGGTTTTAGAAATAATCGAGTGAGCTAAGGACTCTCGAGTTTCGAGGCAAAAGACACTGGCTAAAGTCCGAGAACTCTATTCTTGAGGTAGCAAGAGTTATATCTTTGGTGCTGCATGGACAGTTCGATGAAGTAATGTGACGGTACAAGGGTGCGCGATAGAGACACCGTGGATATGTAAATTGTTGTCGATCGGGTGTAAAAGTGGATATTTGTCGAACGTTCAACGAAGAAATCGCAATAATGAAGCCAGCGGAAAGTCACAAGCACAAGAACACATCCCAGTCGTTCTCTGACTCTAGGAATTTGCCTGATTCGTGCAGGGGTTGTCAACAGAGGAGCGTTCAGTGTTCTTCGTTTCACAGAAGCGGCAGGTAGGCAGAGAGTTAACGATACCAGCCGTTTATCGCTAAATTTGTAAGTAATTAAAAAGTACGAAGTTGAGAATAGAGAGTTGTGAAAATATTCTTAAGGAGTCCGGAAACGGTGGCGAGCTGCTATTCCTCATCGACGTCTTACAAACCTGCGAAAGGGTACAGCTGTTCTAAATCGATGCACTCGAAGTGCATGCAACCTCATAGTGGCGAGACATTGCACTACGATTTGCAGACTCACTTGAAACTCGACAGAAGCAAGCATTATCCTCCTAATGCCGTGGCTAAGAACAAAATACGCTACGAGGACGAGGTGGGGAACGAGAAATTGAAATACGTCGACGAGCTGGAGAATTTGACGGAAGATAACAGGGACGAGGATGCGGAAGAGGAAGGTACAAACCATCAGTTAAAAATTTAGTTGAGAAGGTTAGTTAATTGAAATTAATCCGACAGAAGATGACCACGCGGATGGAGATGAATTCCTAAACAAGGAGTACGACGAGCACGAGGCTGACGACGAGATAGAGGAGGAATCTGACCCATCGCCACAGACTCATCGAGCACAGAGAGCCAGTAAGAAAGAGATGGATCTTAGGCAACAACGATGGAAAGCCATCGATCAGCAGCAGGATCCAAGAAGGCTACGCTGCCAGCAACGTGTTTTAGCTGTGGACCATGGTCATTCGCAAAACCCAAGGTTCCTCAAATTTTATGGCTTTTTACAGCTTAAATTATTGAGTTTACGACGAGATTCTGACAAGCCGAAAATTTAAGATTCAATCATATTTTTATGTATCTTATATATTATGTATAAGATTCCGATTTTTAGAAAAGCTGTACAGCGAATGTATCAAAGTAATAACTTTAGCGATTTAGATGTGGTTAATTAGAGCCCCGCCCGGTAATTAGGTACTACTACCACGAGCACGAGGTTGCCGAGCCCTTATCAGAAGAAGACTTCGTCCCAACGTCAATGAAAAATATAATGAGACGATCCATGGACTACCATCAATGGTCACCATCGAGAGAGTCGAATCGATGCGACTCACCACCGTTACATGTCCAGAGTCGCCGAACCCGTACCAAACCGGATGTGAACCAGTTTTTGGAGGCGGAATTTGGCAAAACAAGAAAGTGCCATCGTTGCGGTACCCTGTCGAACAGAAAATTCATGTCGCCTTTGAGAAACAGCTGCAGATTCGATGATCGCATCAACTTTCCTACCAAGGGACCAATCGGTACTTCTGTTCTGTCAATTAATCTTCAAAATTCTCGCATACCCTGCTGCACTGAAATTTGCACAGTCTCAAAGTTGTGTATAACTCCTGTACAATAAAATTCTATTATTTCGCAATTTCGCAACTGTGAATCCACACCGAGATTCTACAGAATCAAAATTTTGCAAGGCATTTACATTAGAATTGAACACCAAAGGTACTAAAGCTAGATTCTAGATGATACCGTCTATTCAGAATTTCACTGGGGACGTTTGAGAGTTCAGATAACAGATTGAACTAACTTCAACCCTTAATTCGACCCCTAATTTTTAAGGTGACGAGCCAGAGAGCCGCGACCAGCTGTTCTGCGGCAACTGCATCTTGAGGCACGGCCCCGACGACATCAACGTCATCAACGACGTCCCACCCCCGCAGTTCTCAACAAAATCGTATAAATCCCGAGACACGAAGTCCCCGAAGATATACCAAATGCCAGAATCAGACAGGATGGATCACCTAACAAGCGATTCGCGAAATTCCTCGAGATACCATCGAAAGCCCATGGACCACGAGAAGATAAAACGTTCGCTGCACAATTCGTACGGTCCGCCGCACCTGTTGTCCCGATACGAGGACTAATCACCTACCCAATCGAAACAAAAACCCCACGAAACGAATCGAGCAATTGTAGAAAAGAGACCTGTAAGACTGTGATGTGAAAGAACTGGAAAATCAACGCGCTATTTCCGATATCCTCGAGTTGTTTCTGGACTCGTACAAGTATTTTCGTATGCAAACTCTCGTTGTCCCACGTGTACGATCACTGTCGCCGTGGTGTGTACGTTTTCAGTGTGGTTGAAATAAATCGTAGCACATGACCCCGTTTATTGTAATTTATCGCGAATGGCGACGGGGCGCGGGGATCAACCGTAGAATGTACCGCAAGAATAGTTATAAACTGTTATTCGATCGTACGATTCAGTATTTTAATCCAACACCCTGCCATTGTCCAGCACTGCTCTCGTCACTCGTTGTGTAATATATATTTTTGTAACTATCCTTCGAGCCGTGTAGGTGTTGCCCAAGATCTTGTCAGAGCACTAGTAGCACCAGTTGTACATATAGGCGAAGCTAACCGACTAGAGTTCAATGTCTCCTCCGCTTTTACGTCTTTGGTGTATGGTGATCTTCGCTGCGAGCACCGTTCCCCTCAGCACCGGCGCACAAAATCACACAAAATCAATTGTATATACGTAACAAACGTACGCGTACATGTTACCGAAAGAATAAATCCCTCGAATCTGTACTTCGGCGGCTGTCCTTTCTTCCTGGCCTATTCCATCATATTTTAACCGAATTTTTCCGTTTCTGTGCCGACAGAAGTAATTTTATCTTATTTTCTTTCTTTAATGGCCTATTTTAAATTTAGTTAATTATTATTAAAGAATAGCAATGTTTTAAAGAATAGCACAACAGATGAACACTTTCAGTGAGTTTCTCTATTCAAGCGATAGAATCTCAATTACAGATAAAGATTGCACTTTTTCATCGTCGCGTAGCATCGGGAAGAATGGAAACAAAAGTGTCGGCAACGATAAGGCAACAATTAAGCTCGAGAGAGAATCTTTCGGATGCAGCTTTTTTTCCTGCAAATAATCGGCAGTAATTAATTAGTGCTGTGTCTCACGGTCTTTCTGGGATTTTATTCGTTCCTTCACGCGGTAGGGGGTGGCTTTTTGCCGGGCCACAAAGGCGAAGGATCTCGCCGCAGCTTTTGTTTAAATATTAATAACGTGCTAAGGCTCGGTCGCTCTTTCGTGGTGCCGGCGGAGCGCGCTTTGTTCAATTAAACTTAATATCTTTATTATATCTGAACGTCGGAGGCGGGTATTATTTGTTGCGGGGGAAGTCTGAAGAGGAGGGTTGCTCGAAGCGCCGAAACCGTGGCCAACGTTCTTGTATAGGAAATCTTCGTATTTCATTTTTGTTTCCTCTTACCGTCTAATATTTCATTGTAAAATTTATTTTTCCAAAGAAATTAAGATCATTTTGGTCAGCATGAACTGAACGACAATCGAGGAAACAGGTACGAGATACAAGTATTATGGTTGTCTGCACACTGCACATGCACGAGCCACTCAACCAGCGTAATTCCGCCATGGAAAAATCTGACGTGGATGACGTTGGTAACTAATATTCGCTCGTTACGTGCACCCCTTTTGTCGCCGTGATAAATTAGCCGTCGACCCATGTCAAAGGGCTACAAAGAAAGCAAACCTTCGATAGAGAATCGTACGGACTTCGCTATCACATGGGGACATCGGGGATATCGATCGGGAACGCGATGCTGGGACCCAAATTTGTTGCTAACACGCTAACATGTTGTTAACCAACATTGCATTAAAAGAAACAAGTAATTTGGACCCATTACAGTAGTTCTATTGTCAAATTCTTTTAAGATCTTTATAGTTTGATGCTCCTTTATTTTTTATATAAAAACAAAATCCACAATGAAGAGAGCGTTTTCGCAAAGCGACGGAGTGCGCAAAATAAAAGTGCAGGCTAAAGAATCGAAAAGGGAGGAACGGTACGCCGCGCCGCGCCGGAAACGGGAAAGTATGGAGGAAGAAGGGACGATCGGCGGAAAGAGAAGGACAAAGGGACGAGAGAGCAGAGCCACGGCGAAAGAGAAGCGATACCGTGAACATTGCGGGGGAGAGGATGGAAGAGGAAAGGAGACAGTTTACTGGGGGTAGGGTGAGACCCCACAAAGGCAGTGGGGCTCTTTTGATTCGCGAGCTAATTGGAATGCCGCGGATGCCAACGACGATGGAACGGGGGTTGGGTTATCCCCCTTTTCGAGGGTGGGGAGCTCCAGGGGGTCTTGGAAGTCCTGGTGTAACCCAGGGAGAGGCGGAGCTTACATCTCGTGCGGAGGGTGTAGCTCGAGATATCGTGGCTTATCGCCTCCACTCTTTCCTCTGCCACGTCGATTTTGATCCGCGTCTCCACACCGAGATTTCTCTGCTGCGCGACATGGGAATATTTCAGAATCGCGTCGAAAAAATTGCTTCAACAATTTTTTATTCGTCAAGCTATACGCCGAACTTTGGGTCTCTTTTGTTTTCTAAATGTATGGGGTTGAAAATGGGCCGTTGCAGCAATGGTGGTTGATAGACTGATTTTTATGAAAAATAAATTTTTTATGAATTTTCTGTACACCGAAAATGTATTGTACATTTCATTGTTTAGACATAAAAGTAAATAGCGCGATATAAGAAAACCAACTCGTATAAGAAAACCTAAAAATATAATTACTCGTAGAAATAAATTTGATCGTATACCATGCTTGGTATCATCCAAAAGTCCACTCAATTAGTTAAACAATCTCCACGCGTGGTTCATCGGATCCAAACAGCCTAAACCAGATCGATATGAACGCAAAGTCAATTGAACGCGCGTAGACAGTTTCTAGTGCTGCAAAACATAAATAAATGTCGGAAAGGCCTATTCACTGTTCTCGTTTCGGTTTCAGGGATTCGTTCACATGGATGAGGGTCGCCGGGGCTAATTGAAATCGGAGGAAACCGCTCGTGACGTTTCCCTCCGCTCGGACGGCGACGAAGCGCAACACAAATTTTATTACGGCGCGCCTCTATCCACTTCGTTAGATACCACTTTGTTTATCATTCGCGGATATTAAAATCGCCAGTGTGGTGCTGCATGCGTGTGGACTCCACCCCGGGTCGCGTGCAACGGGTTGCTCGTCAGCCCCCCGGAGCCTCTTGCCCCCGCCCCCTGGGGCAATTTCCATAAATCCGAGGCTTTTTCGGTTGGCTCTCTCCCTCTCTCTCTCTTTCACTCGCGATGGATACCGCTGTTTCGAGATTAAAAACCGACGGCTAAGAATTCAACTCGTTCGAGCTGATGCCATCGAGCCGACCTCCTCTTTTCTCCGCCCCCGCATTTTTATTACTTTTCCAACGGCCGTTTATGAAATTACGTTCTGCTCTTTTTTCCCTCCCGTCCGCAAGCTAATTGCCGGAGCGTCCTCCAGCCGCACGAATTGGAACCGGGGTTTGGAATTGATGTAACCGCCCCCCTCCTCTCCCGAAATTATGTCAAAGCGTACAGCAGAAACGTATTATTAAACGCGCTTTTTTAAACGTCCATGTTCGCGCGTCGCGGATAATCGACGTTCAAATATTTGTAATTGAACGTTTTTGGGGAGCGAAAAGTCCGATGGTCCTTTACCCATCGCTTTTCCATTTGCGCGGACTATTATTTCGCCGGCGATTGGGTCATTTTCGGGTTTAATTCGGACCCGTGACTCTTTCACTGGTCCGGGAAATATCAATGCGGGGGTCACGTTTAATTCTACTACAGGAAATCTGTTTCTCTCTCTTCGGTGTTTCACTAAAAATCTCTTGACTTCCTTTTTTCAGGTAAAGAATTTTTGTTTAACTAGAAACGTGGAAGTTGTGAGTTAAGATGCAAATGTATAAGTTTGTTGTAGCAACGAGAGATTGGTTTTGTAAAAAATGAGACCCTCAAAATTTCGAATTTCCGAAGATTAAGGGGTTGTGGAATCGCACCGGTACGTACAAAACCGTGATCACAGGGATTGTCGGAATGATCAAAGAGCATTCCTTTGCGCACAGAATACCAGTAACCCACCTCCGATTCATATCGAACGGTATTTGGATTTTCAATCGACTTAGGCAACTGCTAGCACGTATTAGTCTGACCAAAAGATCTCTAAACCTCGACAGTCGAATTCCAAGTAGAAACATATTTTCAAAAAGTCCCCAATATTAACACAATTTACAGAATAGATAATCTAACGATAAACGTTTTAGTGAAAAATCAAGGACTCATGAGGTTTCTAGGGTAATCCGCGTTTCAGATGAGACTGCTCGCCCCTCGGCACGGTCCAATTAACGTTGTAGATGCGATAACAAGTGGCCACCGTTTAATTTATCGTAGGACGAAACGACTGGTCGCTACAAATTGCAATATTCTTCCGAGATTCGCTGTCTCGCGTCACCGAACAGCATGACCGATGCTCCCGTTATTAAGGGGCGAGAAGCATACAAATATTTTCACTGCGATTAGTCGCGGCCAATGTGGACGTTCTGCACCTGCATCTACGGAACCAACACCATACATCATAACTTCGATCACGGGGACGCGCATTGGTGCAGGAAGAGCTTCAATAACGATGCAATCTCATTCAGACGGTCGCCAGCGATGGCTATGAACGAACATCCCTTTCGAACCCCAACAAATCCTCAACGTATCCCTACGGAACATCCTCACAGAAGCATGATTATTCAAAGAAATATTCGTGCGAAGCGACCAACTTAAGTAATGTTAAGAACTGTTTCTCGCATATTAAACATTTTTTTAAACGAATGATAACATACTTTCATTTGTCACGAATAAAAGATTTTAACCATTCGCTTGAAAAGACAAATGTCAAAACGTTACTGTCGTTAACCACTTGATCGCTTAAGGGTTCGGAAACTATTGACGTTCAGTGGCAAGAATAGCAAAGATTTGTTTGAAGTTTTGCCGAAGGATGAGCACTTCGCAGCTGTTGCTAATCGCGACCGCGAATATACATGTCGTAAAAAGCATAACCGCTTTGCCAGAGCCCGGTGGCAGGGGGATGTACGCGGAGGGGTTGCGTACAGCTCGCATTCATAACATCAGACGGGGTAATAAAAGTCAGCACTCCCTCCTCTTTCTACTTCGCCCCCGCTATCGACTCGAGAACGGTAGGGGTCGCGGAGGCACGTAGGTGAATCAAAAAGCGACAAGACAGGAACGACAGGGTGCGTATTATTTGGTAACGTTCGTGGATTTTTTCCATGAATTTTCTCATAAAATGGAACCTGTTCTTTATTCTCTAGACTTACACGATCCTCCAACTGAACTACCCCGTTGCTTTTATTAAAGTCTTCGGAATGCCTTGAAAAATCCAGCACTCGATGATGCAAGCGATAACGAGCGACAAAAGTATCGCAAATTCCATAAGGATTCATTAAACGTTTCTTGCGCGAGGGTGCAGGATCAAAGATCACGCGGCAGGCTCCCGTGGCCGATTAAAGGAAAGAACGATCGTATCTTCGACAGTCATTTTGTCCCCAAACATAATCCCCCTCGCTGTAAAGTACTTGTTCACCAGGGGCCCCCTCGTCAGGGGTCAAGTGTTTCCGCACACTTAAACGCGTTGAGGGAACATCAGAGGAAGGGACGCCACCGAAAGAATCGCAACTATTTCATTTCGGGACAGATTAGACGGATTAGCGACCGACGACACGACGATACGCTATTTAGGACTGTCAGTTATGTAACTGCATTCCGCAGGGGTTACCGGGGAATATTATTTTTCCGAAATCATCCACGCAACGCCCGCGGAATCTTCAGAGTCCCCCCCCCCCCATCCCCCGCAACACCACCTGGCCCCGTTTTTATACCCTTTGTCGCTTTTATGCTCTTCTCGTAACAATTTGCGGCGGCTGTATATCGTGTAATATCTTCCTATTGTAAATATTTCAGCCTGCTGCACATGCGGATTTATGTTACAGACATGTCGCGATGGAAGACCGTAGGGAAATCGCTTTGTTCGAAGCTGTTGCTGCAAGCGACGACGAAAACGTTTATTCAAATTCTGGAAGGACAACTGCTCGATACATTACTTACCAGAGGTTGTTTAATACATTTTTCAATATTAATCAACGGTAATTAATTTTTTAGCTCGTAGCGACCTAACGAGTTATATGTTATATGTTCAAACGAAAGTTCATATAACGTGTTTGATGGTCCAAAAAAGGAAAGATGTAATTATAGCACCGAAAATTGCTCATTTTTAGCAACGCGCAAGGGTATTAAATTTGCCTAACTACAAAGCGTTTCATATCAATAGCAGATCCATGTGTGCTAATTAAGTACCCCTTTTGAGAGTTCAGGATATCTTTATCTGCGCTAAAACCTTTTGTTCCGGACAAAGGGATTAAACCGAAAATCGGATTCGGACGTTTAATTTAGAGCAACAACGAGCTTCCGTCGCGTTGCAGATGTAACCAGTCAAAGGGTATCAAACCCCTTGATGACGAGTAACGCTTTTAATCCAAGAAACCTACGCATACGTGAATAAATAACTGTGTAATTAACAAACTATTGGTACAAGCATACTATTTCCCATCATTTACTCACAAATAACGAGTCTTTTTTCCATTTATATAATTTAATTAAAGATACGTGTCCATGAAGTCGGAAGCTACGTTTTCATCATAAATCATATTCCTAAAGTTTAATATTTTCATAAAAATACATAGTTTTAGTTAGAAAAATAAGTCTTTTTATCATTTAACCCGGCCGCGCGTCTCGCTTCCCGTGGCGGTCTTAGTTCTCCTAGGCATCGCAAATAGCGCTTATGGTAATCTTTGAAAATCGGCCATCGCGTCGCGAGTCAATAATTCCGAGCCCTGTCCTGAGTGAAATTACCATCCAGAACTCTTCTGAAAACTACTGTTATCGTTTGCTACAATTTCTAATTAATTTTTAAAAAGTTATTAGTAGTTTTTCCATTGTGCTTATATATGTACATGTATGTATGTATCGAGAAGTGTTCGTTCTTGTGCCTTCAAAACACCTGGGCGTATGTAGAAAATTCTGAAGATCTTCTTGCTATTTGGTAAGTTATATTATTTTCATAGATAAACTAATTAAGAAAATTGGGAATATTGAAGTATAAAATGGCCATATATTTCGAATACTTTCGGACATACAAAGGCTTACATATTTTTCGTATCAGTTGTAGTACTGATTATAAATACACTGTATATTGTTATTAGAGGCAATTAATGGTTCATAACCTGTCATGGAAGTCTATAAAAATTTATTGACAGCGATAGCGTTAATAATATTTGCAATAAAAAATACCTCTCTTTTACTAATATGAGCTCAGGTAGAACTTAAATATTTGCATTTGATCTATAATCTTGGAATTTTGTTTTATTTTATCTTCTACGCGTATTAATGAGGTTATTGACTTTATACCTATAATACTTATGCATGTATACTTATTAATTATACTATAGAAAATAACTTAGCGAGAATCTTTTAATGGTAGACTTTTTGCAAAAACAATGAAATAATAATTGCATGGCCTCTCACAGGTGTTTTAAATATTATATGCCCATTAATACTCGCTGTAACACATGACGTTCACAAACATAAATACATTTAAATACTATAAATAACAGAAAACGGTAATTTTGTTAAAAATATAAGTTACAATGCGACCACTGGTGTTCTTTGTATCCTGTAAAAAAATATGCAGTCTTTTCGATAAAAAATCTATCGCTAAGTTTCTGTACTAACATGAAGATTGGCAATACTCGTTTATAAAATATAATGTAATAGAAAGATCACAGCTTTCTTAGCAGCTAAATATATATATATATATATCGATAGTTGTATACTTCAAGTATGCAAATACATTATGCAGTTAAGGAAAAAATTAAATTGCTAACTAAATATGATACTTTGCTGATTAGCAACTGCTAAAAGAGTAGTTTGGTAGAAAATTCCTGTAGCAATGTCCTATCAACGATTTACTTAAATACTATCAAATGTATATTACTGTTATTCCTGGGCAGTATTTGTGAAGTTTAAACTTTTTTTTTAAATGGAGTACTTGATCCAATTGAATTGTTAACTATAAGACTAGCAATAATTCCATTTATCATATTATGTATGAGCATCTCAAATGCCTCAAATAGACATTTGGTAGCTCAAAACGTCTAGCAATATAAAAAATTATTGTATATAAATATATGACTACATTTTCTTTCGTATGTGGCTTGTGCTGCTAATATTTTTCAATGTACCATTCATTGCGCGCCTTTGGTCATTCTTAGCAGCACTCAGTCGTTTTACCAGCGTGGTGATGTTTGCTGTGCATTCTGCTGATTCATTAACGATGGTCCACTGTAATGATCAAATATAATATGTTTAATTATAAAAATTGCATAAATTTCTCTACCTAGTAAAATGAAATCATTCGTACCTCCATGCAATAAGGGGAGCCAGTCTCTCGGTGAGTCTTTGGTAATTTCTCTCTAATTCCCGTTGATAATCACGTTGATCCGGACCAATTAGGTTTTTGTTCCTTCGCAAGGCATCAAGACATTTTTTCGAAAAGTCTTTGAAACACAAACGCAATTTGTGTTGCAATCGGCTAGGCTGCGCATTTTGCTCTCGCAATCCAGAAAGAAAGACGACCGCAACTTCGGCGGGTCCTTGATTGACTGTGGTACCAATGCAACCTTGAAGGACCATCTGCAGCATCTTCGGATCAGGTGGTTCTTGGGCGGTAGCTGCTGCAACCTAGAAAGTCGGAAAGAAATTAAATAAAAAGTAGAGAACAAACTGTATTAGTCTTTATACGATAGATACCTCCGCTGTCTTCTTTTGAATATCCTCAATAGCAACTTCAATTGGACTAAGGACGATTTGCTTCCTAGCAACCACACGAATCCTCGTTTTCAAGTATGGGAAGTGTGTGGCCACTGTTAGGATAGTTTTACGCTTGCACTGCTCCCTCAATTCCCCATGAGCCTTGCCACCAGGTGTGAAAGGTGTTGCGTACACAAATCGCTCTAAAAATATTAGAAAATGATGGATAGAGAAAATATTAGAAAATGATGGACAAGATGATCAAAAGACTACTCACTGATATTAAAGTTTCTGTGGAAGATGGTAGGTCTATGTCTGAGTTCGTGTGGCTCGAAGTAAGGTTCCACATAAGTGATTTGAACATAAGCTTTGTCCGGCTCCAGTTTGCTGGGGTCTACAGGATTGGAATCCTTTATTATCACAATGTTCTCAGCGCCGAATCTTTCGGCGTAAAAATTCTCCAGCCTCGAAAATATTTCTGGCAGTTTAGTCAAAGTAGGTTCTTTATAGACAAACTCTTCTCCAGCTAGGTCCCCAAATCGTCCTCCATAGAAACCTACTCTGAAGTAGGTGCCGAATACCCTTTTACCAGCTAGTTGCTCAACTCTTGTATATGCTTCATGCAGCTTCCTATGGTCAGTGAAACATAATAAAAATACACAGTCCCATTGAACATAACATCGATGCCCCGGTCGGTAAATGTGATCTTAAACTTACCCATGAATGTTTGCTAGTTTCTTGTAGTCGTGTGCAGCTTCCGCTATCGGTAGCAAGACTCTGTACACGTCAGGAATAGCCTCGTACATTCCAGCTGCATGGAAAGAGCTAGCAGCGTGTTCCAATAAACCTGCTAATCCACTTTCTGAGAAGTCAGGGCCTAAGCAAAGACCCTCTTCCCTCCGGGCTAACACGTCGTCGCCAACAGCGCTTTCTTCTAAAGCATTTGGAGTGACAGGACACAGAGCAACAGCTCCGACCGGTCTGCCACCACCTCCTGGCTCCAGAAGGTGCAAATATTCGGCCACCAACGCAGCACTGTGCACTAAACACATTGCTGCCTCTGTGTGGTTCTTTCGTTCCATGTGTTGTTGAGCCATGTTTGCCAACCATGTCAGTCTGAGGTCTGGTGATCCTTGATACCCCTTTGCAATTCTGTGGAATTAAGCATAATTAAAGGTCAATGTTTCTTTAAAGTTTGCTTCAAAGACTGAAGACAGGTACACACCTGTACATAAGATCTAAAAGCATCTCCGGGTCCTCCTGGAACTCTTTCATTTTCACTGTATCAGACAATATCATATGCAAGTTGAACAGAAGGTCCTTCACTTGCTCGGGGAAGCTTGTGTCAGCCAACTCCGTGTCCCTCTCAGCATAGACCAACACCGTCTTCAAGGCTCTCCTAAGAGCACCCTCGCTGGGAGCTCTTCCTCTCCCGACTAGAGCTGATAGGGACGTTGTGACTTGCATCTTAACTCGTGCGAAATTCTGCAAACCGATCGTATATTTTTCATATCTTTGAATTCTTTGAATTCGTATCTTTGAATACGTACATTCCCTATTTCGAAATTCTGACGCATAAGCAGGTAAAGACTGGCAGCGGCGTGACTACGAACAGCGCTCAGAGGAGAACTACATCTGGTGAGCAGTGTTAAGCAAAGATCACCGCATCTTTCGCTTTCCTCATCGAACAGAGCGCTGTGGTACTTGAACACCAGAGCTCGTTGCGTGTTGAACATGTGCTGTAAGACGGATGTGCTCTGGTTCCTTGCTAGAGCCCTCAGAAGCACTTTTAGTACTGCTCCAACCACCGCTCCTGTATTATTTAAAAAAGTTATGAGCACAATAGAAAATATAGTCCAGTTTCAGTGCAAAATAACATTACCTCCTCCACCATCAGCCTGCACGACAGTCTCTAGAGTATCCAAAACCACAAGCGAGGCTTCCGCTGCTAAGGCACCTTCTATGTGAGCATCTTGTTCCACAGCTCTTCCTTCCGATTGCTCGCAAGATCTTCGTAGATCCGAAACAAACGAAGATCGTAACAAGTTTACAAAAATCTAACGCAGCCCGTAAAACACTCACCTGTAAGGCATTTGGTCCTTGCGCCACCTCAACTTCTCCCCATTGATCCTCTCTTTCCTGCGCAACATCATCTCGCTCCTGGCGCTACCCTGACCAAGGATCACATCCTCCAATCGCGATCTGATGTCGCTGGTAGCAGCGGCTTGAGGAGGCAGTCTCTTCAAAGCTTTCTTGCCCTTGTACTCGAAAGCGGCGGTAGCAATGTTGAGGACTTGAAGAAGGCACAATATTCGTCTGGAACTCAATTCGGAGCACCACTGTACCAACGCAGACTGTTCCAGACCCTTGAGTACCCACAGCACACACATCAGAAGGTGTCGCGTGGCTTCCGAGCTCAAGGACACTCTGCATTGGGTCCCTGCAGTCTCTACAGAGACTCCACCGGCTATAGCAAGCGCTACCGACTGAGTGATAGACCCAGACTCGTCTGGATAGACGCTCTTATCTTTGGAATCCCAGTGATAGAGCTGAGGCAAAGCATCCATGATGATGTTCAACAGCGGTAAATAAAGGGCAGCGACCCTGGCTTTTGCTGCAGGGTCGGAATACCTTGAATCCACGTCATGGCAAGCCATTAGGTGACGAACAGTCCCGATAGCCTTATTCTGAAGCATTGGGTTTGGGATTTCCAAGGTGTTCGACAGATCAGACAACACAATCCCTACTAAGAAGTGTTGCTGCCTGAATTCCTGGCTAAGTTCAGAGAATCTGGCACGATCCCCAGGTACGAGAGTTGATATCAAGCTACCAGAGCTTCCGGTAGACGGACTAGGCGATGCCGGCGCTGATCCCGAAGTGTACCCAGTTCCGAAAGGAAGATTCAGCGCCACGTAGTGTTCATGAGAACATACCGTTCGGACAAGGTCCAGTTTCAATGCGTACAAAGCGGCTGAGTCGGGAATGTGCATCGAAGCGTCCGACAGAGAGCAACAGGCTGCTCGAACGAGAGACAAGACGAACCCTCTGTCCATCACGGATAGCAAATCAGATAGAAAGTTCCCGAGGCTCGATACTAAATTGTTGGGGACCCTAGTTTCCTTTCCACAACGGGCTACCACTTCCGAGGTCAACGCTGCAGTCAACGTAGCCACGTCGTCGCAGAATTGGGGAGAGAACCTCGATTTTCGAGCAGCCTCCAGCATCCCCAACTCCGACAATGTTACTACCATGGAACGGACGATCAATTCTAAGAAAAACCACGAGTAGGTCACTGCTAGTTCTCTAGCTTGCCCGGTGGACACGACCCAGTGCAAAGCTAGTTCTTCGTGCAGCAGTCTTCTCGTGGGTTGGCTGTTAATGGAAGGCGATTCCTGACGCATCGAAGCTGTCCGATCCAACCCTCTCGAGTGTACTTCCATTTCTAGGTCTTCCAAGGGCAGGTCAGGGTTACTCTGAGCCCTGACGATGCCCGGAGTGCTCGCCATTCTTGGTAAAGAGCACTGGTATGCCACGTAGGTCGCCAAAAGCGCGTGCCTACCGTGTGCATCCAACTGACCATCTGGCAGATTGGTAATATTTCGTACTAATAGACCTATAGCCTCGAACACTGTCGCTGCCACGTTCAGCGGTTGCGATGGCAGTGTAGGGGGACGTACCAGCAGCGATATTAATTGATCTAGAAGCTGAGGTAATGACCGCACTAGCGCGGAATGCGAGGCCCTTGCCAATTCCAGCAGAGCTGACTTTAATTCCGATTCCATCCCAGCCTCGCCGATACGTGGGGGCACTTGGCCGGTTTCCAAGTAGCCGCATAGCGATAAAAACCTGCGATTTTGCAAATTAGTGTCTCTTACTAAATGACCGCGTGTCTTATGGCACTCTGGAGCATTACCTGTCGATATATTTGTCTTGTGGGTGAACGCTAGAGACCGGTTCCAGAATCACTGTGAAAACGCCTCTGTGCGCGTCCACCCATCTGGTACCTGGCAAAAGGACATCAGGTGCTATGTAAGAGTAGTTCGCTGGGGGTGGGTCTAGCATTGCTGGTAGACTGAACTCGCCGGATTGCAGGTGGCCGTCTCTTAGAAGCGGTAACCACTGAACATGACAAATGTGCTTATGCCTTTAGCAATAATCCAATAGGTGGATATCAATCTGAATAGCTAGTTTATTTTACCGTGTAAGCTACAGCAGTCTCGACATTCGGCTGTTCAATCTTCTTCTGACAACTGATGTGGTAAAACGTGAACAGCAAATGATGTTTCGCACTCAAGTCTGCGGGTAATCGAATTTTAACTTCGTCGTAGAAGTTCGGATTTTTGTTGTGATACGAGACTGATGTGAAGCACTCGTGGGTCATTTCTGGACAGGATGATCTTCCAAATATGGCCGTGAGGGCATCAGCTTCTTGTTCCCCACCCATCAATTGAATTCTTACTGCGATGTTCCTGGCCGAACCAGTTCTTGAGCTGAAGTTCGCTTCCTGTAACCAGGCAATTTAAGATGATGGAACGGACGATCGACCTAACAAAAATGGAGGCGAACGTTGAACTTACCTTAGGATAAATATAAAGAAGATTCCTGTAAGTTAAGTCTGGCGAAACAACTTCGCTTGGGAACTCCAGTATCTCCTTCACTGGTCGACTTTTCTCGTCTGGATACGGAACTAGTCTTCGTAGATCAGGGTCCAAGCACCTAGGCAATTCTTCGGGTCTCGGACTAAGATCTAGCTTCAATATACCTGGAAGACATTTTAACCTCTTCAAATTGGAGCCAGGTCTTCGTAGCTCCACTAATAATTTATAGAGGTCTTCATCCCTTAAACGTTCGCTTTCTTGCTTGAAGAAACTCGAGACAGTCAGTGTTATGGGTCTGAAAGGAATTTGCACATAAACGTATGTTTACAGTAACATTGTGTAACAAAGTATTTACCTAAATGTGTCGAGGCAGTTAGCAAAATCGTCCGGAGACCAGCTGCGTCTTTTATCCGAACTCCTTCTTTCAAGGGAACCTCTTCTGGTTGGTGGCTCCACCTTCTTGCGCCATTGCTCTAGACCTCCCGATTTTCTGTCTAAGGAACCAGCACTGCCAGTGCTATCGGTATCTCCACCACCCCCTATCACACCAGAAAGATGGATAGCGGTCCACGCGAGCGGCATTCGGTAGCGACCTAATCGTTCGCACGCTGCCGAAGCGGCTGACCTCACCTAATTTTGAATAATTTAATCGATAATCTAAGATCACACTATCTTAATCACCTTAACCAATTTCGGTGAGCCACCCTGTATATAATTACCTTTTCTTTATTCTTATCGTCCCGCAAATACGGCTCGGCACATTCAGAAATATCACCTTGCAACACCTTCTCGAGTCTGACAACTAAAAACAAATCTGGGCTCGGTTTACTGATACTCATCACGCAGCTTCTCGCTAAAGTGCTGGCATCGCTGTACGCGATGTGGCTGCCAAGCATTCTCTTCAAGCCTTCGGAATTCATATCCACATAGAAGTTTTCGGACACCTTTTTCTTTTCTTTGGCATCGTATAACGCCAAACTCGCGAAAATTGGTTCGACTTCTAGTTCCAGTTTCAATTGAAGACATTTTACGAGGATCTTATGGGAAAAAGGTTCCGAGGGCTCTGGGGCTATCCCGATTTCTTGCCACTCGTCGTCTGGGGATGCTGGGGGCGCATATAGTGGAAATAATGCTTCCTAAAATTGATAATAGCGTGTAATAACTAAGATCACATAATTTTGATGTATCGGTAACATGTAAAGACTCACTTGTCTATCTTCGGAGCGTTTCTGCTCGTTCATCTGATCAATAGTTTCTGGACAAACACGATCCAGCAAGCTGGGAAGAAGGGGATCATGTTGGGAATGTCTTAAGTCCAGACTTGCCCAAGAACCTCTTGGCGTGTCCCCACAATTTGACAAATCTTCTTCTTCGTTTGGTGATCCCGAGCCATTCGTGTCCTCTTGATCCACCTATTTTATATTTATTAGGTTATTAATATTTGAAACCGAAGCTTAAATTATTTACAATTAATATTTGCGATTGAGCACCTCAAAATCTTGTCTGGGAGTGTCCTGTAACAGTCTGTCTCTCGCAATGGGAGATACCCTACGCTTGTATTTACGGTGATCGTAAACCCAGTCGGAAGTGAAGCTTTCTATGCATCTTCGCACATACGCGGACACGGTATCTCTAAAGAGTAAAACAATTGGGATAGTAAAATCACAGGAATAACAATCTTATTATAGAGAAAAAGGATCTTACAGAGCTTCGTGGGGAACCACTGCTTCTTCCGTGCGAATCTTCCTTTTGACAATTTGTAGTTCGACATCCCTAGGTGGGAAGTCTAGTATCAATTTTAATGGATCACGGTCAAGGACTGATTGATGTTGCGCAAGAAACTCTTCGTAGTCTAGAGGCTCTAATACTTCGCACAGCGACATCTTAAGAAATATTATAATTAATTATTACACATGTTTTGGGTACTCAAAGTAAGATTATGATTGATACGTGACATACCGTTGAGGAGAAGCCTGAGAATGAGCTGCCGCTCTTAGACAAATCACGAGAATATGAGGTAGAAGTAGCAATTTGACGCCTGACGTCTGCTGCATGTTGTTTACTCAGCTTTTGAGTAAAAGCACGTTGTACGGATGACATCATAAATGGTTTGGTGATGTACTTCTTCTACGAAATCTAGGATATTATGTTTCAAAGTTCATTAATTGCAAAATCACAAAATGCTGCTAAAAAATGTATTCAATTGTAATTCAGATTCAGCTACAGTTAGTGTAGCGCTCACTAAAAACTATTATTAGATTGAATAAATGATTATTACTGTGCTCTATTTAGGATATTATTAAGGTATATTTAATAAGCGCGTTGATACGCACTGATAAAAGACAATACTTGCTTAACATTAAGTTTATTAAAAGTTCATTGCGTAAAATCTCGGAACTCTTCTAAGTCAATAATCCAATATTTTGACAGTTCTTATCATAAGCCCTTGTTGTACCAGGGCTATACCCAGCTATACCTTTGCAAGTCAAGTATAGTATAGAGAGAAAACTGATGAATGAAAATGATAATGGTCCGTCTGATTATTACTGCCATCCCACGACGGGAATAAGAAATGAATATTTCATCGATAATATTTATACCAGTTAATACCAGTCGATTATAGTCCTTTAAATTTTCCAAATATTATCATACGATTATATTGCTTGAAAATTAATTAATCGCAATATTTGTTGTAATTATAGACCTACGCGTGGCCACGCGATTCATCTAGGTACTTTTAGAACGGCCATTTTGTATTTTCTGCAGGCACTAGCAGACACTAGCTTTCAGTTTTTCCCTAGATTTTATATAGTAGATGTGTAATAATATATCAAGTACAATTATATGTAAAATTGATTCAACCTTGCAAAATCTCCATAAATGCTGTTTTTCTGAATACATTTGGCATGATCAGGGCTCCCAACTCACGTCCAAGTATCGATACACTGGCGCGCAGTTCAAATTTTGATACGAATTGCACTTTATCAATAAAAAGAAGATACTACGACAATAAGATTTACGGAACAGTAAAGTTTATATTTTTAAAAAGAATATAAACGTCACAGGAAGAAACATTAGTAGTATTATTTCCATGTTCTTGTTATTAAGTGTAACTGGAAAGACTACCGGAACTTAAAACTCCTGTGGTGTTTATAAAGTCCACAATTAAAAATAACATAACATATGCAACAGTAAAGAGCGTAAGAACGCTGCAAACGTTTAAGTATAATGAAAATATGGTACTCGACAACAAAGTGTTCCGGACTAACAAACAAGCAAGAAAGCGTATAGACACAAGCAATAAAAGCTTTTATTTATGCCAATAATTTCGCCGGCTTCCGGGAAACAGCAGCAGCATGTTCGCCCGAGAAAGCAGGGCTCGGGTAAACAGGGTGTCGACGTCAGGACCCGTTGACTAAAGACAGCGGCGAAGGGGCTAATTGCGCTATCGATTTTCCGTTTCGCGAAAAGCAGAATTCGCGGATGCAATTCCGCGCCGTGTAGCAGCTCCACGGTGGAAGTCGGAGATAAAGCTACGAGCCGCCGCCTCCGAATAGGACGAGGTGTCTTTATTAGTAACGGCGCATCAACGCAATAATCATAACACGATCCACTTGCATTTCACTGGCGCGTTAACTGCGTCTAAGGCGTGGAAGAACGACGACGATAGAAGGAGATAGCAAAAGAGGATGGAAAGGAGGATAAGCTTTAATTGTATAAATACAATCGCCAGGTTCTAGTGAATTCCTCGGGAAAGCATTGTTCCCGTCGCGGACGTCTTCGTCTCCGCTTTTCACACTTTATTTTTTCCTGTCTTGGAAAGTCTACGGACACACCAGAGCGTTTTATCCGGGGACACGATTACGTGGAACGTTACCGTGCGCTCGCCCCCGCAACTCTCTTTTCTCGTCCCACCCCCTTTTGTAGCCTCATTAAAATGAAAACCCGTCGACGACGGCAAGAGCCGCGCCGCTCGCTCTATTTCTTCAAATTCAATGTTCGCGATCCTCTGTTCCCGCGATTGAAAGCTGTAAAGCGACAGTGCGCACGGGATAACAAGTTGCCGGTGTGCCTAACGCCGTGACTTCGCGATGAATATATGGGTTTGTAAACTCGACTATGCGGCGATGAGTAATGCATTCGCGAACCAGAACCAATGCTATTTAACCGGCGCCCTGCGAGAACGCGACTGATGGATTATTCAACAACGCTGTTCCCCCGAATGTAACCGCGTTCCCCGCGCTGTTATTTATGAAGAACGACAGAAGAATATTGAAGTGATAATTGCGTAATGCGCGGCACGCTCATTACCGTTTAATGCGATCCTGCGCGAGAACTGCGAATGTGCTGCGTTACCGCGAGCATGGGAAAAGGATTGAAAACGCAAATGTCCTTAAAAGAAATTGTGTAGATGGTTTACATCAGGTACACGAACGCGCGCATTTATACTGTTCCGGGGACATGTATAGTGCAAAGTAGCACTGCAGATCTGCTCTCTGTATCGTGACAACCACTGTGAGATAGAAATAAAACAGTTTAAGAACTGTATGAATCTAAAAACCGCAACGTTGAAAATGTTTATGACGCACGTAAAGGAAGGACTTGAAATGCTTACAGGCAGTGTTGAAGGTGGTTTCCCAATTTTAGAAGCTTCACCTTTCCAATAAATTGAAAATTGGATCGTCTAGCAACGTTCAATGTCAATAGATTGAAAACTTTAATTGGGGCAGAAGTTTTTCAATTCGTAACTACAAATATGAGTTTAAACCTAAATGAAAAAATTGGCGAATAGATATATAGAAAGGCGTCATTGCAGACAGTGGGCAATGAATCAATGATTAGAATATACTAGACGTTGAAACGAAAGAGAACCAAAAGAAGCGATTAAATGACATGGGAAGTATAATTAAGTGGCAACACATGGTAGAGGGTATAGCAGAATTGGAAATTGAGATCTCTGAAGCGAGTGTTATATCGATCGCGTCAATCCGGCCTGGATGTCCATACTGTTGACAGAGAATTTCTTCGAGCAGCGTTGTAACTGTCTCGAAAGCTAACTGGCATGTCGTAAAGGCAGCAGGTGGCCGTGTCATTGGAGAAAGAAGAAGGTCGAATGTTTGCCAGAAGCGAATTCACAAAGGAACACGTTCTTCCCTTTGGCCGTGTGTGCTTGTCCTTCCCTTCCGACGAGCCTCGCGAGAGAAACTTTCTATTCTACGGGTAATTTCGCATTCTTCTCGGAATTTATTCGTGGAAATCGGTATTCCGAATCCCGGGCAACTCGCTGAGACGGCGAATCAACCGCGGGGAAAAACTTTTCCACGATTTTTCCGGCCGTGATACCGAGTTTCCGGTCCCACCAGAACCGTTTTCCGTTTCGCATGAAACGTATCTAAAAACTGTTCGTTTTTCCGAGTACAGAGCTGGGTAAACTCGATACCTACCTTTGACGGGCGCGCGGTACGCGATCAGAAGAGTCTACAAATGCCCCTGATCACAGAAAACGTTGCATAACTCCTACATTTAATGCCTCGCTTCCTCGAGTTTATATCTAAAAAATTGCGTTACCCGCCGCTTTCACCGGTTCCAAAGCGCTTCGGCAAGCGAAGATTTCAACAGCGTGGACACTGCGGGAACGGCATTCGAGGAATTCTTGCTAAACAGCTCCAGTGACCGCATAATAACTTCATAAATAAATAAAAAGCTCGCGCGCGGTGAAAGGAAACGCGAGATACCGAGAGCGCGATTACGTTTCTCTCGTGCGGTTAAACGGCCGAAATGTGTATCCAAAAATCCATGTAAACACATTTTATCGAATTCAGCATTTGACAATATTCTACTGAAAAATCCTGTACAGCGACCGCGCAACTACATAAATAAAATAGTGGCGTGCAGCGAGTTTAAATAAAAATATCCATCAGAATTCCGTATTAAATTTTGTGTACGCGGACGATCGCTTCGTGTTTCGTTAATTAACTTGCCGGGCGCAGAACTTTGTCTCTTCTGGCTAAAAACTGTCTCCTAATCCCCCATGACAAGCACTCGTATTTAGTCATGGTAAAATGCGCCCCGACGGGTTTTAATCCAAATTTGCAGGGCCAGTTGCGTGTAAGCTTAATGAACACTTAGGGGCTAGGGACACACCGGCAACGTATTGGAAGTCTAAGCTAAAGGATTCAGCTTTGATCTCGCGGTAAAACTCCTGGGATTTCGCCGGGGAGGAACTTTAATGGCGTAAAAGGATTTTTCTCGCGACAGTGCTCCGGTCTGCGTCACGTAGAATTTCCGCCGGTCTCCTTAAGAAGGAAATAATGTAGAAAGAGTTGATGGCTCGTGACAGAATGAAAAGTACTGTTCGGTATCCCCGGTTACTTTTCGCTTTCTCTCTCTCTCTCTCTCTCTCTCTCTCTCTCTCTCTCTCTCTCTCTCTGTCTCTCGAGTTTAACAAGATATTTTCTGTTGCGCGGAAGAAGGAAAGAAAGCAAGAAAGAACGCTGGACCAGGAAGCATTCATTCTGCCGCGCTTATTTTATTAACGCGTAGTTAATTCCCGCCGCGTATCTTTTCTCTCGGCTTTTTTATTCTATTTTCCGCCATACATCTTCTGTCTTTTTACTCGTTATCATGGCTGTACGCGCGCGCTTTTATTTTCTCGTGCCCCTTTTTATCCGAAAGGATCCCGTTCAAATCGGCCGTTCGAATTAAACAGCGTTAATCTCGGAAGTCTGGGAGTCACGTACCAGTTAATTGTATAGTTTCAAGTATTTCGAACCGAAAGAGAGGGGAGAAACTCCTCGGAGATAGCCCTTCGATAAAACGGTCGGGCTTTTATTGGTTTCGGTTGTAAAGATACGTACAGATATAACTAGATAGAACTAAGGCGCTCATAGCGCGATGCGTTCCCGTCTTCCGTTTAAGCCGATTCCACAACTGATCCAAGCTACTTCCTTTATTAGATTTCCTTTTTTTTTATTTCTGTGAAACGCGACCGCTCTGGAGGACGCCTGTATTTTTCAGATTTCGCTCACGGGTTTTACTATCTTTTCGCCGTTCCATTGAAAGGGAAACGTTGTCCTAACAATTTCTAAGTGAAATCTGGATTCTAATTATTGCGGATCGTAAGACGGCAGGAAAAGAGCTAGAAAAACTTCTTTCATCAACGAAACTTTGGCGGTCGATTGCGCTCCGGAGTGAGAGTTATTTCAGGGGAAAAAAGTGAACAGCGATAGCGGCCCTCAAAGCCGAAATATGTTAATAATCTGACGCGATGATTGCTCGCCTGGCTATGCTTCGAAACGACTAGGAGCGCGTTAGCGTGTCTAGTTGCCTTTAAACTCGCAGATGGCGATCGTAAAAGACGAAAGTTGACGTCATCGGAAGCGGAAAGCTCACGGGTGTCAATAAATTGTGCTGTCGATGAGCTAGAATCGATTGGTGTGCTCCGAGAAGTAGTCAGTTAAATAGTTCGCTAATGCTCCCCGAAACACCTAGACGTGGTTATGCGAGCGTCTGGAGCGCGCAAATTTTCATTGATAAAAGATTAATCGTTTAGGAACTAAAACTGAGTTTTCTTACAATTCCAATCTCAGAACTAATGCGAGATTAAAATATGTGTAAAACGTTGAACTCGGCTGCAGTTTCTCGTAGAATTCTTTCGTACGAAAGAATTTTATGCGACGTAAGTCTTGCAATTACGTTGGATAATCATTACAGTCCCCATTTAAATAACAGAAAATCTCGGGTCTCCTTATGCAACGTCGGTCCTCTGTTTCAATGTCTACATTTTCTAATTAGCAGGCAACGGAGGGAAGCGCCCGACTATTACAAGCGATGCTAATTACTGTTTTTTCTTAGTTAAGACGGAGTAACGCTCGCTCCTTGAAGCGCAGAAACTCCGTCAGATCTCAAGGGGGTTAGCGAGTGGCGCGGTTACTCGAACCGGATGATTAAATTCCCAAAAGCAGTCGCTGTACTCGCGATTCATCGTCTCCTTGAGGTGTAGCTACAGCTACAGGGTAGGTCCTGGAAGACCTCTGTGGTGGAGGTGCCTATAGGTGCAAAGGCCTTGAGGATGCAGCCTAACGTACCAAACCTAATCCTGAGGAAGTCGATGCGTCGGAGTTAACGAAGCGCCGCATACAACGGGTGTCGGGTTAATCGAGTTTAATCAGCCCGGTCACAAATTCTCAAATTTATCGGACCCGGACCCATTCGTTAAGACCACTTAAGGCACTTAAGAAACATCGTGAGCTTTTTTACCGTGTCGTTTTCTCAATTTCAAAATGGCTTCCTAGCCAAAAATTATCATTAGCATTCTCATATTCCCGCTTAACTTTTTTCGAATGCTCCAACAGCTTACCTAAATGTTTGCTACGCTCAAAGCGATGCAAAGTGAACATAAAACACGACTCACAGTTTTCCCACTATTTCGTACACACCTGATGGACTCTAAGGAAATCTGGAAGGGCCTCGATGGAGATCAGAGGGTGATATCGTGTGGTGCTGTTCTAGACTGTCAATTGACAATGATCGATAAGGACACCATTAAAAAAAACGACGACGGATCCTTCAGGGTGTTTCTGTCATCTTATTTTGAGGAAGCAATTATTTGCACACGATTGATATATTCCGCGTTGAGGGGAATTCCCTATTATTTTCAGTGGTGTATTACAGTCACTGATTACTTTCCGCATATAACCGCGGGTACGTATCACGCGAGACACGAAGCAGAGAAAAATATAGAGGGCAAGATAGCGCACGGTTTCTCGAGAAACATGTCTACAGCATTAAGGCAGACACATGTCCCGATGTCGGGGATATTTATGATCCCGGAAATCTCTAGGGGTAGTTACTCGACGACCGCGATGACGATATTCTCCGACTGAAAGTGGAAGGAAAGAAGCGTCTGCAACGTGACCGTAAAGATTCGAGTGGATAGTTGTTCCATTAAAATATCCTTGGATGTCCGCGCTGACAAAATGGACTCTGCTTGAACGATTTATCGGAGCTTGCTTGGCGATTCCGTCTTTAATCCCATTGCCATTTTCCTGTAATCGTTTCAGACAATTGTTATCTCGCAAATATTTGTACTTTTTATACTTAGTCAAAGATCGGTGTCACCCATACCGCCATACATGATTGATGTGGCAATTAACGGGTAAACGATATAATGTATTCTTGATTGAATTAAATCTGGATTTAAAAGTAAATAAAAGACAGGCTTAAACAGCAAAGCCTCGGATTGATTCCTGCATTTTGGTTGTCCACACGGGAGTGAAATCGATCATGGACCATTCGATACTTCCCCTCGAAAATCACATTGTACCAACCTTCAACCCCTTATTTCTGCCGGGAGGGTAGCTGCTGGGGAAAATCGGATTAACTGCTTTTTTCTCTGGCCTCTGCTAGCATGCAAAATTCTGGAAAAAATCGGACACGTCTGTACGCATTTTGCAATTATTATGGTTTATTGTAGTTTCCAAGTATAATCAATAGATTGCGGATTTTCTGCATTTGTGACAAAAACGACTAGATGCAATTTGTATTAATAGACAGATCTAGTTGAACACCTCTCCTCGACGTAGCGAACGCGTTCGCGGTATTCCTGTTGGCGTGTAACTAACGGAACGCAATAACAACGCGGACGGACACGGTCTTTTTCGTTTTTCCTGGGAAGAACCGGGCATTCGTATCGAGTAATGGATATCGATCCATCCGGTGAAATTGGATAGCCGTGCTCGACTATCTCAAAATTTAATTAACGTAAGCGATCCGGTTTCTTCGGACGGTATCAAAAAGCCACGAGGAGAGGGCCGCGAGACACGAGTTCCTGAAACAACCGAGGTAATCTGACGAGCTCTCGCCGCGAAACAGAAACGTAACTTGCGGGGGCGGTTACATGGTGAAAACTGGCGGCGCGGCGAGGTGAAATTATGGGCGAACGTTAAATGTGATTCTTAACGTGTAATTCGCGCGTTGAAGGGAGAATGCAGTGCGGGGGTACAGGGGGTTAGAACAGAACGCAACGCAACGCAACAGGGAGGATAGAAACGCGAAAGGAAAAGGATTAGAGTTGCTCGTGACGAGCGAAGGAAACCTGAGGGCGTTCCTCTAGACTCTAGACGAAACCGGCTCCTCCCTCCCCGGCCCCGGTGACGAATGCAAGGCAAATAAGGAAGGTGGAGGAGAATAGTGGAAGCTTAATGTCTGGGTCCTGTGCAGTCGAAATAAATTAAACACGGTCTTACACCGCTTGCCTCTGTGCTACGGGTGTGCTTTCGAGGGTTGAGTATCCCGAATTTCGTCCTCGTCTGCCTGGATATTTATTCAGCATCTACCTCTTCTGGTTCCCTCCACCTTGTAAATTAATAAGACAGAACAAATACGCCTGGCTAGCTGGCTGACGCCTCGAACCATCGAGGGATTACCCACGACGAGATTAGTCTCGCAAAAAGCGCAAAAATCCTTGCAAAAATTCCCTATAGGCGGCGCGGCGCGGCGGCCACCGGGTTGGTAATTATCACAATGTTTCTACGAATATTGTACTTTCGCGCGAGACTGATCAAACTGTGGGACTGAGGGGGACATTTTCCATGCGGGTTGAAAATACAGTTTTCATTTTTTTTGTTGCATAGTTGTATTTACAAATACAATATATATGTATATTTATAAAAATTGTATGAGAATAGCTGTTCGTGTTCCACTTAAAATTGACTGGCACGTATTCGATGGATAATAAAAACTAACAGGATTGGATTTTGTTAGATATTTTTGTTTTTATCATAACTCTCGCATCCTTATAATTCCAGTAATGGGTGGCTAAAAAATCTGGGCCCAGTCATTTGACTATTCAATCTTTTTACTATCGAATTTCACCGGATGGATATTCGTGTCGATATTCATTACTCGACACGAATATCCGGTTTTTCCTAGGGAAAACGAAAAACCGAGCTACCCGAATTGTTATTGCGTTCCGTTAATTACATTCGACGAAGAATATCGCGAACGCATTACCTACTATGTACCTATGTGCATCGCTACGGAGAGCGGTGCAATCTGCCTTTCTCTTTCTCATTCGGCGACGAACACGTATGAAATTTCTTCGGCCGGGAAACATAATTTCCTCGAATGTCGGATAAAAAGGAGATAAAAGGTTCAGAATGTTCTGCAATTCCCAACGAGACGGTCTTAGCAGAATTTTGATTTTATAACATTGATTTTATATTCCAATATGCGATGTATTAATTCATTATTCTGTCGATCGTTAATTCTGAATTAAAGAGTAAGATGTATTTTTCCGAGTAACAATATGACCCGAATCGCCATTTACGAGCGGACGTCAGCGAACAACGTCTTGCTGCGGTGTAAGGTGTAAATTCTCCGGTGTCAGTCATCGCGATCATATTTATCAAAGTAAAGATGCAGACAACACAGTTTAATTAGCAGGAAGTTCGGTCGACCATGGCACGGGTAGGAAAATGATTAGTTTTATAATAATTAGAGGAACGGGTGAGCCACGGGGCGAGATAGTTATTATGAATTAGCTCGATATCTCGCGTCGATGCTTTCTCGTCGCTTCTCGTTTCAGCCCGAGTCTAACACCGTAAACTCATCTCGCGGTTATTACAAAAGGGAGATTGAGAGAAGAGCAAGGCAGAGGTGAAACTTTCGTGAAACTCCTTAACGAGACGTAACAAGGTCCATTCTTTATGGTGTGCCACGGAGCTTCCCCGGAAAATGGCCGGGACCGTACACCTATAATTCGGTGGAATCAGCCAAGTTCGACGATAAATAAGCGAAAAATATGAAGCGTTTCCCCGTCGCCTTTGTGCGTTAGATCGAGAACACCAACTCAAAATTTCTGTCGTAGATTGCCTTTCGCCCCGGAACGAAAATTAGACAAAGGCAGTGCCGCGCTAAAGATCCGTTACGTTTTCGGGTTCGAGACATGAACTCGTTCCAGGCTAGTTTTCGCTGGGAAACGCGACACCGAATGATGCGCATTTTTTTGGTCCACCGCTGAAAACATTTAGCAGATTAAAATCCGCGCCGCTCGGCGAAATACTGAAACACTGGATACTATTTTAATTAGATTCGTAAACAATAAACCGCCGACTGTGTAACCGTGTTCCGAAGTTCAAACTGGGTCGCCACGCGATAAATAAATGATAATTTCGAGTTCCTCCTCGTTTCGTGTGTTCACAGATTCATCTCGGTCGGGATATCATTTCTCGAGCATTTTTTCAGCGTAGAACTTTGTTGCGATAGGAAGCTTCCAAAGACTTTATTAAATGGTAATTTTAGTATCCGATACTTCGTGGTTGAACACGATCCACAATATTTTCGCACACAGGATCTGTACAAAATGAAACTCGATTGGAATTTTTAAAGTCAGATAAACTGGAATATAAACAACTTCAGGCAGCGTCCTAGTTCACGAGCGATACAAACTGTATTTTTAAGTAATTGAAACCGAAAAAATTTGAGAGGCATAATGGAAATAATATTAAAAACATATACGGAATTTCAGATTAAATGGCTCCGGTCGTTCTCTTATAAAAAATGCAAAAAGGCTTTTCATTGAAATGGAGAAAGAATTCCCTCTTAAAAAGAGGCACTTGATGTTTCGTTTAGCATGCGTGGTGGTTTCAGCCTACGCTACGTTGAGAATAGAAGCACAAGATTGAAAGAATGGCTGCTTTCATGGAATTAAAAAAAGATCTGGTTTTTTCTGAGTTTATTGAGACATTGGAGACTATGAAACAAGGCTCGCTAATAAAACGAGATTCAAGTACGGTTTGCCCCTCGGCCGCGGTATAGTGTGCGTTTTGAATTGATACTAATTTGATTTAAAGCCTGGATAAAGAGCGCGGAAAGTGTGCACTCTTCATTAACCAAAATCTAAATTCTATTAAATCGTAATTTGCCGGGGTGTTTCCGCGAGACCGTGAACGAACTTATTACTCGGCGAAATATTACGCTTTTCAATAAATGCTGTGCACGCCCTCTATGTCGTTAGAAACGGCACGGAAAGTTCTCTCGCGGTACACGCGTGATGCTAACGCAGCATTAAAAGTTGTTGCCCGTCGACGGAATTAAATTTAATTACGCCCGCCTCGGGCATACGTCATTCTAAAGTTCTTCAAATAACTTTACAAGTTCTTCATTAACGCTATGTCGGCCATGTTTGCCGGGGCGAACTTCTCGCGGAAATACAGGTAAACGTTAGGAATTTAATTATTTCAAATGCCTTGTTGTTCCGCTGCGTATACACACGTACACACACCCGCGAATCCTCTGCGGCCCGAAGCGATATTGAAATGGATATTGCCACTGCGAGAAGACGGCTCCGCCTGATCCTGCCACCAAAACTCTCATGCCTCTCTTTCTCTCCCACTATCTCTATCTCTATCTCGATCTCTATCTCGATCTCTATCTCTCTGTCTCTCTATCTCTCTGTCTCTCTATCTCTCTATCTCTCTATCTCTCTTTCTCTCTTTCTCTCTTTCTCTCTTTCTCTGTCTCTCGTTCTCTCCCCCGGAATCGTTCAAACTTTTCATTTTGTCAACGGTCCGGAGTTCATTGAAGCTACGACACCGACCGCGGACACGAACCTGTGGTACAGCTAGCGATGGCCTAGCAATCATTTTGAATCGCTTCCAATATATACGCGTCTCCAACTGATACAAGAAACGTCTCTCCACTCCCCACTCTCTGAAAAAAGTAAACGGACGAATTAAAATCAAATTCTATAGAGATTCTTTCCATATTTAGAACTGTTAAGGCATTACATTCTCGATACATGCGATAGAGAGAGATGTGCACATATCCCCACTACTGCAACGTGTGTTAGAGTTACATGAAGTATATAAAAACTTCGTTTTAAATTTCATTCGAGCGCTGAAAGTCTTCGCGACCACGATAATTTTGAAATAGCAGTTTTAAAACTCTTAAAACGACTAGAACTCTCGAAGCACTTGAATAATATCAATATTTGAACAAGTAAAAGCGTATTAACAAGCTAATACTATGATCCTAAATCAATATCTTGAATGGTTTCGAAGCTTTTAGAAGTTTAAAGACTCCCAGGACCTTCCGAACTTTCAAAATTATTACATTTAGCGAAACTTTCAAGATCTTCAGAAACTTCTGACTTCGAATAATTATTGATCCTCGAACCTCGAGTATGATTGAACATCATAGACTGTAGCTAGAGAGGGAGAGAGAGAGAGAATATTGACTATCCATCAAGTATACCAACTAAATTCCATGTTTCTAATTACTGTTGTTGTAAACAGATCTACTCGTGACATGTTGAATCTGTTTCTTAGACGTTGTTTATTGCTCTGTTGTGAACTGCCACGTTGATTTACAGATTTACAAGGAAACTTTGTTTAACAGACCAATACTCGATTATAATGCTTTTGCATCTTTAGAATTTTTAGCGATGGTATAAGGTTAAAAAATTTTCAAAAAGTGCACTCTACAATTTCAATAATTTAAAAATAAAGAATCTAAAGTCAGTCACTTAACCAGTAACGATGCAATTTGCGCTAATAAGTTCCGAAAAAATGTATGCGCCTAATAATTGTTTAACAAAGCGCGTTACAACCGGTAAATTTATTACACTGAACGTGGTCCTTCCTCTTGCCGTCAATCCGTTTTTTTTCGTGCTCGGCCAAACTGTCGCAATAAAACGGCCAGTAAACCGGCGCCCACTCTCGTCGAACTATCAGCCTCTCGTGGCCGAAACGCTTGAACGCGACGCGACGGGCTGCAGCCGGGGGTTTTTATCAGAGGTGTATCGTCCTCGTCTCGACGCTACTAGTTTTCGAATTGTTGAATTGCAGTGCACCGGATATCATTTCGTTAATTGGCGAAACTCCCCGATACGGTTCTACCGCCGTTCATTGTTGTTTTTCGAGGATTTTGCACTTCGATCATGTAGGGATATTGGGGACAAATTGCTAGGGAAATCAGATTACTAGACATCCAGAGTTATTGTTAGCGTCTAACGTATTACGCTATCAAACATTCCCAAAAGCGACAATCTATTTGGAGATCATACTGTTCACACTGTTGATGTATTGGCTATCATAGGAACACAAAAATTAAGATCATTTTTAAATCGAAGAAAATGCCAATTTATGAACTGCCTGAAGAATCACGTATCTTAATTTTTTATAATTAATAAATGATGGAATGGCTGACTAAGTACTCAAACACTTATCCTACTTTGATGTTAAGTTTGATGAATTATTTCTGATCTAGATTCTGCACTTAACGAGTTAAATAAATTATTTCTAGTCAGTCGGTGCAATCTGCTGCCTCATAGAAATTCTATTCGTCCGTAAAGCCTCACGTAGCGGTATCAGAACGAAGCATAGAATTTTTGCGTGCGGCATTAAGCGTGACCAGCGGTCGCATTTCGGAGGACAAGTCCTTCTAATATTCCGCGATTCGAGGCTCCAATTACTCGACGTTTGTCACCGGTGATCCGTACAGGACACGAGCGACGAGCGTGCCTGGAACGGAACGTGCAGATGCGAAATAGTTGAGTGAAAGGGAGGCGAAGACGTCGCAATAACGCTAATGCCTAGCCCGTCTCTAAAAGGTGATCTACACGAAGCCGGCACACGTCAATCCGTGGCGCACAGTGGCTTCCGTTCGTCGTTAAGCTCGGACACGTGTACCACGGCCCCGGAAACCAGCGCAGCGCTCAAGTTTATCCAGACTTGGATGGATTATGTCCAGGCAATATTCGCTCCGGGACTCCACGGCTCGCAAAAGGTCGAGCATGCTCGGCCCCATTGATCGCAGTCGATGAAAGAGACCGTAGTTACAGGCGGGGGCCGGGTGGGCGGCTCGAAAAATTTACGAGCTACAACGTTAGACATTGATATTCGTGTCCCCGAAGTGTTTTACGCTTCTGCGCGTCGCGCGCCGCCTCATTCTGTTATTTAGTGCTCCGCGGGATAGATACCCAGAATCGATCCAACGCACAGTGGCTCGTCAATTTCTATTGTAAAATCGGACATTATGTACCACGACTCCAGAAACCCCTGAAACCGATCCGTTTCTAATTAATAATGTATGTATAATTACCGGAGACACGAAGTTTGTTTTTACAATTCTGACCCATTGTGCAACGCCAACGTTCTCCTCGCGATCAAAAAGAGAAAGCCTGTCAGATTGAATCGATACCTCCGCCGCGCCGCACCGCACTGCCCGTAATTTTTCTGCTTTGTCATTTCCCCGCTCCCCCGGGAGAAACCATGCATCACCCGTAAAGCTGCCGAGAACCCGATCAGCTGACGAGCTCCGGAGACCGGTTATCAACGTTCGTGACATTCAAGGTGAAATTAGAAATGTATCCATCAATGCTCCCCCAAAGGGGAATCCGCCACCACCGGTTAATAGACTCGTGACCCGAGGAAATCATTTTCTTTCTACCCCTATCGTAATTAACCTCATCCTCGCCAACGACGGCTGCGATGAATGCCACGCTGACGGAACAAACTGAAATTTTGTTTTATACCGAGGAACGATTCGATCATTTCTTCAGGAATTATTTAGAAATGGTACCGTCCCTCATGATTTTTTTATACTGGCGTCCCGAGCGGTATCCCGAAAGGGTCACTGGGCTGTCGTGGTTTATTCAAATGTTATTAATAAGTAGACTGCGAATTTGTTGATTTTCCACTCATTTTTGTATGGATCTTTTTGTAAATATTCTGTAGAAAAGTAATTACATTAGTAATTGCGGTAGGAGAATTTTCCACGTTCCACGAGTATTTTGAAAAATATTTGCTGTTTGACTACCGATACTTGTTCCAACACGGTGTCGTAGACTGATAATGCTTGGAACTTGGCTAGGATTTAAGGTCACCATTTTCTTGAAGTTTTCCAAGCTGCTACGACATGATGCCAACACTCGGAGACGCCATATTTGGGTGCAGAATGCGGATGTTTCACCGTGTGCTCATGGTATTTTCTTTACCTTCTCGGCTGATGCATATTGTTACGTTTTTGGAGAGTTTTACGGGAATGAAAATTTAAGGCTTGCGGTAGGCGAACTGTTGATATAGAAAATTTGTTTCACATAAAAATTCACAGTCTAATCGCAAAAGAATTCCGAAGCCTCAAGCGCTACGTAACAATTCTTCCATTCAACTTTGATCCGCAAAGTGCGCGAACAATTCTGCAACTCCCAGCAGTTTCAACACCGTCGCGTCGGTGATTGTCCGCAGGTTCGCGAAATACATTTACACCGGTTACATGCGAATCCGCCTTAAGCGAGGGAACGACACGTCGATTCCTCGCCCCCTTCTCGCAGAGCGAAGATAAAGTAATTTGGCCGTTCGGGAAACTTGTGGAAGTCGATTAAATTTCGTGATACAGTGAGCAGTGCCGGTTGTTCGGTGATTTACGCGATGTTGTAACCTCATTCGGGGGCTATCGTCCTGCAATTATCACAAATAATGGAGGATTTATGTCGGACCTTCATTTGCAATTACCCGCCGGGATTTATAATCTCGTCTATCGGCTGCCGCTCTTGGTTTCTCTCTCGTTTATTCTCATTTTGACCGTGGCTGTCGCTGCGCTCTCCCCTATCAGGATACACTTTCGGACGAAGTTACAGTCATCCATTATCTTGGACGATCCTTTATGGCCGTTATTTACGATTATTATTATTGCCCGGTGATGGTCGTGGCTATTGCGTGTCCGCAGACAGACACAGAAACTCTTCTGTTCTTGCAAGAAATTCGAGAGGGGGGTGGGGGTAGTGGGTAGGGGGGGGCTAGAAACGAGAGCGTTAGGGGTTGAAAGGGGATCTGGGGTGGACGGTGAAAGCTTCGCGTTGAAAGTTCCCACTTCGTAATTTTATTTTCGAGCTTTCCTCGCGCGCTGTAGAATTAGATGTTCCGGGGGTCATGATATCGGTAGCGAAAGGGGAATTCAGTTACCGGTGAAGTTTCGATTCTTATTCGATTCCGGTGGAGAGTTACATCGACTGTTTTTACGAAATAGTTTCTTCATCCCCCGCCTCCCTCGCTACCCTTCTGTCCATCGACAACCCCCGGAAATTTCTACTCTGTGTACAATCGACTGGAAGCACTGTCAACTTTTTTGCGACGCGATGGTACTGGCTGAAGAGTTGCGAAGGTTTTAGTGGAATGCGATGAAGCTGAGCTGGAACGAGTCAAATCGCGGTAGAATTAGTCGATAGTCAAATTCTTGCATACGAAATGTTCGATTTTTAACAGTATCCTTAAAGCAACATCATATTTTTCTAAATAAAATTGATTAGTCAAAGTTAGAAAATCAATTTAGAAGTTGGTAGAATGGAGTGATGTGTGGTTGAAACACTGTATGTAACTTCCTGTATTCAGTTTCCATCTGTTTGGAGTGTCAATCAATTTATCGAATTTCTACACTGTTTGTGAATTTGTAAGCGAATGTACCTGCGAAATCAAACAATTTGCAGCACAGTCATTGTTTTATGATTTTAGAATGTCAAAAACTGTAAGTCGGACTGTATACAGTCTTATTATTGTAACTGAATACAATGGAAATTATAGTGTTTTAATTTGATAACGAAACGTACATACACTCGATTCACAAATAAATGGAGCTGTTGTTCAAAATGGAGTGTTCCTAACAGCGCGGTAAAAGCCGTAGAATATTCAGAGGTTGATGAAAACGTTCCGATTCAATTTCGATTATAATGAATTTGTAATGAAAAATGTACAATAGAATATGCTGAAATTAATGAAAACATTAAAAATTGAGTTGAATTAAGAGTGAGCGAAAATATTGTAAAATATACAAATGTTAATAAAATTGCCGTTGGTAGAATAAACGGAATAATCCTGTTAGCAAAGGTGCTCGAACTAGTCGTGGAAGTTCGACTGCTCCATTTCGGTGGTTTGACGGTTACAGTGGTTTGACATCGTAAGCCTCTACTACACCGAAGTCTATGCAACGTCGACGACCCGGACGATCCTTTGGTATCTATTAGAGAAGACGTCGGTCTGAGGCTAATCGAAATCCTCCGAGTTCCCCGAGATTCTTTACGTCTCATTTTCGTCGACTTCTCGTTGGTATTCGGTGCATACAAAATTCTTACGAGTTTCTCCAAATATAGGGCACAGACCTAATATAAGGAAAGAACACGAACACGCTGAACTCAACCTGACTAAAATCTACTGCAGTCGAGATTATACATTCTTTGTATGCAAATTCATTGTATGCAGATGCATCTTTACAATATCAATCGTAAATTAAAAATATTAGAACCCGTAATTTCGACGAGTCCCGTAAAAAAACCCAGAATCACCCCTTAAAAAGATGAAAATTCCCATTTCCGCTATACAACCACTAAAATCACAAAGACGCTTCCGCGTCGATATTATCGAATTTGCAAATCGAAGGTAACCGAATCGATGCAATAATCGAGGCGTTCCCGCCGCAAAGCGAATCCCACGGTACAAATCACCGACTGAAACCAAGACAATAATTTCCCATGGCTCGTCGCAAGAAACCTTTCTGGAACCGCTCGAGGCAAAAAAAACGAAATTTCTGAGTAGATTCGAAAGCTGTGCTTCGACTTTCCGGTGCGTTCTGATGAAATAGAAAGAGAGAGAAAAAAGGAGCACGCTCGTCGGGAATATGATTTTCACGCGTTGGCGGAAGGAATTCCGCGGGAAAGATTTTTCCTTTGGTCGGGAATGCATTCACACGATATTGCGACCGCTCCTTGGGCACGGGGCTTTGGGGGATGATTGCGGCGCGCAGCACCCCCGTGTGTCGAGGGTGTTTTTCCCCGGGAAGAAAGTGCCGGATCACGGGATGATTCCAAGGGTGGCGTAAAAGCGGTGTGACGATGTAACGCGCTCGGACGTAAATGGTAACGTCGTCAGCGACAACGGTATACAGGGTGGGGCATCGAAAATGGGACACTCGCATGTACCTCGTCTTCTATTGCTGATTGAAACATATTTTCTCGGGCACGTACGTTTGCGTGAATCAAGCTTGTTATACTCAAACTCGACGATTGTTCACGATTCTTATGTGACACAGAGAAACTATAAAGTAAAGATCGCGTTTTGCTTATCTATGTAGGCGGAAAATTGTACATATTCCAAGACAATTTTTCTTTCATCATTTCTCTTTCTTTCGGAAGGGCTAATATTACCAATGCAGATATTCATGTGGCCCGTGTCAGGTGCCTCACCCTATATACGAGCGACATGGAAAAAGAGAGGGGGGCGGAGAGAGAGAGAGAAAGAAGCCTAGGGGGTTTCCGAGAGAGAACTACGGGGCTGTATGTTGGCGGTAGTGGCTGGAACTGGGGATAGGTGGAAGACGATGATGGGAAGTCCTGGAGAACAACGCCTCGGGGAATCGTTTTCCGGGGGTAGCTGCGAACCTGCCGAAGTCCTCCGCTCTATCTCATCCACTTCGAAATCCGAAACCTTTGTTTAACATGGAGAGAAACTGCAGCGGAATTTCATTAAGCCACTGCGGATCCGCGTTAGTTGAGCGATTTCAAAGGTGCTCGGAAAGTATACTTTCGCGATACACTGAAAACCCGTGACGCTATTAACACTCGTTCATTTAAAAGAACAGACCCTATCGGTGGACAAACTTTGATCCTCGTGTGATTCTAAAAAGTGGCGGAAGACATCCTGCTACTACAAACCCATTTTCGCTTGAACGTACAATTCTGTGTGCAGAAATTGTTTCATTCGTTTTCATGTATGAATTTGACTTTTTCCTAGGATGATATTCGCTTCTAATATTCATTCATTTTCCTAGGATTTGCCTCGTAAAATAATGCTCCCACAGGGAATCTGTTGTTAGTACAGTTCCAAACTACCGAGGAACAGTCACGAACACTGACCAACGGTGATCCAATGACTCATCGGAATTCATCGCAGGCGACTTATTAAATTCTCCGAATTGAAATCCTCTCTTTTCTCGGGGGCTAAATCGATCGCGTTTCCCCGAAACAAACGCATTGACGGATGAAACTGTGCCAGCGGGCGTTATTGAGCCGGAACATCCCGCGATTATATTTCACGGGACCCGTTACCGTATAACAATACGAGGTTTCTCCATTTTTACTTCTCGTTGAAAACTCTCTATTCACGCAGCACCGTAATACCGGGTCCCCAGCGCAACCTCGCGTCGTATTCTATTTCGCCTCTCCATTCCATTACCCTGCGTGTCTCCGTCCTCCAGGTTGTGCCGGGTGGAAAGAAGAACACAGAAAAGAAAAAAAAACGAACGAACAAACTAAAGAAAGAAGAAGAAACACAGAGCCGCGCACACGCACACACACGAGGGCGCGCGCGAACATACACGTTCTCTCCGGGAGCTCCGGTGTTCTTAACGCGTCCTGTCCCAGGCATCGCCGAGCATAGAGCGTCGTCGTCCGCCTTAACGCCGGTCGTGATTTTTTGAAAATGGAAAAGTCCACTTCCCGCGACGGGAAACGGGGCTCTTTGTTCCACCGGAATCGCCGGGAATCCGCGTTCGAATGATTCGCTATGCTTTCAAAGAGCTTTGAGAAATAGATTTCGATTTCGTAGCCGACACGCGACCGATCAAAGGAATACAAATTCCAGCCGCGCTTTGTTACCGCCTCCTATGCCCCCTCCCGCTACACCTACCTTCGCCTAACCTCCTCCCCCACCCACAGCCACCCTACAATCGCATGTATACAAGGGTCTTACAGGAGTTTCAGATTTTCAAAGTAGCTTCCGTAACCTTCTCGGTCGGCGACCCGTGATGCAAGATATAGGGGATGGCCTGGACATAACGGGGCGGAAGTGGAACGGCGGGATTAGACTGTCTCTTCCTCTCTCTCTCTCTATCTCTCCCTCTCTCTCTCTCTCTCTCTCTCTCTCTCTCTCTCTATTTTGATCCCTGCACCGTTGCCTCTATCCCTATCCAACGCCTTGCAAGATGACACCGATAGCAAATAGTTTATGCACCGCGATAACTGGTCGCAATGCATCAAGCTGTACATTGTTTGAATTTTCGGTAGGACTATGGGAGCACCTCGGTACTTGCTACCGAATCTCGGTCATGGAGTTATAGAATTGCAGATGTTGATTATTTACTTTGAAGCATTTCGGTACGAAAATTAAAGCTAATTTTTTAGCAACTCTTTCTTTCTACCTAACTTTTACGGTCGCTGAGTGTTGAACGAAAGTGTTAATCACGGCGAGAAGACTGGCTGGCGAGGCCATTGCTTTCGATTGCGCTCGAATCCAGCAAAATTCGCCCGGAATGTAATCAGAGCCGTTGACCCGGTAGCGGGCGTTGTTAGGCGGTCGATCTTCCGAAGCTTGATACCGTGTCACGACGTTAGTTCGACGTAACATAGTCCGAGTCGTGTATCCTCGTAATTGTACGTAAATGGGGTCCAGGGATCCTACGAAACTCCCAAGAATTGCAGCGTAACAGATCGCAACCGGCGCGCGGCGATCCGCGTCGAACGATTCCCCGTAATCCCGTTGCACGATGGTGCGGCGGCAAAAGATTAATCGAGTTGCGAAAAGTTGATTGTGGAAACACACGGAGGGTCGCGGTTTGCTAAAGGGGGTGGTTTGTACGGCGGAAACGATTTACGCCGTAAGAGCTGATCCGTAACAGCTACAGAGACGTAAGCTTATTCGAGAACACATTTCCCATTTGCATACGAAATGCATCCCCGGTTAAGCCGTTTGAGCTTCGTCTAACGGAATCACAATGACCCGGGGACATTCTGAGAAACAAAGCTGAGCAGACCCGCGAACGCTCGCCGGACAATTTCCGTAGGTTCGTCGGACGCTCGATCGAACGTTATACCGTTCCCCACTTGTCGGGTATTAATCTCGCGCCTCCACCCCCCGCCCTCCTCGACGCGACGCATCGCCCTTCCCTTCGGATGCTTACCACCTGCCGATCTTGCAATATTGCCATTGTATCTCCCCGGTGACACACACTTATCGGACGCCCGACCGGTGACCGATGCCGCGTCTATTTGCATGCGCGCGGATCCGCGAGAGCTCGAAATTTTTTGGGGCCACGCGTCCCATCAATTTTTCCGCTCGGCTATAAATTAAACATTCTTGTCGCACGCTGTCATGGTTCATTTTTCAAATATACTATTTACGAAGGTATTGTACCACGCTTGTAGCAGCTGGTTCGTTTAATTAATTCGCCAGAAACTTTGAACGACTGAACGCTTTTGATGCGCGCCGTACAATCCAATCCGAGGGCAACAGAAAAAAGAAACGAAGACGCTCGAGGGGTGTATCGCAACAAAACCGGCGAGGCACTTTACAGAATTTCTTGAGCTTATAAATTCCGTTCGAAAGAATGACGACGAACTATCAGGGGATCCCGGTGTCGCTCGTGGCAGTTTCATCGGCGTCGACGGTTAACAGCCGGAATGATAGTATCGTTTCGTCAATAAGCCCGTTTCCATCGGGCGTTGTTTTCTTGGGATACATGCTTCGTGATTGAAGCCGGTGGTATCGAAGTATTTACCGCGAATGCGAACGCAAATATATCAGGATA
The DNA here is from genome assembly GCA_028455795.1 of Lasioglossum marginatum. Classification (NCBI taxonomy): domain Eukaryota; kingdom Metazoa; phylum Arthropoda; class Insecta; order Hymenoptera; family Halictidae; genus Lasioglossum; species Lasioglossum marginatum. The sequence continues at coordinate 19,248,994 of CM052245.1, forward strand.
AATATGTACGCTGGCAATCCCGTTGAAAAAACACCGGTATTGTGCGGTCGTCGGGACATGGAACGCATTTAATCGGTGCGTCGAAAAATTACAAAACGGCACGGGGATCGACGTGACGCAATTTTTGATCGGCTCGCGGATCGATGGTTCAACGAACGGCTGACAGATCGTCAATCTGACAGTTATAGGATTCTATCTGGACAAAGATGATTTTTGCTGGCCTTTGTGAAATAGAATCTTTACTGCTGAAGACTGAAGAGCGTCTGGGACTGTTGATAAATTCATTCTAAATTTCATAATCGCTTTGAAAATGTATCCCTTTTTAAACTCTACAAACTCGATACAATTTTGATTTGGTCGACTAGAAGCAACGTAGGTAGGTTCGCGTTCGCTACCTCCACTGTTAAATAATTCGAAAAATTCTTCACGAGTCCCAAGCACCGCACCCAAGGTGCCCATCGTCTCCTACGACCCCGATATTGATAAACCCATGAACGCGCGCAGTGGGCGCGCTTTCATCGAGGCCATACAACGCCACCATACTTCCCATGAGATCCACAATTTTATATTCCCCCACAAGACAGCAACGAACTGCCTGGAACATCTGGATCTCTCACGGATCAGTTTCCTCGGCAACATAAATACGCCATCCGCCGAAATGGTGACGCAATTAGGCTTTTCGCGCGACACTTGGCCTCGGTTGGTATTTGTCTTGGGCTCGTCGCGGTTTTTGACGCGTCGCGTCGCGCGTCGTGTCCTCGGGCGGAAAAAGATCCAACGGTGGGGGAATGGAATATCAGTCACCGAGATTTTCGCTCTTTAAAGCGGAGGACCGCGTATATCTTCGCCGAGAAACGCAATTTTTCACGTCGGATTACGAGCGTGGGCGGGGTGCGGGAAAGGAGTCGGAGCGAGGTCGACGAGACGAGAGAGCGAGGGGTGGGATTGCGGGAAGGACATTTCACCTGAATGCAGGTAGGTCGCGCACGTTGACATCGATATCGATATCGATGTCGATATCGGGCCGCGCGGCGAGTTGGCGAGCAAGAGCGAGCAGAGTGCAGCCCGTTATCGAGCGCGACCCGCCGCGTGTGTTCTCGTCTCGATCGACTGAAAGCCGCGACCTCCACAATGCTTCATAATTTAGTACTTTCGCGTGATTCCGTCGGAAGTCGGTTTTGTTTCGAGGCGAAAGTAGGCTCCCGCTCGCCCGGGCCTCAGACGAGCGGAATTGTTCGGAGCGGCGCGCTCTCTTCTCGGCCGAGCAAAGGTTAAATAATCGAGTCCTCGCGGCCACGGATCGATCCCGGTAAAAGTTCCAAACTAGCGGTACAGAATACTGGCCTTGTATCGGTAGAATGTTCTTCCCTGCACCGAGGTTTACGCATTTGTTACCGTCATTAACGCTCCCGCCGCGCCGCCGCGCCGTCGCTGGCCGACTACAAATGCACCCACTTACAACTTTCCACCTGAAGTTCGGACCACTCCTGTCGAAATCTCGACCAGTCCTATTAGAGCACCTTTGTTCGGACCTCTGAGCGTTAGTTGGTCCCTGGAGATCGATGGCGGAATTTTGTTACTGATTTTAGTAGTAATATAGTCCACATTAACTTGCGCAGGATTACTTGTTATTAAACTGTAACGCAAATTCATCTTACAATTGATTGTAATAAAACATCCAACAATTACTTCGGTGTGGATATAACTTAATAAATACCAATGTCCGCTGTTAGATTTTCAAAATGTTCAAAGTCCTCTCCGGATAGAGGAATTTGAAATTTTCCGCCGTTTTTACAGTAGATTTCTCTCCGCAGAATGGCGAACCCTGTCCGATTCATTTTACAGAACTCGCATAGCGTATCAAGCATATCGACTCGATACCGGGGATGACCCATTGAGTGCGATGTTGTGTCGGACATCTTTACGTAAAATCCACTCAGACTGATAGGTTTCGGTAGCATGTTATGCCCGGGCGTCCTCGCAGAGAAGCTCGCGCTGGTTCTCCGCTTGAAACATTTTCGCGAAAGCGCGCCAGAAGATATTTAGAAGGCAGCTCAAATATTTTACGTGTTTTTCGATGTTTTGCAGCTGGCTGTGGTTATTCAAAATTCTCCGCTGAAAAAAAGAGCTGGCCGTTTTCGGTCATATTAACGCGTCGATTGCCTTTATAAGATGCAGGGTAACTCCACGAATGTTTCGTACGAGCGACGATGGTATCGAACGTGTTAAGGGCCATCGGACAGTTGAATTTTCCACTCGATAACAACAGCCGGAGCTCGTTAAGCGACAAAGTGTCTCGCATAGTTACCGTTTAGTTGCACCTGTAGCAACAATGAAGATGCAGCACGAGCAATTATAAGCGCATTCTACCGGATGCAGTGCAGCCGCACGTGTACCTTGTCGTTACAAACGTAACCGTCGCTTTTTCCCCCCGGTCGGATTCGAAGTAGTTAGGTAGCTGGGGCATTGCATTCATAAGTGTTTCGTTTTCCAAGTGCCGAGCGGGCCGATTTGCCGGGAATCCATTGTTAGTGCTCGCGGAAAACTTTTGTGTACCGTCTTCTTGGCGAACTTCGCGCACGTACGCCTTAAAGCTACGTCGATTCCCCTAACTTGGTCCAAAGAGCAGTCTATTACCGTGCAACCTAGGTATTCTTAAGCCGTGATGGTCCTAACCAGGAGAACATCGATTCGTTACCGAGAACAGGGGAACTTCGATCCGCTATCGGTGAATACAAATTTCCTGGCTGGGTTTTATAGCGATCGCTCGGGGATCGATGCAATTAAACGGAGACCGATGGTTTTACACGAAACAATGACAAAATGAAAGATCGCGCTGCGTTCCCGAATTTTAATAGGACTTAATTCCCCCCTTTTCTTCATTCAATTCGATTTACACTGGTGCGCAATACAAGGGAGCTGTAATTTCAGTTATTAACTTTGGAAGTCCATAAATTCGTGAATTCTGAAACTTGTTTGCTTTTTGCAGCGAATTGTTCTACAAACGTGCGTTGTAACTGGCTTGAAATCCGGGTGACGATAATCTTAAAACTGGTAGAGGAAAGAAGTTAGGAACGAAAATGTGGTAAAAAGGTCTGCCTTCGAGTCCCACGGGAACAATTCCACAATTCCTGTTCACGTTGCGCTCAAGCGGGCATCAAATCGAAACTGAAAAACTGCTTTCGAAGGGATGATCTCATTTAAACCGACGCTGCACACAATCTTCCGCGATTAAGCACAACTGGCATGTATGCGCATGTATCAATTTATACCACAACCAGATCTATAAACGCTACAGCATCTAACAGAGTTCAACGAAAGTTGTTAAAATGTCCTGTACATTTTCGAAAAAATCTTCAAATGTTGAAACGATGGAGACGCTTTGGGAATGGCGAGGATCGAGCAGAAATTGAAGAAAGCCGTAAACGAGGAAGAATATCCGAGCATTCTAACGAGCGGAGAGCCCCGGCCGCGGCCGGATCGGTAAATAATATTTCCAAGCGGAGAGGCGAACGGTGGGTAGGAAAAAGAAACGAAGGAAACAGCTGCTACATCATCTTCGGAGGATAGTAGTTCGACGAGTTACCGGCTCGCCGTTCCTTCGTGCAGAGTAAATCGAAGCTTGGGGGCCGTTGATTCGATTAGAACTTAGTTTCGCTTCGCACACGAGGGACCCCCGCCCCTCGAAATGGAGGGTTCGAGTTTTCCTAGGCGAGACGTGGCCCAAAAAGCACCGAGCCGACCCCGGTGCTCGACCGACGACCGGAATGTGCCCTGGGAATTCGATGCCGAGGAAACGATGAAGACTGTCTCGAAGTATCATCTTCTTCGGGAATCGGTGTGTGCGGTCGACGGATTTTTCGATGGCCGAGACACCAGTCAAAAGTAACGGCACTGTGCGAATTAATTAACACACTGTTCAAAATCAGTGAACTGCCAACATTTGGTTCGGTTGTTCGATTATTGTTTATGATCGAGTTCATAAGTTGGTTCTCGCTAACGCATTTGCACGTTGACTGGCTGTCGTAGGAGTCTCGTTCATCAAGAAAATGGATCGACGCGTTTCCCCATGTTCGGCGAAGACACCGGCGCTGGAGACAGCAGACTAATCAGCGAAACAAGCTTAGGCTATCGATTAGTTCCACTGGAAACCACTTATCATGAAATCTGCATCGAGAACCTCGAGCCGTTTCGTCGTTCATCCGCCGCGCCGCGCCGCGCCGATCATGGAGGTTCAACCTGTTAACCGTTAACCGGTTGACTTTTCGATCATAAATATTCGTGCGAACGTAGTTTCACTCGAATCGAAGCAGCTCCAACGCAATTCCGCGGGTAATAAACATGAACAGGATGTAATGTATACTGGTAAATACGTTACCATGCAATTAACAGCGGGGAATGTTCATAATTCGATGTTTCGGTGTTTCAAATTAATTAGGTTTCGTGAAACATGCCCACGCTGCGCTGGTCCCCTTCCTCTCCAGGGCTGATTATTAATGAAAAAAATTCAAGGATTCTGCTGCAAACAATCAGCAACAATCAAGCTGTACAATATGGTCAATTGATAGGGGTAACTGTGCTGCGCATGCTCGGGGTAAATGGAGGGAAGCGTGGGGTAATTGTGTCGTAGAAAGGGAAGGTAGAGTGGAGAGACTAGTCTTGATCTGACGACTCTGGTTGGAACATAACATACCGTAAACCGAACTTACAAAATTAATACTCGGAGGGTGCATAAATTAACTACGTTTAGACAGTTGTCTACTGTAATACTTCATCTAGATTTACTGCTATTTCTATCGCACCCAATTAATCCTCGATAATTATCCTTTTGTCGAAGCGACAATTAAGAAATTCAATACTAAATAAATCCTTTGTATTTCATTTATCCCGGTCCTCCATCGGATGAAATATTTTCGTAATTAAATAAAAACAATTTAATTATTGATCATTTCCACGCATAGCAGCTTAGTTATCTAGGGTTCAACAACTCTCAATTGAAATTAATCACAAGCCGAACAGCCGAATAGCTGAATGTTGCCTCTGAAATGCTTGGCCAAAATGGCCCCAAATTAATTCAGTATATCGAACGTTTTAGTGGATCAACTACGAGTATACCGATAATCCCGCAACCCTTAAAATAAAAATATGTGTGATCTACGCATATCTCTCTCGAGACGCAAATAAAATATCTGTACACTAACTATCGCCATTCTATTATACGATACGTGTATTATAGCAGACATTTACTCGACCCGATTTTATTTCGTCCTGGGGGCGCGAGCGGTCGCGTTATTCTTCTTTTCGATCAGGATTAATAATGCACGGGGTGGTCCTCGGCGGCTGAGCGAATCGTAAAATATTCAAAACTAGTATTCTTTCTGAAATTCATGGGGCGGGGGAGATAACGGGCGGCAATAAATAATCCTAAGAAATAAGTGCACGCGGCCTTTGCGGGAAATATGCAAATGTTACACGGACTTGTTACACTCGCACGCATATGTATGTATCGCCGAAGATTTTCTCCACTTTTATGACGTATGTGGTTTCGGGCCAATTTACGCAGCGTTCATTGATGACGCGTGGTCGATAACAAGATATAACACTCTGTTTAAACAGTTCGATGCGCAGTTAAAGTGATTTGTTTCGGAGACTAAAATATTGTAAACAAAGAACGTGGTGAGCAAAAAAATTCTATTTCTGCCGTACTACTCGGATAATCGGACAGATGATTTATTCGAATCATTTTTCCCACGGGTAGTAGAATTTTCGCTAGCGTTTCGCGAAAGTGAAACTATCGGTGCTCCGGCTACAAAAGCGCTTTGACGGGGAATCGCGCCGCGAATTCGCGTTGAATGGGGTCCCGATGCGAATATCGAACATTATCGCGGACTGCGATGGGCGAGGGACAGAGATATTTTAATAAGTCCCCCCGGGGAACGGCAACGGCACTCGTAATTTTCTTAGCTGCCCTCGAAAGCCGCTTGCCGACGCTTCCGGGAAACAATATCCCACTCGAGGCGGAGCGCTCTCGCGTTCTACGTTCGCGAACTGCGCGAGTAATTTCCAACAAACGGATTTCAACGGGAACGGCGTCTACTCTGCGGAACAAGCGGGCTCCGCGTCCTGTTCACTTCATTTTTCCCATTGTGCCGAAGAAATTCGCGGCCCCGCGATCGACCCGCAGCCTCTCTCACGGAGAACCCGCCCTTTCATCGCGATCCAGGTCAGATTATACGCGAACGCATCGTTTTCTAACAATCCCTTTACACGTCCGCACGCGAGTCGTTTCCAAAGCGGATGCCACGCGAATTTGTACGGCACTTCGCGAACCTGTGTTCCACTAAGGCGTTGTTCTGGTTTTTCACTTTCAAGCCATCGATTTGTTACATTTTCTGCAACTATACATCAAATTGCGAGGGTACATCAAAGAAAGGTTCTAGCCGATTAAAATGGTCAAAACTGCCCTTAGAGATTTTTTAATGACTATCGAACCATTCGAAAGCTGACCGAGAAAAACACCTCTGAGTAAAATTTCAGTCCTCTAACTTTCCCGTGAGGGTAGTTACAGGGTAAATTAGATTTCGCGTATTTCCGTGTATTTATTTTCTGGTCGCTGATGCGTTCTAAAATTCTGAAAAAATCTGACATATTTTTTACCCTAAGGCACATTTTAGAGAATTTTTTCAGATATTTTTGCTGCGAACTGTGTTCGTAGAAAATGAAAAACCAACAAGTCTAACTTCCCTCCTCAAAGCAGAAACGTCGAAAAAATTCGATTTTTATTGTTTTTCACAATGATCTCCCGCAATTCGCTCATCGAAACGTCCAGTGTAGAATCCGTTAATAGAAACGGTGTATAACATACTAATTGAAACATTTGGCGGATCGGGATTGCCATTTTTGCGTAAGCGTAACCATCAGAGGATTAAAGCGACGATGTAAATAGCGATGTTCGAATGTGCAGTGGCTCGTTTGTATCAGCATTTGTATGCTGGCATGGTTTCTGCGAGTGACCTAGTCGAAAGTTCGACGAGGTTCTTGGGTATTATTGATTCCAATTAAAGTGTAATACGTTGCGAGTAAGTAGCATCTAACTAATAATTAATTAACTTCCGACTGCGCCACGGCTATACTTTGCCGGCGAGAAGTTCTGGGGACATGTAAAGCGTGTTTCGTGCGCGTGTACACGGGGACAATATATTTGATCACTTCTGGTGAATGGAATTTGTGGAATGAGCTGCTGAAACATTCCGAGTATTAAATACTATAAAAATCATAGGAAGTTGGATCACACGTAAAGGATGAATACTGGAAGATCCAAAGGGTAATTATCAATTAAAAAGTTAGTTCAGTACGAAAGTTCGACGTCGAGTAAAAAGAGTCTCCGACTGGTTCGCCAAAGAATGACCAAGAGGGAAATTACGATCGGAGGATTTCGCAGTATATTCTAATTCATTTTTCCACGAAAGGGACGACTCTTTTTAGAGCGACGCATCAAAAAATATCGCGATACGTAACGGCTATAAATACCAAAGACACAGTGATATGCTCGCGGGAGATAGAAATGTCTCGAGGCTGGATTTCCTGACTACCCGAAATAACCAGGTACACGAGAATCCGTCGACAACTTATGATATCGGATATTCCTTTAGGAAATTGTAATTTGACGGGTATACTGTTGCGTGAACGGATACCAGGATGGAAGGTGTATCTCGAATACCGTGTAGTGTCAATAGCACTCGGCTAGATCGCACACAGCTGTATGTACGTGCTCGTGAGACTTTCGTCCTTTTCGATATTTTAGAGCGTCGAGCTCTCGCTATAAATCAAATTGCTAGTTATCTTGCTTCTGAAAACCTCGGAAACAGCTTTTCGTTAGACGCTGAAATCGTTTTGCCGGATTCTGTCTTACAACTCTGGTGGCTGATACACACCGATCTTTATGAAACTCTCACCTTACACTCTTACACTTACTCACCTCACAGGTGAGATATCAGACTGAAACTTGGTAGAGAGGTTCCCTTTTTGGTAGGCTATCGAATGGTTCGGATCCGATAAAAATCTCGGCTATAGCGTCTCAAGAAAGGAAACGAAAGAGAAACCAGTTCTCGGGGCTCGATGAGCGACTCGGACTACACAGATCCAAATGGAGACCTTAAAAGACAGCTAGACAGATAAAGAGAGACAAAGAGAGAAAAAGGGAGAGTAGAAGCGGGTCGTGACGGCATATGAAAAATTGAGAGAAGGCAAATATTCTGTGGGTTGGTCGTGCATGTGCGGGAAATAAGGGGTCGACCAGCAAGAAGACACGGGGGTGAGTAACCACCCTCGACGAGGGGTGGTAACCGTTTGCTGCTCAGCCCCGATAGATTCGTCTTGCGACCATGTATTCATTCCCGCATCAGCGCCGCGGGTACTCGAATGCACCGGCGCGGCGCGGCGTCCGTTTTGGTTGTGTGCACGTATGTATGCGTGCGTGTATAAGTTCGTGGTTCACCGATGCACCCACGCACTACATACCGGCGCGGATCGTTGCCGCACGAAGAGCCCCGGCACAATGAGGCTATAACCTCGTCGCGCAATATTTCACGTCAGATTATGTAGCCTCTTTGCAGAGTGCCAGGCTAGGTATCGGGATGTCGATAGATCCATCCGGCGCGGCGCGGCGTGCACGGATCTCGGTGCGCCCGGAACACGTTGAAAATGGAGACTGCAGATGGACGAACACCGGGTGGCTTCTTTTATAACGACTGCTAACTGGATGGATCTGGTATCGATCATCCTACATTCGACAATATCACCCGGTTGCCCCCGATCTGCTGAGAAATGAGATTGCCCCTGTCGGATTATCAGCTCTTTCGAAAACGAAATGACAGGATGTCGCAGAACGCGTGCCTTTCAATTGTCGGGTATGCAACAGCTTCGATTTTCCTCAACCGAATGCGGATCTTCCTGCAAAATAAAAATGATCAGCATCAATTGTTAGGAGCAATCACCGTATAGACCTTCCTTTTCTCCTAGAATAATCTCAATAAACTGGACACGATACAACACGCATAATAACCAGACTGGTAATCAAAAATTAGTAGTGCAGTCATATCATTTTTAGCACAAGGAATCTTCCGGTATAATTAAATTTCTGTCTCGAACCGCATCTTCGAAGCCACCTTTGAAAAGCACGTCGACGAGCACAGCCCGATAGAGTTCGCCATAAATCTGTCAATTTCGGCGATATAACGAAATTTTGATAGCAGAGGTGGCGAAGATTGGAGAGTCTATTTACACGCTTCACGCAGAAAGGAGCCGAGTGTCCTGAGGCCGTTCCTGAGACGCGAACTGCGCAATCTATTCTGATTTATCGGTAGTCGGTAGGCATTCCATGCAATTTCACCGCCATAATCGATAGGTTAACCAGCAATTTCACAATCCATATTTCTACCCTTTTCTGAAAGGTAAACAGACGTCGCGCCGCCGGGGTTAGGGTGATCCGGTGAAAGGATATATCGTTTGCTCGGCGAAAAATACTGACGACTTTATCGATTGCGGTTTAATGTTCGTGGGTGCACGTTCCCTCGCTTGAGGCGGGGGCGGATGTGGACAGATATATGGATCGATCGTTTGATAATCGTTAGGAAATGAACCCTCCGACGTTCTTTATCCCACGTACACTGTTTTTCTTTGATTTTACTACCTCGTTGCTGCGGCGAAGCTTTATCCAAGAAAGTCTTCGTCGTTTCTTATTCAAACGTATTCCTATAAAACTACCAACGTTCTCCTCCATAAAACAAAATCAAAAATCATGTCCTGAATATTTAAATAAAAGAATAGAATGCAAAAGAGAAGAACGTTTTTTCTCTCGTTTTGACCATGATCGGTCTTCTCCGGTCATTGCTCCCTACATTAATAATATGAAATTCGTGCAGCAATTGTTTTCTCTGTTTCGTTGAACGGATCGCTGATTACATTTTTATATGGTTTTCTGCGTTCGTGGCCCAGAAGAAAATGAAAGACTTGCCACGATCGGGGCTTTTATCACAATGAATACGAAGCCAAGAAATAGTGGAACATTATTTCTTTGGTCGCATTCCATTCATTTCAACGGCCGTTGGAGAGGGTGACACTCGCACGCGTCGAGCGCTCGAGTTATTCGCGAGGGTGTGGGTGTTGATTGATCCCACGGATGGCGGAACAGACCAGAAAATGGACTCCATTTACTTCAAGGGTCAGCAAAACCTACTCGCCGGGTTGTCCGCTCGCGTTTTTTACCGTCGCTGGACTCTATTTCTCATAAGGGCGAGTCGCCGGGCGTTGGACGGACGATTTTTAAGGGAAACGACTTTTAAAATGGAGCGATCGGCCGCATAAATACCTCTAAAGAATTATTCTCGCACGACTGGCCCAAAAATTCGATTTTTCTTTTGCATATATCGAAAGTGCAGCATTTCAAAAATATATTCCGAAATTTTTATAATCGTGTTCGAGGTGGTAACGAAATTACCACTATTCTTATTCTTTTAAACTGCAAATTATCGTCACCAGCGTATAGAATACCCACTCTACATATTACAAACAAATCAAAATATGTATATTCTATCGCTTTCAATATACCAACACGATCAACATCAGAAATAAATCTCTATGTACCGATCTCAAAGTTCTCACAATTGATGCAGAAACTTTTCCCAGAAAAATCGACATCCCAATCACTATAGAATACCACAGCCTCGCCTCAACATCTACAGACCTCCACTTTCCTGTCAATCAGGCGACCTTGCAAAGAGCACCGCAGTGTTCCCATCATCAAAAAAGTCAGTCAGCGTCGATCGAATCGACAAGGTAGTTACAGAGCGTTCCGCGTCGAGTGTCAACGAAATAAAACGTATTCTTCTTGCGGCGAGTTTCTTGTTCCCTCGACTTCGAGGTTGGTTCTTACGTATCAGCGTTTGGCGAACGAAGGGGAGAGACAGAGAGAGAGAGAGAGAGAGAGAGAGAGAGAGAGAGAGAGAGAGAAGAGAGAGAGTAGTTCTGGCGGTGTTTGCTGACTTGGAACTTTTCGGAGTCCGTGAAATTTCCGAGCTTTGATCGTGATTCCCGGACGAGGATCGACGCTCGAATGTTTGCCCGACTAATTCCGATACCGCTGGCACCCCGCGCAGTTCTACCCGATGCCACTGGAAAAGAAATGAAAAGAATTACGGAAACGAATGGCCGCACCCGGAACAGGCAAAATCGACGAGACCTTCGGATGTAGCCTTTTGTGGCGAAGCACTGGTCAGTGACAGATGGTCCCTGTACACCCGGGGACGCGAACCAGGGGAGAGGGAAGGATTCGAGTTGAACCCGGTTGTTTGTCCGTGACCGGCGCACCATTAGTGGACCGTTCCTCCTGATAAATGATCCGAATCGTTAGCCCCTTTTTGTCACGTATGCAATTATGACGAACAATACACGATCCGTGATAGACCAACCCCACCGCATCGTCCCGGTGCGAAAGTAAACTATGGGGAATGGGGTCACACTCTTCCGAGGCTTTCTTTCCGGCTAATTTCGGATGAGATTTGGTCACACTTGTGTTCATTCGATGGGGGAGTGGGTTATAATATTTCTGGTGCAAATAGGGGATTATTGGGGGCATGATTTTTCTTTGTTTGCCAAGTTGTGTGTCGTTGAGTAAGTGCCTTCAAATTAAACTTCAATAAAAAACAAATTCACTTTTTCACACCCATATTATGATAAAATATTTTATCGACTCTAAGAAATCTTCAAGAAATGGATCGAGCAAAATGTGCCGAACGACGGAATTGATTTTTAGAGGTATCTAGTCACCAAACAATCTCGCAAGGAACTTCGCTTATTCGTTCAGGGGGCGCCGAGAATGCGGCATCGTGTGTGTTCCCCTTTCGTATCGACATCTTCATGCTGCAATGTTTAATGCAAACCCGGCGACTCTTTTGACCGGGGCTGGCCCGTGTACCCCATATTTACTATATTACAACGACAATCTCTCTCTATCTCCCTCTTTTGAGTGAGTGAGTGAGAGAGAGAGAGAGAGAGAGAGAGAGAGAGAGAGAGAGAGTCGGATAACCAGTCAGCAAGGAGACAATTTGTCCCAGCTTTTCGGTAACTCGTTCCCCTGCGCTGTATGCATTCCCTTCCCCTCGTCCACGCGTCGCCTCTCTCTATCTGGTTATCCTGCGGAGCGTGCACGATATCCATTTCGTGCGGATACCCCGTGGCGGATTCCAGGCACGAAAGCCGCCACCATCCCGCGGGAAAATGTCGGGGAAAACGCGAAACGTCAAACGCGTCCCCTCCCCCCCCGTCCCTACGTTCAACCATCCCCCGGTGATATCTCTTCTTTCTCTTGCCCTCGTGTTATCCGTTCGCATCTATCCTTCGCTATATATTTTTTTTGCATATTTCCTTCCCCTTCTTTCTTCCAGCACCCCCGCAGCTCTCTTCACACCCCCTCCTCTTCTCCTGTTTCCTGTACTCCGGTGTCCGCCCTTTTACCCTCTCGCGTACATCCAGTGAAAGGTGGCGCGGGATTCACGGGGTTGGGAAGAGCGTTCCCGCGGGAATATCGGGAGCCATCGAAGCGAACCGCCAACGGTTAAGGGGGTAGGGGCAGGAACCAGGATGAGCAATGCCTGTGCCAGCAACGCTATGGTATCGTCTCTCTAGTCGGTGCCGGACGAATCGATATTTTTCTCTACGCCTAGGGATCCACGGTGTGTGTCTGATCGCGCGCGCGACTCCACGCCCCGGGACCAAATAAATTAAACGGGACGAAACTGCGCGGACGTGGCCCACCGTGTAATTGCGGGGGTGGACAACCACTTGACGGGCTGAGGACTGCTTCGGGAGATTCTCTTGTCCCTCCTGATAACATCCGCTGATAAGTTTTTGCTGGGGGTGACGCACGGGTAGGGGAAGATTGAAGCGTTTCGACCGGTGACGTGTGGATGAGAGGATCATAGGAGATGCAAGAATATATCAGATACCCATCTTATTTTTTAATCTAGAAATTTTAACAATAGATATACATGAAAAATTGAACGTAGAAATGTAAGGAATTTTTGAGTGTGCTGCATAAACGTAAATTATTAGATACTAATAATACGATTATTATAGTATAACTTACGTTGCTTCCTGGTCAAAACTTCGGTGTCTTATATTTCTACCCTATCTCTCGACAGTACTCGACGTACAGCCCTCATCTCTAACATTAAAAAAAAACGCGAGGCAGAGAACTTTATTTCCATTGTTGCGGCAATAACGTTGATTTTATGAACCTGCCAATTAACCAAAGTGTTTTCGTGTCCATTCAAGTATCGTTTATACGCTCTTTTAATCGAGCATTTGCCACTTCTGGCTTTCCACCCGCCCCTGACTAAATGCAATGTAAATCGTTTATAAACCGCGTTAAGTTAACAAATTTTTTTTGTTTTCCATAAAATTCGCAAACAAAGACACGTCGCGAGAGCGAGCAATATGTTTTTTTCTGGCTCCCGCCAATCGAACAGAATACAAATCGATCAAGCCCTTCTCGTCGATTGATGAGTTTAGTTGATGTTTGAACGAGCACAGATTGGAAATTCGAATGAAAATTCTGCTCCCCGATGAAAAGGCACTCGCAGCTTGTATCGTGTCGTTTTTAAAATGAATACCGCCTTTTCTGGCCAACGGGAACGATGGGTTGCCGGGCTCTGGCATATTCAGATCAATAGCGATCGCAGCAATCCCGACCTGCCGACATAAGCAAACTCTTGTACATTAATTGAAACGCCCGGTGGTCGTAAACTAATTAAAATCGCTTGGATAGCACTAGAAATCGATTAAAGCCGCGCTAATTAAAAATTAAAAGCGCTAAAATTAAAAACATTTACTCGCTTTCGCGTTCACGCGGCTCGACCTGCTTCCGTCTGCTTCCGCCTGTGCTTGTCTGAATTTTCACACAGAAATATAAATTAGCACAAAGTACAGAAGCGTGACAACGAACCAATACGCCTAGCAATGATTGAGGCAAACGATACGCCATTGTTGCACCGTAGAAAATCATGCTGAAATATTTCTCGCTCCGGATACCTGCGACATCGAAACCGCAAACCGGAGGTGTGACGTTAAATACGGAAATCACATAGAAATTCGTTACCGCGAAATCGGATACGCTGCAACTGGATATTTCGCGAGGAGCCTTCGTTTTTCCGTGGAAATGTTGTTACGCGACAGTGTTTTTCTTGCGATAATCTGGCAAAGGAATATTCCCGTGCAATAAAAAGAAATGGAAGGAAAGGAGGAAGGAAAGTCGTCACTCTTGTCCGTGATTTGTATAATAGCAGGTCGTGTTTTTCCGCGATTTCTGCAACTTCATCCTCCTCTCTGACAAAGCCATTGCATAATAACGTTATCAGATGACAGAATACTTTGTGCATTCATACGCTGTGCTACGTTCGCAGTTCCAGTGTGGCTTTAAAAGAACAATGTTTTCTACCCTCAGATATGTTTTTCCGTGTTGGGCAATGGTTTTTGCAAATTTTTATTGTTGGAACAATCTTATTGGTCTGTTGTAAACTGTTGCCAAAACTAGAAATTGACCGTAAAGTTTCTCTTAGTTTTTAGAAATCTTCTGATATTAATTAAATTATGTTTGCAATCCGTCTAGAGCAATCTGAACGTATGGTATACAAAGCGTCGAGCTATCGGAAAAGCTTAAGAAATTATTGCTCGGCCATCAGGAAGCACATGAAAACTGCGAGATCGACAGCAATGTAAAACGACCGGGCTAGAAGCGAAAACAAACTCGTGGGAATCTCTGTTTAGTTGTTTACACACCATTAACCAATTTTTAATTTTAGTATTTGAACATGAAACACAAATATCGAAGAGAGAGAGAGAGAAAGAGAAAGAGAGAGAGAGAGAGAGAGAGAGAGAGCCTGCATCAGTCGCGCGACCCACCATCGCAGCACCTGTATTTTTCCTCGCTTTCAGCCAGCCTGTTCGAAATCTATAAAACTTTATTCGTTCACATCATACTTTCCCCACTGACTCGTTCCACGGTGTAGCTTTTTTCCCCAGTTCTTGCGTGTCCCCCGTGCGTATCAGCTTCTATAAAACTTCCCTTTCAACATCCACCCTTTCTCAACATCATTTTCTTTCCGACCAATATGCAAATTACGCGAAACTCGCCTAGCATTTTTTTCTTTCTGCGATACGCCGATGGGTCTTTCGCTCATTTACTCCTCAGCCTCGAAATGTCTCTCAAACAGGCCGCAGAAAACGGATACTTCCGCAATCTTGTTCTCAGAAACTGTTAGACTTTATTGAAAAAATTCATTCGTGTTTAAAATGACATATTGTGGAGAGTATCTCACAATTTTTTATGTAAACATGTTTGTCACTGTTTCAAGTTAAATAAGACTATGAATATTAATTAATTGCAAAACTTGCAACGAATCATCCATGAAACCACGGTAGGGCAAAATAAAAGAGGAAACGCGAACGAAGGAAAAATGCTGGGAGAAATAATCTTAAAAATGCAACAAAAAAATTCGGAAAAATTGCCTTTGTAATCAGAGCATCAAATTTGAGAGTCCCCTTAATTTTCCCTTGACCTTTTACGCGGTTTCAGGTTTCTCACACTAACCTCAACCACAGGAGCGCACACATCTATTTTTTCTCCCGTGTCATCCTTCAGACTGAACCGACACACCCCCATAAAAGGACCTCGCCTACGTGACACTTTTCTTCGGGCACTTTCCGCCGTGGTCCTGATCACCACAACAATCTTCGAGTTCCATAAAACATTCTACTCTTTGTCTCCGGTGTATTTTTATTCCGAGCGAGGTTCCTTATTCATTTTTCATTCCCTCTTGCTCCCTCCGACACCGCAACCCCTTGGAACTCCTGTTTGTCCCGCGTAATCTTAATGGCGGAAATCCATTAACCCCTGCCGCCCTCAACCTTCTACCCTCGCTATCTTCACCTAAATATTTTTTACTTACCTTCCGCACCTTGTACCCGTCTTCGGACTCGCGATCGATTCGGAATTCTCCGTTGGTTGGACTCCGTGCTCGTAGATAATCAATTTTTCTCTCCTAGGTGCTTTACGAAAATCACCCCTTGTCTTACAATTGAATTACAGGGTTCCAGATTAAAACATGCTGTTTTATTTCGTTTCATAGGATTCTTATAGTAACGTATGTATACAGGATAAAAATTCAAATGCCTGGAAGTTTCGATGAATTTCAGTTGTTGCGTTCCCATACTGAAAACGAGAATCAACTCGATTCTCCGTTTGTTCGCGAACAGCATTGAAGATGTCAGAGTCAGCAAACACCGATTACGAGTA
The DNA here is from genome assembly GCA_028455795.1 of Lasioglossum marginatum. Taxonomy (NCBI): domain Eukaryota; kingdom Metazoa; phylum Arthropoda; class Insecta; order Hymenoptera; family Halictidae; genus Lasioglossum; species Lasioglossum marginatum. The sequence continues at coordinate 19,265,345 of CM052245.1, forward strand.
ATAGAAAACGAGATTGTCCGAATGTTTACGCATCGAGCACAATCTGTGACTTTATCGCGGCAAATTCAACAATTTCCGTCGAACAGATACGGCGCATGGCGCACAGTGGGCAATTCGGACGAAATTTGTTTCAAAATCAAAGAACTTTCGATAGAAATAAGATAGAGCGATGAAATTTTTTTTAAATTGAAGCTGAAACTTTGTAGAATATGGGAAAAATAGGGAGATTATGGTACGAACGTTTTTTAACGTCGAGAAAATTCGTTAAACTTGTAGAATTTCAAGAAAATGTGGTTTCTCCGTTACTACGCGCGGAAAAAATTTTTTTTTAACATGCTATATATCATTTCCCGTAGATTTGTTCACTTTATTATTATTATTTTTATTGTGTTTTATATATTAGAATACGATGTATGTACCTTCAAATTAGTGTGTCATAAAATCATTTCAACGAAAAAATGATTTCATTAATTTCTTGTCACAAAAATCGATTTGTTGAAAAAACCAAAAATCGTAGACAAATTTTGAAAACAGATTTGAAATCAGCGTGAAAAAATCTACGGGAAATGATGTATAGCATGTATCAAAAAAATTTTTTCCACGCGTTGGACTGAAAAAAATTTTCTTGAAATTGTACAAGTTTAACGAATTTTATCAAGGTTAAAAAACGTTCGTACCATAATCTCCCTATTTTTCCCATATTCTACAAAGTTTCAGCTTCAACTTAAAAAAAATTTCATCGCTCTATCTTATTTCTATCGAAAGTGAGCGTTTCCTGATGCGCTTCCTGATGCGCTGTCCCGTCGTCCTGCTAATATGTTTCAGACTTTACGCAAATGTTTCCCGCGCTGATTTTAATTAGCGCAGGCGTGCGCCGCACCGGAAATCGGGACGAAAAATTGCTGCATATTTCGCTGCACGTTTCTGTTTGATGCGTCCAATTAATTCGTCGCAAACCGACTTCTGTATTGATGCAAAACATTTTCGTATTATGGTAATTATATGTGGAGCCTCGATCTTTATGCGGGACCGAAATTTTGCGATTGCCAGAGACGCAATCATTTCACCGATTTGTTTAAAAATTTTATGAGTCGGTTGCCAGAGATCGAAACAGAGTAGGGGAATTTTTTTTGCAATTAGGTAGGAAGATAAAATATTTCTACATGGTATAAAATAATCGAACTTATGCTCGAGCAAATTTTCACGGTCGCATTCCAAGAACCTGCAATCAAGCGGACTTTCATTTCCCGAGCCACGTTTTACCTGCATTCCATTGCACTTTGAAAGCTCTCGCAGAAGGACCCGCAGTCAAATTGGAAAAAGATGGGGCTGCGGAATCCCATTGTCCGAATACTTGGTCTGTGGCAGTGTGCGTAAATAGTGGGTCACTGTGCCAAAGAATCGATATCGCGGTTAGAATACCAGTGAATTGGCTATTCAAGGTCGCCGTCCCCACTCTGCATGTTCGCGTATGCGCAAAGTGCCAGGCAAGGAAAGTTAGGGTACTTCTAAATCCTTTGTGAACTCACTCTGGTCTTGACAGTATCGAAACTGCTTTCGCAAAGCAGTATCGAAGCATTGACAAAGCTGCGACAAACGATAAGAGGTGGAAAATTTGTGGCAATTTTTCTGCCGTGAAAGAGTTGAATACAAAAGGTGGCGTTGCGCGTCGCTGATAAATTCAAAGAGCAATCGGGCAATTATCGCGAACTGGCAACACGGGAAAATAAATAGTTAACGACGGAGCCGTTAAAGCCCGAGGACCCACCCCCGCTTAAGAGTTTAATTACAAAAATCTATCCAATATTACGTAACCCCTGTACAACGATATAACGGCAATGGTACACCGTGCGGAGAATATTACGTCTATATCACCGGGCATAGCGCGGTTATTGCCGGCGCAGGACTAGCTATAACTTACTGCAGCTCGATGTAGCGCAATAATTTATCGTTAATATTTTCCTCCGTGGACTAGCGCCCCCGTTCTCTTTCTCTCTCTCTCTCTTTCTCTCTCTCTCTCTCTCTCTCTCTGCCCACGCCCTTCCATCCAACACCCCTTTAACACCCCCTGGAACACTATAGTCCCCGGACCGGTCTTCCATCGTGCCTTTTCCTCGGGGACATGATTCACGATTCCGGCGACTACACGACCAGCGTTTTATGAGACTGCAAGACGACGCGACGGAGATCAGTAAGCGTGGACAAGAGGAACGAAGCACCCCGCACGAAGGGGCGAGAATGGGCTGAACGATAAATGTGCGAGAAAAAGGCCAGCCGAAAATTAGAAGTACCTTATAGTTCCCTCTACAGGTCTACCGAAATTAAGACTATCCGTTTTCAACCTGAGATAAAACGCAAAGTATTTGTTTATAATGTTCCGTAGAAAACTAAATGAAAATGTGAAATGAAACTTGTGTGGCTTTGTACCCAGGAAATGTGCTTTGTTCCCAGAAAATTGAATGTGATAATATGTTTGAATGGTTTCGCCGTTTACAGAACGAAAGAAAATAAAAGATTGCGCGATCCTATTGTATCGCGGTTGTTTTTTTCGCCATTTTTTCTTGAATTACAACGCGAACGAACGTTCACTTTATTAAATCTCCAGAGCACTCTTGCGTATTTCGTTTTGGCGGGAAGTTCTTTGACCATTCGGAAGTACTAAAATAGTTTCGATCAGTAGTTTGCCTGTCCGACAGTGGATAGTTCTATTTTGAATGTAGGTTAGTGGTATATATACCGTAGTATTATTTGATTTCCATCGATTTTGTCATATCCGGGATGCACTTTTATAGACAGTTACCGGGAAGGAGTAATGGGTGCCGCTATACTGTCAATATTTGTAAACAACGACTCGAAGAAATAGAAATGGTATTAATAGAAGCAGAAATGGATAATCGCACTACAATCGAATTAATAAATAAAGAAATTCATTTCTATATTACTTCCGTAATACGTAATCGCGTAATACGTGAGGCGTAATGGTTAAGCTGATATTGTAAATAATATAAATTCTGTATTATTTTAATGGGAAACCTCAGGCATCTTTTTCGAAATTACCTTAACCACTTTCATGCCAGGTAAAAATCTGAATGATTCGATGAAAAATCACAGACGTTGCCATTATGAGCGGCTTTGCGCGATTTTTAACGGACTGGAACTAATGTTAATTCTATTCCGTTCGTTTCTACTCCGACCGTTTTAATTCCTTCGGTTTCGAACGAATCCCATCAGGACTTCTACTTAAACCGGAGAAGGGAAATTATAATAAATCTCGGTTTAACGAGGAAGAAGGGTTCACCTTCGGGAGAAGTTCGTGGAAGAACGAACGACAGGCAGCACAACCGGTGGAACAATTTCGGGGAAAGTTGTTGAACAATTTCCTTGTTGATCTCCGTTTCCTCCGGTTTGCGCAAAAACCGATTGGATCGTTCGTCTGTGGATAATCTCGAAAGTAATGAGATATTTAAGCTTATGGCGATAAAAATTCGCGAATCCTCTTATGGGGTTTGCGTATAATATACTGCATCGTGCGACATTGGATTGTCAACAATCTGGGGGAAAGTTATCAAACTGAAACTCTTTCTTTACGTTGACAGAACTTTATAGACCGAAATAGTTCGAAATTGTTTGTTAACCTTTCTTGGCTCGTACTGCCACTTTAGAAACGAAGAAAGAAATCGATGGAGGTGTTAATAATCGCAGCATCGTTCGCAGAAAAACAGAACGCCTAATGGAATTATGTTTCCATTTAAGTTATCCGTAATTCGATGAGTCTCGTTTCGCGAAGAACTTGTTTGATGACAACCTACCCCTCCGCATTTCGCTCTCTTCCCGAAATACCCGTTAGAAATTTAACTTTGTAGAACAAACGACATCGTGCAACGAGTAATTCCGGACTAAGTGCCTCGCCCGGAGCTCTGACCCTGGAAACTATATGTATGAATAGAATCTTTTTGCCTCGAGGCTGCCGTACTCTATTTAACTGCTAGCACTCGACAGGGCTTCGCTACTCCATTTCCTTAAAGAATCGCGCCATTTCAACGAAATCAACCCGAATGTTCTATAAGCACACAGTAATTAATCGCGCGCAAAAAAAACTCGGCTACAGATGTCTCTTCATCACCGGTCCTGCACACAGTCTTTTTCACTTGACTCGTTCATCTCTTCACAGAGTGTGCGCATTCGGAGCGTTTCACTTTAGTTTTTAAAGCTCGGTTCTCACTTACGAAGGTATTATTAGTTCTATTATTCTTGCAATTAGACGACGCGTTGGTGAATCTTTATGCAAAATAAACATTCACTCGATCGATTGCTGAAGAATGAGTTTAAATCGAAATTTATTACGGAAACATTTGCAGAAACTTTGATTTTCGATCTTTTGGCATAATCTTCGACTATCTCGAATTAATATTTGGTCGTGCGAAGAGAATGAAATTGATAATATTGCTTCCAGTCGGTTAGGATCCATCGGAGAGCGTTTTCGCACGCGTGTCTGCGATATCAGGCCGCGTTAAAATGTAAATCCTCAAAGACGTCCCCGGGGGTACGTCCGTGGGGGGATCGTCCCCGACACTAAAGTAATTCGATCTCGTCGAAAGTGGTTTCTTACTGAAAATAAGACATGCTCTTTATGCCACTGTCGCGCTGGCCGGATGCTCTCTCCGGCCTTCTTCCGGCGACTTCCACACCGCCATTCCGCTTTTACGTGATCGCTCCTAGAGTACCGGCAGCCCAAAAAACATTAAAAATGTAGCGGCGTTCCCGACCGGTATGCGACCACTATACACACGTACACACATATATGGGGACGAATGCAAGAACATTCTCTCGGAAGAACCAGGTCGTATGAAACTTTCTGATGGGAACACGTGACGTGAAAATTCCGCCGTTGATCGGCCACCGAGAAATGGGGGTGTCGTTCTATCATGACCGACCTGTCGAAAATATTTTCTATGTTTTCCCGTTCCCGTGGATCTCTTAAATGTGTCTGCTCGACTGATATGTGGACTTGGCGAAAATTGTGGGAAAAGGAGCAGTCTTTTAGGAAAGTGTAAACATTCGTGCAACATTCGATTGAACCACTAATATTTCTGTACCTAGGAAGGAACCAAGCATTACCACATTCACATTTTGAATCGGTAACAACTATGCGAGCAAGTGATGCATTTAAATTGCAACGGTACGCTTTACGTTGATTTACAGTTTTAATTATCTCACGCGAGAGCCCTGTCCGAGCACTTATGAAACTGGCGCCGAAATGGAACTGTGATTAAGCGAAAAATAACCCTAAGAATGCAACTGTGTTAAATATCATTTTCAATGAATATTGATGAAGCCTCTTTGCTTTAGAAGAGAGATATAATTTCACTTCCGTTTTGTAATTATAATTTTATTCGTGTCCGCTTTATTCTGAAATACCACGAGCAATAATAAAATGGAAACTCGTGATTACACTGCGGGTGTTTATACATTCATATCATTGTTATTATTAATACTATGTTGTCTTTATGGCGCAGTAACGGTGCAGAAACGTTACAAATACATATACATAATGTTACGCAGGTGGTCTCCAGTGGATGTTTCAAGTGCGATTCAAAAATCAGAACTGATATTGTGTAGTATGCCTGAAAATAACTTGAAATAACTGAAAGGATAGGTTAGGATACAATTAAATTGAACAGAACTAATTAAAAATAATTTAATGAAATAAATAATTTCCAAACAAATTCATGAAAGGAGAACATTCGCAAGTTCGGTAGAAGTGTACAAAAATTTATAATTTATAATTTAACTTCGTCTTGACTTACAAGTTGCACAATACACCTGGAAAATTTTATTTTTCGCAATAATCCGGAATTTGCTTAATGTATTAGTGCAGTGCTGTTTTACATTTTATTGGATAAAACATAATTGAACACCAGCCACATATGTATGTAAGTCTTTATACACCAGTTTGCGGAAGAAGGAAATTAGACTTCAGAAAACCTCATTAAAGTTTTTGTTTCGTTATTTCTGCCACGGTTGCAAATGGTGTAAATTCACGAACTCCATCAGCCTGGACCCGTCGTAAATAGTTCGTATAATTAATGATTCCGCAAATTCGAAAAAATAGTCTGAAAATAACTAGGCGCCTCAGTTTCATTTATCATCGAACTTTACGTTTTCGAGCCGTACTTCAATTTTTCAAGAACTCCCCCTTTTTAACGATGGAAATATATTCGAAGTTTATATTCTCCATTGAGGATTCAATCCGGTTAGAAATTACGAAAAAAACTCATCAAACATTCGCTATATGTATATTTGCGTTTTATTCGCCGTATTCCCGTAACGTTGTAAATGCATAAAATCCCACTATTTATCGTCGTTCCAGATCTAACATTTTTCGCGAGCGTCAGACACTGTATCGCGAGGGTAAATGAATGTTGCAGAATCGTTGAAATTATGACAGAGCAAAAATTGAAGGTATCGTTGTAATAAAGAAGTAACAGCGCTTACGAGTAATTTCAGCAAATCAACGAAAAGTACTAAAAAAATATTACTGAATTTAATTGCACAAAGTATGCCTAATAACAGGGACAATCGAATCACGAGTTCACGATCGCAACGCAGTGGCGAAAATAGCAAATCGCCGAATTTTATCGAGAGCTGTTAAACCTTGGAGGACTTTACGATGGTCGCGACGATAATAATAATAATGCAATGAATATCGGTTCGGGAATATCGAGACATACGTTAGCCGAATAACGACCGAAATAAAGCAAACTCGATAAAAATCGCGCGATGCTGCGCGAGTCCGGCGTGTGTGCCGGGGTAAGGATTTACCGAGTTTTATATATCGTAAAAATAAGTGATATCCGCACTCAAAGTAGACTGGCATTGGTTCACGCGACCGTAGAAAAATATAAGTATTCGTTTCAATGGTATCAATATCTACGAGAATGGATTCCCGTATCGCCGTATCCTGGCTCTGCCCTGGCTCGCAGGAAATGTGTGCAATCACTTCGGCGCTATCGATATCTTCGCGGATGTATTCGTACCTTTGTAAATTGAAAAGATTTGATTTGTAGCCAGCCGACGTCGCCGCCACCACCACCATCTTCCTGTAGCCTATGAATGAAAACCTGTTCATTGTTATGGTTGATAAACACCAGCCATACTTGTTGAGTGTCGACCACTCTTTTGATCAGGAAAATTAGTTGTTAATTGCTGGAAACTTGTACGAACTCACGCTGTTATGATTTTAAGTATTGATAGCCAAACACAACCCCCCCTCCCTCCCTCCAAATTTTTACAAAGTACATGTAATTAATGCAATGAACCCAGACCTGGAAAGGCAAAATTAATTATAGTAAACTATAGTCTTGATTTTTCCTTTAAATATTAATAATAGTGGCTTTTCCTGAAACCTACAGATAATGTCACATGAATTTCAATTCATATAAATTCTCTTCCTCTCTCTCTCTCTCTCTCTCTCCTCTTTTTCTATTTTTTATAATTTAAAAAAATATTTTCCGCATTGAAGATACGAATAACGATAATGATAGACGCTTGATTTGTTCGACCGAATAATTGTTGCCAAGGGCGGTATTCTCAACATTTTTAACTAACGAGCACGAGGAGAACTTTCCATGGTTAAAATACTTCATTAAACAATTACGTGCTAAACCAAATCCTCTCGTTTCTGCTTCTAATTTATCGATTCTAAAACTGCAGTTTTTCTTTCGGAGAAAAAAATTACGATCTTCCTAGCAGTAAACTGTCTTTTTTCACAGAGAAATTATAGCGTACTAAAACGTTTTGGAACTTATTCGTAAGAAGAAAACGCCTGAACGAGAACGCAAAACTTGGTTTACAGCCTAATATACAGCTTCCTTCTCCCTCGACTCGTTTCCTTCATTTATTTCCCGGTAGATTGAATTTACCTCGAAATGAAACGAAACCTATCGAAGACGACAGTCACCGGCGAATAAATTAATTCGTCCATTCTCGCGAATGATATCTTGTAATCTCAGTCGAAAGTGGAAGGTGTAAGGAACCTGTCGTAAATTTCAATAATTTCCGCGAGGGATTATAACCCAGTCGTCTCGACGGTTTTAATGGTTTCCGGTGTGACAATGAATTATAATACCAACTTCGAAAGTCCAGCGTCCAGCGTCCGGAGACGATGCTTTTTATTTCGAGCGAACTGTAAACGCGTTCAATGTTTAAACAATAACTGCGGGGAGGAGGAGGGGGAAAAAAAGAAGAGAAGACAAAATCGAACGTGGTCGTCCCTCCGAACAAAGCGGGACGTTGATGAACGACCCGTTCGAGGCACGCGGAGGCCGGGCTAGAATAAAAGAAAGATGGATTAAGATTCCGCAATAAAATTAAAATATGCGGGGGCGGTCGGCACCCTTCGCCCGCAGACGATTTAAGAAGCCGAAGGGGAAGCTGAGGAGGAAGAGTAGTATGGTAGTCCGAAGACACCGGGAGTATGGCAGTCTGACGCGACAGATCACGGGGATCTTCTACCCTCGATCCGGACCGATGAAAAAGAAAATCTCGTTAGTTTTAGAAATCTCCCTCGCCTCCGGAAACGCGACGTTAACCTTCGACTCGATTAAACCGTTCGAAAATGGGGCTGGGAAGCTTCACGGATCGAAGCTGCACGGGTGATTTGCGAAAATGTGGACACTGAGTCATTTCAAAGTCTCCGAGGGCTTGTGGCGTTTTGCAGAAAATGTTTCTGCATTGCAGAGTGTACGGAAATGGAGTTGAATGTGGGAAAATTGTAATACATGGCGAAAAACTGGAGAATGGAGTTTTCTTGACTGAAATGTTATTTAGAGTACCCGAATCAATCGCAACAAACAGTTGAAACATTTAGACGAGATATGTGGCCCCCTTCAAGACTATATAAATAGAAAAATCTGACTTCGGACTTCCCGAAAAAGCCAGTCCGAATTCTTACGGCCGAGATCGTCAGTTTCATCCAATTCCCGTTGTAGGATCCTCGAGCCTCCCTGCGAGAAGAGGGGTCTCGATCGATGGATCGTTCAAGGGCCGGCTGAAAGGGGTAAGCAATGGTATAAATGGCTCGTTGAAAGTCCGATGGGGGTGGCTCCGTTGAAAATGTCGAAAATCAGGAGAGCCATCAAGTGGTTTGTGTGACGTGGCCCTCGTTGGGGGATCAACTAATTCCCCTCGGTGGTCCTCGCCCGAAATATCGGCTAGAAATTGAGGATCCCAGCGTGGGCCTGCCCCCTGGCCCAGCCGCCAGGCTCTACCCCCTCGCTCTGTCCCCGAAATCTTCGACCCTCGAACGCTTCCTGGCTCTGTGCACTCTCTCTCTCTCTCTTTCTCTCCCTCATTCTCTCTCTCTCTCTCTCTCTCTCTCTATATATATATATATATATATATATATATCCCTCTGTCTCTTTCTCTCTCTTTCTTTCAGAGAAAGGGGATGTGCAGGATGGCCCTTATCGCGTGCACGCTCCACTGCGCTTCTTCGTGGCTGAGGGAACCACCTTATATACCTCTTCCTACCGTTCCTAGGTGCCTAACGCCTGCCTACCTACGCCAGAATCCCCATTCCGACCGTCCTCTCGGCATCCCCTAACTCCGGCCGACAACTATTTGCAGCCCGCCTAACGGGTGATCTATCAATTTCCAAGCAACCCGTTCACGCGCGTCGATCGGAAACAGGGGCAGCGGGACCGAACCGGTGCGGCGCAGCGCGGCGCGGCGTGGCGACGCGACGCCCGATTTTCGTTGCGATTCCTGGGTGATCCATTATTTTTCGAATCATACCTGTCGTTCGCGACGCCGAGCCCGTCGCTCGCGAGGATAATAATGGCGAGCCGATAGCATAGATTCCTTCGGGTACCACCCGGTTCTGCCGACAAGTTTTTGCGGAATCGCGGGATAAGCGCTGCCGAGAAACTTTCTTTAATAGTGGCCACGGTTTCCTGATTTATGGTAATCGACGGGACTCGGCAAGTGTTTCGTTCGTTGTGTGGAGTAGCTTCGGTTGCGTGTGGAATATCATTGCGAATTGGTGACTGCTTTTATAAGCAGTCTATTATTGAAGGTCTATTACTGGTATTCTGGTTTTATCAGTTTCAAAAAATCGATGAGTTCCGTTTGTTCTCGACGTGACACGCTATCGATTTAATTTTGATCGAGGTCAGACTAAAATTTAAGCGACGTATTAAGAGCATCGGCCCGTTTATTCGGAACGGAACTGGTGTATCCATTACGGAAGTTCGCGGGAGCACGTGTAATGTCTCATATAATTTCGTAGCGCCGTTAAGAAGTTGGGAAGAGTGCAGGAACCGTTAAGAAAATGGGAAGATAACTATATCCAATGAGCGCCGAGGTCGAGCTTGGGAGGGACTGAGCTTTAAAGCTGAGCGTGCGCGCGCGTACACACACACACACACACACGCGCGCGATCTACCGACCGTATCGTTAACATAATTTAAATGTAAGTTCATAGAGCCATGATACGATGATAATAAAAGCGATAGCAATATCACGCTAATATCGATGATAATAACATTAAAAATTGTGGCTGATAATGTTGGATTCGAATGGAAAGGATGAGCTCGAACGGTTCGGCGCCATTTTCTCTTCCGACGATTTTCACCGAGCTTCAAATTTAATCTATAATCTATCGTATGTATAAGCAGTGCGAAAGCTTCCATTACGAAATTAACGACAGTACATGTAATCGAATTATCCGTTTAATTACAGTTACTTTGCGTTAACTTAATTAATTGTTCGTTTCTGCCGAAGAGGTACTGCGTGGACCTTTGATGACATATTTTTTAATATGTTGAAGATTTTCAGACGATTTCTCATTTTTATAGGTCACTTTATAAACAATAAGGAAATTTCACTTTGATTTCGATAAAATTTCTGATAATCACATTTCAACTGTATCAAACAATTTTTATCGATTTTTAGAACCCTGCTAATCAACAAGTTTTGATGCTTATTAATTAATTAATATAATACAGTTTAATAAATATTTTGGCACAGCTATCGATATCTTTACTCCTTCATAGCGAATTTCTTTAAAAAAAATTCTACAATATACAATAATATTTCCCTCTTGAATACATTCCGATACTCCATTATTAATTAATACAACGTCAAACATGTTTAATAAAAATTAGAGTACAGCGTGATTGAAGGGAACCGCGTATGATACAGTTTCACAAGAACGTCGGCGAACATTCAATTTCCATATTTTTAACGGACCCCTTTAAATCCATTAATTTCGTGCGCATACTTCGAACATTAATTCCCTTTGTCTGGCTAGTGATATTGAAATGTAATTAAATGAGTTTTCGATATTAATGCTCGTGTCTGTATTCTTTGGAAGGTTAATGAAGAATGAATAAACAACGGGGGGAAATGAATTACGGTGTAAATGTCACGGAGGAAATTAATAACAAATCAGTTTCACTGCGAATGCGACGCGAATTTGGTGTCCTTTTTCTTCCGGAACATTGATAACCGTTACGAGACTCGATTTCTTTTTGGACCAGTGATCATTATCGACGATCACTGCGAACTCGACAGGCAACGAAATTGGTCGGTGGCGACGCACATCCGAGGAATACTTCGGGCTAATCGAAATTCTTCTTTTCATGATACCTGGAAATCAGCCGAATAATGAAGAACCTTCCAATTAGCCGAAACCGTGTTTTGATTTCGGTACGTGTTTCTCGCGAGCCACAGTACTTGATTAAAGCAATACGGGGTTACACTAATTGTAAGCAGCGAAATACAGGGCCAGTCGTAATTACTTCAGTCATGTAGACGCGGCTTGAATTTAGCCTTTGGCGCCGCGCGACCCGTAAAAATATTAACTCGAGCGGCGCGGCGTGCTCGCTCACGAAATCCGGTTTACACCACTGTCGAGCTATAAATGACGATCCTGTTTCCGAAAAAATACTCGTCGGAGATCATACCCGGCTAAAAGCCTGAAAACTGCGTGGTTTTCCGGAATTTTTTTCGAAGAAATTAATGAGCACAGTTTTTTAACGAGTGCTATATGTAATCATTTTTCAAAACAACGATTGAGCGACAGCCTCTTTTACCGCATTTTAAGCTACCGATTCGATTATACCGTTTAGCGTGCTAGTATTTTCTGGAGCTGTACATCATGTTTGACAAACCGATAGAATATACAAAAGAGTTAAAGGAAAGTTAATCGGGATCGACTGCCAGGTGTCTGCGCCCGAAGAAAAGGACCAGCACCGAAAAAAGGCCGAGGGAGGTGCGGGGGAGGGTTGGATATTACATAGCCGCTCTATCTTTCAGCTCGATTTCTTCCGATATTCCTCTGTCTCGTGAAAGACCGGCTCTGAATGGGTATGAAAATTATTACACCCGCAGGCTACCGGCATCCCCCGGCCCGATTATTTATTGACACCCGGTAGATAAAGTGTCGACCTTCGAGTTTCTATGAAATTTCGAATCTACCGCGACGAGCGGGGACGAACTGTATCCTTGCGTGTGCAATGCACACCGTGCATTTATCGGGACACGTAGATTTTCCTGTGCATTACTCTGCCGCCGCTGCCCCTGTTGTTGAAAACACGTTGATTGATTGGCCCACGATATATTCGGTATCGAATACAAAACAAACTTTTCCAATCGAACCTGTAATCCATATTCTGCGTTTCGGAATTCGAAAGTGGTCGCCCGAGCTTGAATATGTTTTTATACGTCGTTTTTGACGCTCCGGAATAATTGACAATATTTTTCGCCAATGTGACGATCGACAATGTTTCATCGAATTTGTTTACAATGTCGGATATTAAATGTGAAACGAATTTTTAAGAGCACAATTGTAATCCACGATTTCCTGCCGCGTTTTAAAGTGCCCAGTTGATTCGATTGTTGCGTGGATGGGGGGGGGGGGGATAAATAATTAAGGGATGTTGCTACTGATGTAACGATCGATATTTCATTGAGTTGGCTTCCAATGTCAAATATAAAATTGATAATCGAAAATGCGATAACATATGGTACGACTTGCGGTAACTTTTTGGTAACATTTTTAGGAAAGTGCTTATTTCGCGAACATCTTTCAAAATTTCGAAAAGATCATCTTTTTGTAGCCGGTTCTAAAATGAAAGTGTGAGCAGAAATCCTGAGCTCGGTGCATAGGCTCAGAGTCTAAACGATTATATCCAGATACCGTAGTTGCGGAATAGCCGTTTGCATGCGCGCAACCTTCGATCTTTATGTCAATCCTATCATCTCGGGAGAGATCTTCTGAGACCGGGCGCTCCTCGAAAGATTATGAGATTTCATCGGTGCAAATCGAATGCGCTCGCGCATGCTCGCCTATTTTCAGCCTCGACGGTGCCTGCAACCTCTTTCGCCTCGGATTTTTACCGCCCTTCCGTTCACAATTTTCCGCTGGTCCGGTTACACGAAACCTGTGTACGATCTCGTGTAAACTGTCCGCGTTAAAGGATATGTTTGCTCGATGCAGCTATTTTTCTGAATTTCTTTCTCGAAACTATACACCGTAATTTTCTTATTTTCTCTTATTCGACGAGAGCGCCTTTTCTTGCGATTTATTGCGCCGAGATTTATTCTTGCTGCGGTTTTAGGATTACACGATGGAGTTGCAGAAAATGTTTCTTTGAATCAATTTTCATGGTTAAATGCAATTTCCAACGATTCTTTCGCTGAGGAATTCCGATTTTCATCGAAACATCGTGGATGTCCTCGAAAACGTCAAAACAAAACTGTTTGCGTGATAAATTATTGCGAACAAAATCCTCCTTATCTCCGAAACAAATGGCTATACTCCGCGACAAGCGGCACCAAAATAGCAATTTTCAGCGATTCTCTCATCTTCCATTAATTATGATCTCGAGGTTCTGTGGATTCGACTGGAACAACGAGAACAGCACACGAACCAGGCCGTCTCAGCGACCGCGACTGCCAGGAAACAGTTCTCAGCTCGGAAGATTGGAAATTCTTGAGAACTTGCGGGAGCCGCGCGGGCGACTTTTAATCGATAGCGACTTCCAAGTTGCTATCGCGAACTTCGCGATACACTGTCTTTCTTTCTCGTCTTTCTAAGGGACGAGAACCCAGTGACCGGAAGTTGAGTCCATTCACTGGATTCCGCAACTTCCTGGCACCTTTGCCTCCAGGCTGGACAGTTTTATCGGCGAATCCTGTTACTTGTAAAATCGAATTGGTCTAAAAAATGTTGGCGCACAAGTTTAAACGAATTTATACCAACAATTAATACGAAATTTAAAGTCTAAATATTCAATGTGAATTTATGGATAATGAAAATCATATGCCTGGTTTGGCCCGTGCAATTGCGGAACGTATAAACTGAAATTTCGTTTCTGCAGCAGGCAGTCGAATCTGTACATGAGCGGAGAATACGCAAAACGAATATTTCCAAGTGATAAACTATTTTTTTAATCAAATGGAACACGTATCATGGTTTTCGCAAACGATTGTGTTCTCACGATTTTTCGGATCCGCCTGCTGCTGCTGCTGCGTATCAATATTCAAAAAACATTCCGCTGCCGTTCGCTGTAAAACAGAAAAATTTTCATGAAATATCGTTGTTGTCATATTAATCGAAGAGAACAATCATAATTGAATTCGTTTTAACTTGTATCTGATTCGCCTGTTCGACATTTTCGTCATTCGTGTGTGTGACTGATTTAATTCAATTATATTTCACTCGTTGATTTTATAAATAAAATTCGATTATTTTCTCTGTCGCCAGTTTCTTCGCAATTACATTTTAATAATCCGAAAGAAAATATTAAAAAGATGAATGTAAAACTGTCATTCTGTAACAGTATTCGCTTTGAATAGAAATAAAATTTGGGCTACTAGTCAGCTTTTCAAGGCAGACACTCGAGAGAGTGATCCTCGCACAGAAATTATCATGCGGTAACGAACAGAAAAATTATCCGATAAACGAAATTTATACGAGCCCGATAAATATTGTATAATATTCGCAACGCGAAATATCGCGACCGCAACGCTGATTACTGATCGTGCATTGAAAATCAGCCGAAAAGCCTCGCAACTCGAGCAGAACAACGCCGTGCCGCGCCGCGCCGCCCCGGGATGAAATAATGCGCCGCTGACTTTTACAAGGCAGCCTCGGGAGTTATCGCATCCGTTTTCTCGTTAAGATTAAGATATTTATGAAAATTGAATCTGGTAATGGCGGACGAGCCTGCGGGGAAGCAGCTGGGAACGCGGTCCGGATATATATTGGACATACATTCACGGGTTAGGAGATCGCTATCATTGATTTCGTAATGTTTGAGTTCAGATTCAGTGAGTGTTATGAATGGCGCTCCGGTCTGTTATCGGAGTATCTGAGATGACCGTGGATTTGCTAAAGTTTCCGCGAACTTACGTCCGGCTGAGCAAAGACATACGCCGCACGTCAGAACTTTGAAATTATATCGAATGCGTGGCGTATATTTTATTGAAGGTGTAGTTCCTCGCGGCTCGAAGTTGCTGTGCGCAGAAATTAATGGAATTAATGTGGAAAATGGAAGATCTGGAAATATAGAACACGTAGAGTGCGTAGAAAATGTAGAAAATGCGGAAATGTGAAAAATCTGGAAACATAGAAATATAGAAAGGTGAAATCATTGAAATATACACAATGTCGAAAGCGCATAAAATATACAATAGAAACGTAGCGAATGTGTTGATATCGAAAGTACGGAAAGTGCAGGAAGTGTAGAAGCGTGTAACGAAACGCGTGCGAAAACTACAGACATATAGGTCAAAGGTGTACGGCTGAAATTAATTGTCATCATTAAAGTTCTCGTATGTCGCGCAACCGTCAAGTTAATGAACGGAAGAATGTGCATTCTTGGAAATATAGAACGTAATTACCAATATATACGTCAGGAAGATGTTCTATCGCGTTTATTGGCTTGTTTATCACCGCTCTCTGAAAAAAGTAAGTCATTAAATTGTTAGCACCGAGTAGTTCGGTAGATTTATCTTCAGAAATGTTCTTCTGATATTGGACCTTGGGATATTCTTCCGGAAACTTTCCACATCCATGGAATTATTGTAACTTTTCCCGCGGCTCGCATACAACCCGAAGGGCTTGAAGGGCAAGGGAGATCGTGCAGAGGGAAAGAGAGCAGAGAAACTTCTCACGGAGGAGAAACTTTTTTACGGCGGAAAACTCTTTCAAAGGAGCTACCATGTAGACGAAATCATCCTTCTTTTGATCTATGGCAAACGTTTCTTTATTGAACAATTATCCGCAGAGTAAAAATGCCGCGAGACTTTTAACGATCATTATTTTAATGTACATAAATAATTTTAATAATCGTCTATCTTAATATCTATCTCTTTACATTTCATCATTCTCTATAGTAATCATTTTAAACTGACTGACGGGAGATAAAGCATACGCTGTATCGTAATATATATCGTCGCAAGTGAAAAGAATGGATAATGGTCAGACATTATTTCTGCTACACTAGAAAGCACTCGTGTTCGATGGATTACTATAATTTACTGTTTCGAGAGCAAAAACTGACTTCGGAAACTGCTATTCTATACCCTAAACTACTTTCTGACGCATTCATTATATTACGCATTAATTATATTTAGAATAATTCAAGAATAATCAATAAAAAAATCAAGAGAATGGCATAGCGCGAATTGACAGGATGACGACTAACACGACGATCAGCAAAATTCGAATATTCCGGTTAAAAAAAATGAATTTAGAACTTGACGCCCATGTGGACGGAATAATAATTAAGAAATGATCATAACGGAGTCACGGAGCTTCATGATTGGCCGCCAAAAAGTTTGTAGAAGCTTAGCGAGCCCGATTCCACGGAGAGGATCAATCTTTTGACATTCCGAACACGCGGCGAATCGGCGATTAAGTTAACAGACAGGATCAGGCGCCATGATTAGAGGAAGTTTCTTGTCGAATAGAGCAGACACCTCGGAGCTTCGTGTCTAGGCCAGGCAAGATGACGACGACGACGACGACGACGACGATGACGATTATGGGCCAGGTTGAGGGACGGATTTCAAGCGGGAAGGAAATTGATTAGGGTCGCATCACGCTTAAGCAAACGCGTTCGAGGGTCATCCTAGTAGTTCTGGGTACCGATGGTTATGGCGATGTTGCCGGAATGCCACCAATAAATGCCGGTCTGTGATGGCGAAGTTGCTCCTACCAAAGTCAATTTCTCTGCCCGGGATCCACACTTCGACATCCACTGTCCGACAGTTGGCTGCCATGATTTCATGCGTGCACGGATTGGCAAACGCTTCGGGCAATATCGTGCGTTTCTGGTAATTTGCTTTGGTATTAACGCTGTGGCATGAAGGATTTTACAATTAAAAATATTACAACTCTTCGTTTCGATGGATCCCGTAAACTTAGTGTCAATCGAGTGTATTTCCTTCGCAGATTTTCTTCCGAGTGTTATACTAATTATTATTGAAAATTGAGAAGAGCAATTTGGTAACGGTAAAAGTGAGATCGATATAAAGTCGGGCGACGCGTGCCCGCCAGCGTCGATCATGCAAGTTTCAGTGTAATTTGCGATATAATGAATAGGTGGAAACTAAATTGGACTCCAAAAGTCGGCAAAATTACGCTGATTGAATCCGATCGCGGCGTGGCGCGGCGCCTCGAAATGGACCCCTGAAACTCTCCGCCACACGAAGGAATTGGATTAAGTATTATGGTGTAAATGGCTAGTTTGTTTTCGATTGACAACTTCGCGCACAGTTTCGAAACCTCCATAATCCGATCGAATCCTACAGAAATCACGTGAACACTCGGAAATTGTGTCCCGGGTCTCATAATACGAACCACGAAACATTGTTCTATATTAACTGGACATGCAATTACTTGTCATTCTCTTTCGTAGCACATAGAAATTCAGAAAACTTTTCAGAATTTGTTGGAAACTGAACTTAATCCCCTTTCGAAGATGCTTTTCATTTTTCTCTTATGAATAGCCAAACCATCGCATTATTGTTTAGAAACATAGAAAACCTATTCATTTTTCAAACGTATCGGTATATCTTTTAAGCTTGCAAACTGCATATTTTTTAAGCCTATCAATACATTGCGAATTTTTTAAGCGTATCGGTAATGTATATTTTTTAAGCTTCTAAATGGCTCGCATTTTATAAGCCTGTCGATAGCTCATACATTTTTGACAATAGACTTCTCGATAACTTTTCCGTTTCAAAAATCCGGAAAGGAATAATCCAATTTTTGTAGCCAACAAATTTTTGTTTTTATTCAACTTGAAAATCAACCATGATTTCAATAAGTAAAAATGACACTAACCGAAATAGTAGGTAGTACCCTGAGAACGAGCGCATCGAAATTGCATCGAAAAACGCAACGCGCCCTCGTTACAAGCTCCAGCAAGGACCCGGTAATCCAAAGGCTAGAAAAAACGTGCCTTTATCCCTCTAAGTGAACTGCTGGCACAGATTCCACCGTATGATACCCACTCGAACGGAAAATCCTGGATGGCTCCGATCATTTCATCAAGATAAAGAAGACGGTTAAACAGGGGTCGCCGTATCCGCAATTATTCGTCGTTCTTCCGTTCGAATCGCAGGCAATTTACATGCGATCGAACGATCGCGTCATTCCGTGGAGATCCCCGAGTATGAGGGGAATCATTCTAAACGGAAAACGTACTCCCTCGTATTCCCGAAAGACTTCGGCTGTATCGCGTACTATCCTTTCTCCCGACAGTCTGATTTCGCGATGACAAACTGACATAGCCGAAGATCCAGGAACCACGACAGCTTCTTCCAATCGAAATCGGTTGTATCAGCGATTGTGTTGGCTTCTGGACATAGGATATTGCACGGTGAGCCGTCTGTTACTCGAAGGATCAATTAGGGACTCCTATATAAACGATCTCGTAAAAAAACGTGGGAAAGATGAACTTCGAGAACTTTTTCTGGAATGAAAATCATTTTTCTTGGAAAAGTTATTATACCATAATTTTTCTAATGAATTTTCTATGAAAATAATGCTTGAGACCTATTATTATACAATAGAATATTAACTTAAAAAATGGTTTGTTTCGGTTTAACGCAGACTGTTTGAAAATTAATAGTTATTTGTTTTATGGCGATTAACGATGGTTTAGACGGTGGTTGAGCCATCTTGCTTGATCAGCACGAGTAATTAAGCTATCAGAACCCTAATTGTTACTGGCCCTCGTCTACTGACTGAATGACAAGAAGCTTCTGTCTGAATTACGTACTGAATCCTGATTTTGAACTGAAATGCCTTGATTAACATTTTGGAGGTCCTTCAGCCCGAGATGAAACACAATAACCGTATATTAGCAGTTATTAGTTGATTGCAGATCTTTATGCATTTATGGTATTTAGGTATGCAGTACTATGCAGGGATGATGAAAAAACTAATCTTCAAAATTGGAAACTCTATGCACAGCATAAAGAGATAAATTCCTCCTGAAATTGTTCAGCTCTTATCTTAAATTTTATTTTTTGCATCGAAACCTAAAATTCGCGTGGCTGTTTCATGTTTCGTGGCAGAGAGTGCATTATTCGGCTCGGCTTTAGCAGTCAATAGCGAGAAATTAGGAATTCCTTTTTCGAGTAGGTTGTTGGAGCCGGACCTGGTGGCGCATGGCGGGGCGGCGCGACGCGACGGTTTCATTTTCGCCCGATTTCAAAAGCACTCGCCGCTCTTTCATCGTAACAATTCCTCCTCGACCTTTACGCCCCTCGTGAAACAATCCATCGTACCACCTTCCCGTCATTTCTCGAATTGATTCTACAATACAAATTAATGGTAATCTCGTCGTTCGGGAGGCTCCATCAATTAACGGAGGTGATATCCGGCCGGCGGCCGGTTTGTCCGTATTCGGGGGTGGCAGTCGAAAGATGGGGCGAAGGGGGGTAGATCGACTTTTATCGGGACAAAGCACACTTTTACGATCATTCATTCCTCAACTGTCGACCTATTTAAACTTACTGCCGCGGAAGACTAATTGCAGGATTCCGCCCGGCCGTTCGGAAAACGCAATTATTCCCGTGGACCGGTCGTAATTAGTTACTACGAAATTTAAAGGCGCGCGCGGATAATAGACGGCCGACACCGGCCCCGAGGAATTTTTTGCCCACAACCTGTTCGCAACATTTAATTATCGCAAAAAACACCGGCCACGGAAAACAGTCGAATCCGGGATGTTGCCGCGACGACGCGCGAGGCGTCCCGCAAAAACTACCGAAGCCGCGGGGATACAGCGTCTTCGTGATTCG
Organism: Lasioglossum marginatum; assembly: GCA_028455795.1. Taxonomy (NCBI): domain Eukaryota; kingdom Metazoa; phylum Arthropoda; class Insecta; order Hymenoptera; family Halictidae; genus Lasioglossum; species Lasioglossum marginatum. The sequence continues at coordinate 19,285,670 of CM052245.1, forward strand.
ATGTTGCGTCTTTTCAATCTTTTTTATCTCGTGTTGTATGATGGATTTCTTTAAATTGTGAACTTATGAGTGAACCACGATATATCATTTTAAACTGTTAAGGGAAAATGGATGCAGCGTTATCCTAGGATCTTTCGTGCAACTATATCTGACGAGTGGTGAAGGTTAATATAATTTGAAAAACATTGAAGGAGTTTCTTCACTAAATAAAATTAAAACTAGAAATAAGTATCTTTTGACGGATAATACATATTTCCTTTACATAAAATTCCACAGCCTCCACAGAACCCACTGTAGAATTCAATACTTTCACTCGACCGCTCTCGCTAATTGTCATTTCCATACACAGCCCTAACATTTCGCCTAAACGTTCTAGGAAGCCATCGAAAAAAAGAAAGAAAGAGAGAAGGGGTGGGGGAACGGGAGAAGTAGAGAGCGACATCCACGTCGTCCAAGGTAGCACGAAGAGGTCGTGAAGGAGAATAGGTGGCTCAAGTGGCTGGCCGTAGGTGTGTGCCTCGATCTTGCCTCGGTGTGCACTCAGCCTGTACGTGTGTCGAGAAAGAAAAAGGGGAAGAGAGAGAAAATCTCGGTTAAATGGCTGCGAGATTTCGTGGACCGATATAAATAAATAAGTCTGCGATCTCCTCTTTCCGCCCTTTTCTCGTGGCCGCATTCATATCCCTTCGCCGGATGAACGCGAGCAAGAAGAAGAAGCCCAGAGCCACGGAAAAAGATAGAACGTTGGGAGGCTTGAAGCCAGCAACGTCTCAAGCCGGCTGGAATCGAGTTTCCAGAACACCGACGGTCTCACCAATCCTCCCTTTTACCGCTCGTCACGAGCCGAGCAGCGCGAACGCCATCGTCACCCACGGCTGCTGCTCTTACTGGTACACTGCATTAACAAGAATCAACCCTCCCCGAGTACAATGAACCGAGTTCTCCTTTAACTCCATCTTTTCTCTCTCTCTCTCTCTCCAATTAGCTCTTCTATGGACTGCTAATTAAAAAAAGAAATGGAGAACCGGCGCGGAACCAGTTACGCCAACCGCGAACTTCTACTTACTTCTAACGACAGTTGGGATTAACACTAGACTCGACGGAGAGGACTCGTTCGAGAACCATTGGACTCTGTTCCGGGCACAGGGTGTGGGCTACAAGGCTCTGATGACTTTGGGAGGGCAGGACTATATGGCGGGGTGTAACTGTAAATTGATCGTCGGTTTGTTGGTCTTTCTTTGATGCGATTTTTGCAATCGAGGTCGGGCTGGATGTGGTTCGATGTGTTTACTCTGGACTTGTTGGCAGTGGTTTGGGCGAAGGGCTTGAGCGAAGGGCTTGTGGCAACTGGGTTTGACCGGTGTTTAAGTTACCAAATAACGAAGAATGAAAATGATTAGGAACAAAAGAATTTTATAAAATAGTAAGTAGATGTTCTTAAATCTTTTTAATATGTCCACCGCTTTAAATTGTACGTACGATTTTTGCGATAAATGCATAAAATCCGCAGTCTACTAATATCGTATCGGACATCGATAGGCGTCTAAAATACAGGTGATTTGGAGGCTCGATAACTATAGATAGCAGATAGGCTTAAAAAATCTCTGAAGAAGCGGCCCATCAGCGGTGCACATGTACGTTCAGACACTTGAGCCACCTATTCTCCTTCACGACTTCTTCCGAGCTACTTCGTCCGACGCGGATGTCGGCCTCCGCCTTTCTCTCCTGTCTCTCTCCGACTTTCCGCAGAGTTTAGAGAGTCTCTCTCTGTCGCTCCGAGGTGACCGTGAGACGGCAATTCCTCGGGTAAGCCCGAGGACCAGGATCCTCCACGCCCGGCCCGACCGCCACCATTTCTGCCGCAAAGTCGTTAAGCTGTACCGCCTAACGGCTTCCTCTTCCTCCTACCGAACCCTCGTCTCATCCTCTTCTTCTTCCGAAAGCCTCCTCCTTCGGGAGTTTTTTCACACTCGATTGAGATCTAATTTCGAGCATTAAGATCGCGAACCGGTCAATAGTTATTTCCGCCCCCGGGAATCGCGGTACCCCCTCGGTTCGTGAATCCAGACCCGGGAATTGGAATGGAGATCTCCGGCTAACGACAAATCGAGCGTGACTAAACGGATTTCCAGGGGCCGTTGTTGAATTTAAATAAACCCTGTTCGAAATTAATTTTCTCGCTGAGCGAAATCGGGATCGAGGCGACGGGCGAGACTACACAGGAAACTTGGATTTTCAGGGAAATCGACTTTGTTGCAGACTGATTCGTTGACAAGTTCACTGTCAAGATGATCATGCGAGATGTCCGTGAAAAAATTCGGGACATTTAGCCAAAGGGATTTTTACTTTGTGCATTTAAAACAAATTTACAAATTCATTACAGGGCGTATTTGCAAACGTCTCTATGGAATAAAATTGTTAAAACAAATTTATTCTATACGTCCGAATAATCTGTCTTTCCATATTTGGACATCGAATTTTTAATATTCAGCTTCCCGCCAATCAATTTAAATTAAAGCCTGCTTAATTGGGTTCGATAAGAAGATTACCGTGTCTAGATAAAGTGCCTTTAAAAATATTTTCAATTTATTTCTTTCATGTGGAATCATCCCCTTCCAGCTTATACTGGTTCAGCTCGCATTGCATTGCCATTTAATACTTTTTCTCCACGGATGTACGTGATCGTTTGTAACAAGCTGAATTTTTCTGTTCCCTTTGTATAAAAGTTTGCGAATGTCGTTAAAAACATAAATACAAACGACCGATAGCGAAATGTTTCGTACCAACACAATGTCAAAGTTGACCAAATTCTTTCTCGAATAACACGATTCATTACGTTCCTGTCTTTTTTACAGCTCTACAAAGTCGCTTTCAACGTTTTGCAGACGAACAATTTTTTAAATCGGATTTGCTACATTTATTTGAAAAAATGTTATATTTTATCATTTTATCGTTTTCCTTCGTTGATTCGAAATATTTAAATCATCTCGTGTAACAAATTTCGAAACACTGTTTGAACTGAGCACAGAATGCGCAGGCGACGTTGATGCAACTCGGTGCAAGGTGCCGAACGAAATCGACAGTGGTTCTCGAGGATTCTCGGATACGTTTCGGCGCGCGGCGCGCTGCGAGCAGTTAGGCTATCCCGGGCGACGACGACTTGGCTGTTTGCACACGTGTAGCCGGGCCAGACGCGATTCGCCCGGAGCCTAGTTCGTAGTATGTTAATTACGCGGTCTCGCTTACCAGAACTGTGTCCCTTTTAACACTGCGATGATTCTCCGCTGTTTCCGGCCGCGCGAAATTACGGAACCTGGCCCGGAATTTTGAAAACTCGAGCCGCGCACACTGCATTGTGCGGGATGTGCGGCGGCGACCTTTTGAGCCACGAACATCAAAGCGGCCGGCAATGCGCGGCCGCTATTCACATTTGGACGGAGCAACTGTTGGAAAATTGAAGTGTAGCGTTCTGGCCTCTATAGTCAGCGGAGCCGCTGCTCGAGACTGACAACGCAATTATAGAGAACAGTGGTCGTATTCTGTGATCGTTTCATTGGTTGATGAACCGCTTTTGTTTTGTTTCCGCCTCGCGCCATCCCGCTATCACACCGTTATCGCATTCTTCCCATCGATATAGTATAGATCAACGCCGCGCCGCGCCGCGCCGTTCCGTTCCGATTATAAAGAAACTGATCACGCACAGAAACACACCGAATTTAATCTGTTTTCCTTGTCCATGGTAGTTTTACACTTTCACAATGGAGCGATATAGAGAGGCGTCGATTATGGCTTTTGTCGCGGCAAATGAACGTCCATGCAGCCTTGTCACGGATATTGACACGCGAACAGTGGACCTTTTTGACGGATCCGCTGTTGACGATGATGGAATCTGCGGATTTGTTCAAGAATTTTCATTTCGTACGGGTTCGTTCATTCGGTACGGCTTTTCGAAGGTTCAATTTGGTTGGGATCTTTTGCAGATTCTTCTTATGTTTAATATGAGTAGCAATATTTCCATCTATCCACTTTTATCGTAAAAATCCGCAGATTCCATATTTCCAACCGAAAATTGACATTTCTCCGTGACAATACAAGACCAAGCAAACAAGAATAATCCGTGCAATTGATCAGGATGCTCGCTCACTATTACAACACAAGAGCGTTCCCATCGCAAATGGCCAGTCCAAGTACCACAGAACACAGCTAATCCAAAGAGTCCTCGATCGAGCAAATCGTCACCGTCAATTCTAATCAAGCAATCATGTAAAGCAGTGTCCGGGCAAGCGTCCACCCTAAACTGGCCAGTGCCCATCGTCTTCATCTTCAGGCGTTCCACGGCCATTCCATCCTTTCACGTGCCAGACGTTCGAGTGTCCCCTAGAATTCTATCAAATAGCTGGAGGATTCGGATAATTCTCGCGGGTTGGCGAAGAGCGGGAAGGGTCCGAGAAGAAGAGGGCAATAGAATGAGGCCACGGAGTTCATTTCTACGTGTCATCTCCATAGCGTTCGAAAAGTTTAGTAGGTGCGAGCGCCAAATCCTTTAAGAAACCGTATAAAACGAACCCTACTCCGATGCCGAGGTTTGGCTGCGGGGGTGGAAAAAGGGGGAGAGGAACAAATTACGTTGGCTCTGCTACTGAAAGCGAAGGAGAGGCCCCGCTCCAAGCGGTTCCTCGTTCCGTTCGGTAGCGGCGCATTCAAGTTTACTCGTAACTGCGAACAGAATGTAACAGACTCCGATTCCGTTCGAGTTAACGACCGGAATGCAGTCGTCGAACTGCGGCCCATTTACCCGCGTCCCGTGACGAATCCTCCCTGAAAAATGCTTGGGAAATTTACTTCGGGACTCGATGCAGCCTCTGCATGTCGCGAAACTCGCCCTCTTTTTCTCACAATCAGCCTTTGTCGTGCCGCTGCACGATAAGCGGGCGTCACCATAAGCGGACGAAACGACCTACATACTGCTTGCAAATTAAACAAAAACGAGGAGAGGCAAGTTGTTTCGCCGGCGAGACTCGGACAACGGCCGTCCAACGGTTTTCACGGACGCGTCGGAAAAATTCCTATAAACTACCGAATAAATTGCGAGCGTGTTCTCGCGACGCGTTTTATGCGGCGATTACTCGCAAGGACGAGTACGCCGCGTCGTCGTGAGAAATCCCTGGAGGGTGTTGCCGAATGTGATTCGATCGTTCTTCGAGATTTTCTGCTTCGTTGCTGACGTAAGGAAAGGCTTGGGATAGAGCGGTTTCTGCGACGTTTTATGGATCTGGGATTTGGCAACCTTTAGTGTTTCCGAGAAAATTTCGTACTGTCGGATGACCCTTGCAGATTAATACAAGAAAAGATTCGTTTCAATCCGATGAATAGATTCTGCGATTAAAATTGACTAGTACAGCATAGTCTTGTGGAAATGTATGCAGATTGATGTCTAGAGAATTGGATTGACGGTAACATTAATAAAAAAACGTGTGTTCTGAATTATTATTTAAACAGTCGTAGAGCTTATTCTAAATTCGTTGCCACAGCTTCATTATTAAAAGATACCCTATTTTGCCATTTGCAACGCGTTCCTCCAGTTCCAGTTTCCAAGATATCCTACCGAACATATATCTCGGTTCCAACTTTACGAGCTGTTTCTACCCCTTCAATATGGATGACAGCCGATAAAAATAGTACGTGTCAAATATTTTTGTAAGCGCTTCTTCCGACGAAAGTTGTAAAAACCGTGTCCCACCTGTGTTCGCGCTTTTTAATGTTTTCCAAAGCTATTCGAGCTTAACAAGGGAATCGTCGGTCGAATCCCAACAACAGCAATCATCGAAATCGAAGAAGTGTTCGTAACTCCACGAGAAGAGCGTAATTTCCGAAAATTAAGCCATAGGACGTGAGCTGTTCGTGTTCACGTGGAAAAGGTCGATATCTCGTTTCAGCCGGTTGAAAAAGTGTGTTTCTACCGCAAATAAAGCCGCCGGTCTCGTTATTTTAGCCCGGCTAGACGTTCTTCGAGAAAAGAATAGCCGCAAGAGGTCACGGCCCGTGACCATATGGAACGGGACGTTTCGTGAAGCCTCCGAGTCTAGCGTTGGGAGCGTGAACACAATTGTGTATAGACATTCAAACATTGTTAAAACCTGCTCGAACAATGATAGTTTTCACATTCTCCACCTCTATAGAGTTGAATCGATTCCAATATTAAATTATCCATTGAGGCACGAACGCTGTTTCAACCTGTTTGAAACGATCTCATCTACGACCATCTGAAAATTGTTTCCATCGTAATAAATTAAAAGGTTGCCTGATTTGTAAACAGTTATACTGGATTCGATCCAGTTGATCGATGCATGACATTTTGGTCATGGTTCGAGCATGACGCGGTCCCATCGCCAGTGGTCGGCCAGCCACGGTTCACCGCGTGGTATCTGTCTCATCGGTCAGCGCAGCTCTGCTAGGGCGAAAGGGGGTGAATGTACGAGGGCTCGTGGATTCCCAGCGAGGCCGAAAACGCCCAGCCAATAAGCTTAAACCCACCCCCGTCGTAAAACGTAATTTTATTCTTATTTTATCATTGTCTATGCTTCCAGCGCGGATCCTCCTGTGGATCGTTCTTGCGCGGCCGTTGCGTCGTCGCTCCAGCAGAAATTCAGCTGGGAAATTTTAAGAGTTCTTTCGCTCTTCCGCGGCCGTTTGGGATCGAGCTGTTACTCCTTGAGAAGAGCTTTCTCAGTGAAAAAAGACTGATTTGAGAAGATAGAGGACTTTTCGGATGACATTTATTAGCGTACGCCGATAGGTGACTTTTTCCGATGGAACTTTCCTCTTGCTAGAATTCTTTAGAACGTTCCACTTTCCATCGATCTCCGCTACGCGATTCTCATATTTATCTTAAACTCGTTAGTCAGCGGAAAAAGGTTCCATTGTAATCATTGATAACATAGCCTCGGGCTGGTTTGCTTAAGGACCGGACATTTTCTTGTCATGTTGACCATAATAGCGCACGGTACAATGACCTCGAACCAGATATTTGGTCGGCTGTGTAGTTCCATTCACCTGGATTGTAAATATTGTTCCCTGGCCGGCTCGTTTTGTTGAGAATATGGCAGGTATTGAAGTGTTCGAGTGTTTAGATATGTCAAATTGATATTGTTCAATAAACAATTGTAACAGAGCCGCGACTGTATCAACAGCAAATTCATTTCTTCGATGCATCTTAATGTTGCATATAGCGCACCTGTCACATATCGATTTCTGTCCTCTGGAAAAATAACTAGCTGGGTCATAGCTGTTGCATTACGTCAGAGTAATGACTTGTTATGAGATTTCGGTGGCCATTGGCTATCAGTTTAGTCTTGGGCTCCAGTGGAAAAACAGACTAAAATATAACAAAGCACCATCAAAAATGGATCTTTGTTTGAATTTATTTTTACGGCCGGAATTCTCTCAGTCGTCGAACCAAATTCGCCGGTTCTGATTTTTGCGAAACGTTGCTCCGAAAGTGGAAATTTGCATAAAGGTCCGCGTCCATTCGTAAAATTCGATAAACCGATAGAGATCAGTGCAACGGATTAAACAAGGTTAATGCGTGTCCGATTCGATACGTGCTGAAAACGCGTCGGCCTTGCGCGGATATATCGTCCAGGGTGCCCCTCGAAAAATGTTTCCTCGATTCCTGGCATTCCCTTGCGGGAGTATTGTACGCATTGTCAAAGATTGCCGGTCGGCGAGTTCATTTTCAGAAAATAACTTTTTACGAGCGATCTGATAAGTTACCTTACTGCACGAGGATGGCCGCGGAAGAGATTCCGCGGCCACGATAACTTTCTGCTGGCGACTCTCGACGAAAGCAAAGAAGGAATCAAGGAGCTCTCTCTCTCTCTCTCTTTGGCGGATGAGCGAAATGGTACTTCGACCACTCCTTGAAAAAATACAGAGGGGCTTCCAGGGGAACACCAAAGATTGATACTAACCCGAGAGTCGAGACAACTTTCGATAGCGCGGGGTATTTCTTTTTATACTGATTTTATACGGTCGTACAAACTTTATCGAGTCACGCAAATATTTCCTGAAGTATTATGCTTGCCGTAGAGAACCCAGGGTCACAGAAAAGTGCATTGGTTTCAGAACTGAGAGAGGAATTTTAAATGTTCATCTGTTCAAGAACGATGCCCAATTTTTCTTCTCTTTTCCACGCGACTCAACAAGTTGTAAATTATTACTACGGCATGCCGACGATTTGGAGTCGTTGATATTTCTTCATAAAATTCTAGAAAGCAAATCAAAGCTTATTCGACGAAATTTTTGTTCTCCGCTAAAAAATTTCCAAGCAAACATCGGAGAAAAATTCTGCAACAAAAGGTTCAACAACTTCTCGGTAAAAAGATCGGAAAACCATCCTATTCGTTACACTCTTATTCAGAGATAAATTCGGCGAATCGCAGTTTCTGCTGATTTGGAGGGCCAGTAGGGTCATTTAGGCGTAGAATGTCGCTGGCATTGGGTGCACCGATCGCCAGTGAAAGTAAAGAGATAGAGGATTATCCGTGGCGTAACGAAATCCCGTCGGCCAATTCGGTGACGCAAAAACGGGTCTGCGATCCCGTTTTTCCGTCCGGTACGTGGATTCAGCGTATCTCTGGGAATAATTCCGGGGGAATAATGGAGTGGACCCCCCGCTCAAAAGTGCCATAAATTCCGGGGGACGCGCTTTCGTAGCCGGTGCTTGGCGCCGGCCTCGGAGATGGTTCCCGGTATAGGTGGCATAGGTTGACGTTACCGTTGCGAATATATCAGCCGGGTTCGCGAGTGTGTGGTGGTGGCCGGTTCTGGCAGTGTAATGGCGACAGTAATGGTGGTTGTATCCACAGAATTCTATAGCGAGCCGAGCGAGTTAAACAGCCGCAGGCTACCAATCCCCTGGCTGGTAACTGCCTTGAACGTGCAGGGGCCAAACCCTCGAAGCTCTTTTCCCTGGGAAACGGTTCAGGGCTAATTCACCGCGTGTGTACATGACGCTAGGCTAATGATTTCGTCTGTGTGCTCCTTAATTAGCATCAGACGCGAGCCGCCTACGACAATCAACCCTTACAGGCTAATTTCTTTACGATTCCTGTCCGAAGACCGTGTTCCCCAGTCCCCAGCGAGACGACTCTCTATGATATCCTAACTCTGCCGGTTAGACCGAGTCGACGATGTCGCGAGTAAGTCACCGAACGCTGACGGCATGCGGCAGCGAACGTACTTGACTTGATCAACTGGAATTGCTGTTCACGAGTTCATAGCAGGAGGTACTAAGGCTGGCAAAACGGTATAGGTTTTAATTAAATTGATTCTGGACGGGTTATGTCCTCAAAGGGGGACGGTGTTTTAATGTTTTGTGAATTTGTTGAGGTGCCTTTGTTCGAATAAAAAGTCTTGAAAGCGATAATTAAAGTGTTTCCGGTTAAATAAGATGGTGTATCAAGATTTTATTCCTTTATTCTGTTCAGAGGTGTTCAAAGGATTTTATTTTCCCGTTTTGGATTCAAGTACTTCCTGTTTTTACCAATTTTACCTCAAAAACCACCGACTTGCAAAAAGCACGACTTAATGGTTCAAAAGATAATCCAGGATTTTGCAGTCAATATTCAATGAAATACTGTACAAAATATTAAATTTTGTTTTATATCCAACGTACCATTTTTAATGATTCATTTGAGGTTATTCTATATTTTTTCGAAGCTTTTTTAACGTTTATTTGCATCGAAATGTTTTCTTCGTAATATTGTATATTACTCTATACCTCGTGTTTACACTTGTACACGTTAAATTCCAATTACTCCTATTCTCCGTGTCCTTACAGTTCAATAGCATTTGTTTAGGGATTGCGTGACGTTGGCAACAGTAGCGAATTGTTTTATTCAAGACGCGTTCATACGTGGCCTTACAATGTCCAATAATTACTCTGTGCATAATTCGGACATAGAATCTAAACCGTAGTCTTGTAAACGTGTTTTTCACATTTCTAATGCTATTAGCTCCCACGGTTACGTCAGAAAAAATTCTGAAAGTCGAAAATGCAATTTCTCCTTTAAAATGAAATCTCTGAAAAATTGTGAGCAACACAGAGAAACGAATTTCGTAATCGTGTTCGACATATCAAAGTCCACAGGAATTAGCCACTGGTTATCGAAACGCAAAATTGCTGTTGACAGTATTATCCCTAGAGCGAGCTGGACGCTGTGAAACGCATCTTGGTTAACCGAGGGGCCGCAACGCGACGCGGCGCGGTGTCGGGCTTTTCATTATTTATCCGTGAAATTTACTTGCGACAGTCGTGAGCGCATTAATGTATATGCATTTCCGGCCGACATAGGAATTTCAAATGCGTGGAACATCTCGCTGAAAATAATTGGAGTAAGGGTAAACATCTCGCGTCTTCGGTTAGATATACCGTGTTTGCGCGGCACATGTGTCTACGCGTTCGCATATGAGAATGTGCGCCGCACACCGCGGGCTTTCCAGTCCCTTTCCGCTGCCCAAACTGTTTATCTAACACAGCAGTTGAGGGGAAAGGCAATTTACAGTCGGCCCTGACAGAACATGGAAACGAATCGAAAGCAGGATGACCTGCGCACTGACGGGACCCGATCAGGATGCTTCGCGTCGCAGGAAACTCTGAATCGTGGTAAAAGTCAACACATGTTTTCCAAAACATATTTTGCTAAACATTCAGGTTCACGGTAGAATTTCGAGAAGAAAATCCTTCGTTAACAAGACGAATGAAGCGAAAGTTTAACGAAAGTGCACTATTGTAATCAAGAAATCCTTGGAACGGCCCCCAGAAACCATTCGTCCGCCATTACACCGTGTGCTAATTGGAGTAGAAGCACATTACTAGATCCTGTCGACGGTACAATGCGGATTTCATGCATGCGCAGCCTTTCCCCTCGAAAACTGGTCGCGCCGAAATGTTTGAAAAAGTTTAATGCGATTTTTATCTTCCTTGAAATGTGATAGAAGCCCTAGTCGAGCGAAAAGTTTTATGCCGCTTTGAATTTAATTAGTTAATCAACGCGAATGTGTATACTTGCCTGGCAATCTGCATTTTAAATGTCAAGTGTCTGCAGCATTAAATTTTAAATGTCAGATGTCTCGAGTATTCAACTGAGAACTATCGTTCTGGAATTAGTGGAAAATTAAAAAGCTGTTTTCAAAACCAAAGAAGACGTTATAAAGACACGGGGAAACAGAGTCTCTTTCGAGAACGGTATACGATGAAATATTTAAACCAGTTTCATAGAATTTTTATCTGACTCGAATGCGATAGAAACCTTAATGGAGTGAAAAGTTTTATTCCATTTTAAATTCAATGAGTTAATCGGAGCAAAAGCTGGATAGTATGGGGTTTTTAAGTGATAAAGTATGAATAATGATTCTGCGATTGTTAGAAGAATGAGGAAAAGGTCTGTTCTAAAACTGAGGAAAAGGATCCTCTGTTGAAACTGTAATTAAAAAAACTGAAATTTCTGTAACTGAAATTCTAACGAATCGAACAATTTCATTTCACTTAAAATTTAAATCGGTAGCTAAATAAATATCGAAAGTTATTAAAAAAAAATAAAAAGTTAACTTTTAATGGAAAAGTAGGTGAGTAGATCTAGATGAGAAATTTGGGTTACGGAAAGCTGCGCTGTCGAAGAAATCGGCTTCGAAATTCGTTAGCATTTCAGTTAAAGAAATATGTAGCATATCTATTTTATTCATTAAAAATTACGGTAAACTTTTTCAAGACGATGCGGCGCGGTGCGGCGCGGTGCGGCGCCGGAACGTAACGTGAAATAAATGGGGTCACCTTTACGCGTTATCTCAAGCTCCCAAGAGTAAAAATTGCTCGGATGCCCCGAAGTTAAACATAATTAACTTCGGTCTGTCGTGTATGGTTACTCCTTCGTAGGTTCGCAGTAGTTCTTTTTGGACCAAGACGTCCCTTCCAGAACCCGATACTGTCTCTTGGCAAATATCCCTAACCTGTTAAGTATACTCGCGCAGCGGTGTCACATCTTGGACTACGCCCAAGTCGAGAAGACGTCCCGGTCTTCCAGCAAAGTTGTAGCTAGGCGTAATTCTTTTTCAGTTTCGCTCGCCGTGAATCTTTGTGCTCTAATTCGTGACCGAAAATGAAGTCAAACGCTATACCTGCTGGAAGGTGGCAGCTTCACACTCTAGACACATTCATCGTCGAGTAACAGATTTAGTTTGTATTGTTCGTATCCGAGGAGCGGAAACCATAAGTAAAATCAAATATCTTCTGTATTTTTCGAACAAAATACAAACTCTAAGTATTGCGTCATTTTTAATCAAGAATATAGATTCAAATGTATTACATCTATCGCTTTATCATTTCAATAAATATAGTTTTTCATACAATTTATGTTGTTATTTAGAGCGCTCTTCTAGTTGCAGTGGTTTATAAAACATTTTGCCAAATATTTGTGAACTTTTTACGATCTGTTCAATACACACTGGCAAATAAAATGAATGGTTTTGAGAGAATTGTTTTTGTTGTTTATAAAAATCGACGAATCTCACGTATGTTTTCAATCATTTTAATTGTACATACGACAGGAAATACAAAAATATCCAAGAATGTTGATTAACAAAGTGTATAACATACAATATTTCCAAGCGAGTACATAGAAAAATGAATTAGAATGTAATCAAACAGAGCAGAGCAAGAAGAGACGTTTCCAAAGATTTCCCGTCGAGCATCGCATTGAAAAGACGCCGGGAAATCATCGGATGTCACACTGGGCGGCGCGCGTTCTCTTTTAAGCGGCGGGTTTTCATAAATGCCGGGGTCTGTAACATCGGCGGTGAAATTCAATTGGAGGAACTTGTCGAGGTTGTGTGTAAAAGATCGTGTTCGAAAGCTGGCCCGTTGAAAAGGAAGCCTGGTGTCTACAATACTCGGGATCCCGGCCGAGCGAAAAAAAGGCGACGACGGCGTAACGCATTGAAGCACGCCGCTTCGTAAACAATCGAACTTTTTCCGGGGACGTTAATTGCTAGGAGGGATCGGAGCGCTGTGGCGGGGGCCGCTTATTGCATTGCAAACGAAAGAGGACACGGGGCGACGAAAGGAGGAACCGGTTCAACGGCCGATCATCCTTTCAGCTGACATTGACTCTCTTTCTTCCGGGACCCCGTGTAACAAGGACGGAAAGTATACTCCCTCACAAACTATCTAATATACTATCCTTGGACTCTCATCGACGTGCATGAATTTCCAAATTTTTAGAGATTTTCAATTTTGTGAAATAATCATCCATAGTCCATAGTATCAGAAAAGAAGAAGAAACCAGAAGAAGAAGAGGAGGAGGAGAAGGAGAAGAAAAGTGCAGAAGAAGGAGGAGAAGAAGAGGGACAGAGGAAGAATCGACGGACAAGAGAATTTCGAATCTTGCGCTGGGGGCCTGGAAACAATTAGCCCAGCACCCTATCTTATCCCGGCATGCATCAGGAGGTGCATCCGAGGGTAAGATGCCCTGGCACTCTTGAGGTGGGAAAAGGAGACTGCTGGAGATGAGCCTCCATGAATATATCGATATCCCATTAGACGGCTTCTATCCTCACCCTCTCTATCTCTCTCGTCCTCTCTTGCTCTCTCCGTCCTCATCAACCACCTCTGCTTCCTGCTAGACTGTTTAAAGAGTGGCTGGAAGCAAGTGGTGGAACTGGCTGGGACGGTTTCGAGAATAGGGGTTGAGCGAAAGGGGTTGGCCCTCGCAGGGTGGCGGCTGCTGATGCTTCCAGGATATTCGAGCCAGCGGAGTGTAGCCTGGGGTTCTATCTAGGACCTACGGAGCTCTAATCCCGACATTAATGCCAAGGCAGGCAACCGTGATCCGTTTTCCACCTACGAACCACTCGAACCCGTCACCACCCTATTTCGTTCGTTCCTTCTTCGACCCCAAGATCTCTCGGACCCGCGTGCCATCCATTTTTCCACGAATACCTCAACTCTCGAAATCGGCGAACGACGCTGCTCCATCTTTTGCAGCATTTTGAATTTTCTAAACGTACTGCCCCTGCCTACAGAATTAGGACCTGAACGTTTTCCATGAAAATGTGTATTGCCAATGATCCAGAATTTACTTAAGACACTCGGTAGCGATATAAAATTGCTTTCTCTCGCCAGACGTCAATCGCAGGATTCCGGGAGTGCACAGGCCCGAAAAAAGTATTTCGGCGGAATAACTCCACTCGAGATGCAACCGGCGCGCCCCTTTGTAATCGTGGCGGGGATGCGGCAGACGCGACCGCAAAGTGGCCCGGCGCGGCCAAAATGAAAAAAGTTTTGCGCGGCGTCGCGTCGTTGAGAAACAAAGACCGTGTCCGAGCCGGCTAATCAAAAGCTTGTCGGCGTATCTGGGAGCAGCGTTTCCCTCATCGGTGGTCAACTGATCGGCCAGCCAGACCTGATCGAAAATACCGAGTTTCCACTCGATCCACCGCTTTCAATTCCAACAGAGGGACATTTCAAAATATGTTGAGATTAGACACTTTTCTAGGGACACAACAATACCTTGAACGTCCGAACTTTACCACAGGTCACGCCCGACCCAGATCCCCGTCCCGTTTCGAGGTGCAACTTTTCCCGGCAAAAAGCGAGCACGATAAACGTTTGTTTCTCGCGCTGCGCGTTTGAATTATTAGAAAACGATAGCGGTGCTCGCGGAAATTCCGCGAAATGAAGCGAAAGAGGGTGAGAAACACGGCGAGCAGGGGCTCGATATACATTTCGGTGTACCAGGTCGAGGAATCCCCGGAATTTCAGCAGTCGCGTCGTGGATCAACCTGTATATACAGGTGTGTACGTGGCACAGGGCTGAGAGAGAGTCTGCTCGGTATTCCGTGAAAGTTCAGCGCCCCCTTCCACCCTATTACACGTGGCCGGCCCGAGTAAAGGGGCTCACTTTATTTTTGACCACGTACCGAGATAGCTGGAATTTCATTTCTCACCTCCCTCGGGGGATAGTTACGTTTAGATCAGGATATCAGTCCTCCAGCGCGACTCTAAGAAATATTATACCGCGAGATTCATTCCGTGTCCCCGTTTCTCTTCGACCACCATACCGCACCACCCTGCACCGACGTCCGCCGCTCTGTCTGTTTTTTATAGCCCCTAGGACACACAAGTTTATTGTGCGACGCGACGAATACCTGCGGTGCTTTTTCGTCGGCGAGCTCTCTTATCTCTCGCGTCGAGATGCCTGAACGTCCCCGTGGAACTGATTGCGTACAGGTAACGTGTCGCGCCGAGTTCCACCGACGCTGCATTCGAGAACCCCAGACCGTTTCCCTGGGAAATCTACCGGAATCTGATCGAGATCGTCTGACGTCCGGACCAAGGACGGTTTATTCTACTCTTCAGGCGTGTTGGAATATTTTTCCGTGAAACTGCAACAGGAATTTTCATTTTGCGTGTAGGTTACGGATCATTGTGAGCAGACAGATTGTTTTCTACAGAAATCTGATGAGATTTAGCTAAGATCGTCCAATGTCTACTTGTTCGATTCTGTATGTTTTCCTGTGAGGCAACGTAATGACTTATATTAATAATAATTGATACAAGTAACCAAAATAGTATAATATTGAAATACTCGTTAAGTATCACTCGTTAAAGGAACAGGATGATCTTCCGCTGCTCGCACACTACCTGTTGTGGACGGAATGGCGTTTTTTGTGTTCTTTGTTGTTTTAAGTTATCGTTATACATAATTTTGTCTGCGAATAAATCTAACGATAAATCTTAAGAAATTAACACTGCCCTTATTCGAATTGTCTATCCAAGCACGATCTTAGTCTACTTGTCCGTCCATACACGGACCTAATTCTACGTGTCGAATCAAACAAGGACCTCGTTCTACTTGTCTAACTCGGCACGATCTCCTTCTACTTGTTCAATAAGATACGAATCTCGTACCACTTGCCGGACCGAGGACACACGACACTCATCTCATCTAACTTCAAATGGCATTCCGATTGCCAGATCGATAATGTGTCCCGTATTACTTATGCAGCACGAGAACCTTCCGTTGTTCTCCAACGAGACTTCCGTATCTTCGGTATTTTCATTTCAAAGAAAAAATTCGAAATTTTGAATTTGCAATTGAAACGCAATGGAAAACGTATTGGAATTCTTAGAGAAATCGAGAGGATGTTGTTTCAAAAATTTCACGATCGCAGTCCCAATTAAATTGATGACGGCTGTCTCGTCCGTGAGACAAAATGCGGTTCGACGAACTTACGGGAGTCCCGATGAAAAATCGTCATTTCGCGGAGCCGGGGTTCTCGATAGTTATTAGAGAGGATCGCTCGTTCAAACACGTCGACTCTATTAAGTCGTGTCCCGGTCAATACGAACACGTGCCCGGAAGTAATTTCGATCAAATCGAAACGGAAACGTTCGAGGGCCCTGGCCAAATACTCGCGGCTGACTTTCATACTTAGATCGGCCGATTAATGTTCTCGCTGTTGGAGATTCCCCGTCCCGGATGGCCTCCCTTCCGTTCGCGGGCGTGTATCTACATCTGCAGGTGGTGCTTCCGACCAAATTCGACCACGAGCGGCCTTAATGCCGCACCCCAGACGACACTGCACCGTGTTGCAATTCTCGCCGCCGCCGACGCCGCCGCCGCGCCGCGCTCCGCCGGTGCACACGTCGACCTGCACACCTTATCCGGCGCGGCGTCGATATTTCGCTCGGGATCCGTGACCGCCAATGTTTATTTCATGGGCAGGATTTAAACCGTTTGACAAGGAACCGACCCCGTAGACTGCTGAAACACTGACCTAGGTAGACTGTGTGGATTGCGGGCGAATATATCGCCGACTTCGACTCGAAATGTCTCCGTTGTTCTCGGCGCGGATCGAAAAAATTTCGAAAGAGAAACGCAGAAACTTTTGCACCGAGCAGACCGCAAACAGGTTCGATTCTACTGATCCAATCGCATACGGGTCTGGCCAACATAGACATTTTCTACTTACCGAACCGAATCAGCGTAAATATGAAAAGCGAATATTATTTCGGTGCTCGGATTTTATTCTGCGGTTTGGCGTAAAATTGTGCCGCGGACGGAATGAATAAATATGGATCCGTGACGCATTATAGCGATCGAGAGACGGCTAACTGCGCGGCCATGGTTAGATCGTTACGGAGTTTGAACGCGGCCGCATCGGCATATGTTTCAATTTGTGCGAGCCCCCAATTCAAAAGCCGAACCTTCGGCGCGGCCCGGGGGGTAATGAAAATTCGCAGCGTTGTTTCGCCGGGATTCCGGTTAATAGAAAACCCGTGATAATAAAGTACAATAAATACGCAAATTGCCAGGAAATATTATGGGAGCGTGTAATGCAGTCGGCCGGGCGCGGGCGCGCGACTGCCACGCCGAAATGTGTCCCCGAGAAAATTACGAGATAATTCCGTGCGTCACGGCCGTGTCTGCGATGAGTAAGATGCTCGGACAAGATAGCGCGCCGCTTTGCAACTAAATTCACCGGCAGACGTGACAACGTTGCAATAAAATATCACGATCGCCGGAGATTACGATAAGAGGCCAGCCCATGTTTCGTGCCGCGTATGCACGGAATAATGCACGGAATAATGCCCGTGTAGATCGCGATTCATCATAACACGATAAGTTCTACCAAAGAAAAGACTACACGGCTCTTGTTCGAATAATTCGCTGCTGTTTCCAGCCGACTAATCGATGGAACTTTATACGAGCTGGACGAACTTTTAACAGACTTTTAATAGGGGGTTGTTGAGGGGGTCGTTGAGGGGGTTTAAATATTTGGTTAAATTATTACATGCAAGTGAGATTGGGAACTGCAACGAGTATTTTACAGCGGGTGGAATATTGAATGTACTTCTTTGAGAGTACAGCTTCGATAACAATTTCGAGCATCAAATGGACCACTGTAGTCATGTTATCCGTTATCCAATACGGTGTGTTATATTCTGCAAGAACCAACAACAACACTAAAGCCCCAAAATTAGCCATTCCACTCGATTTACACTCAATAGCATAACATCGTAAAGGGTCTATCCTCGGGGCGCCATTTATAGTCATCTCTGCGTCTCAAGTATCCACCCGAAGTGACTCAGATTGGGGGAAATGGCCCAGAGCACGAGTCCTTGTCAGCAACATAATAATTTCAGACTGGAATTTCCAGTATTCCTCGCATAAAAAAATTTTAAACAACCGGTGGACCATTATGATCTTCTCGTAGATGTAAGAAAATCACTCCAAGGAACGCTCAACTGTAAGTGACTCGGAGTGGGAGAAACGACCTTGAAAAGCCTCTCCGTTTCGTTCCCAGCAATAGTTGAAATTCGACAGCCAAACTTCGTTGCATTTCGAATGCTACGAGCACAACCGAGCACAGTTGCAAGCAATTACAATCTGTTCGCGAGTTCCAGTCCCAAAGAGACCGTGCCCGGGAAACAGAGCTGTAAAAATCGAGGGCTGGTTGTAAAGCGAGTCGCCTCTCAATTCTGTTTGCCACCCCGAGTAATTAAACTTCGATCGTCCTTTAACGATCGGCCGCCGCGCCGGCCGGCTGCCCGGTATCGTCAAGTTCTCAATCTAATCTACGAACTTGCCACGATCTATATCGGCGCCCGCGAGCCACTCTTTAATACTTCTGGTTCCGAAGAAGCGATACTTTGTAATTACTATCATTCGATGCCGAAGCGTTTCGCAACGCGAGAAATTCGGGACAACGTCCTGTCGATCGTTCTCGCCTTTCCATTCCCTTTTTTTCAATCGTTTTCTCTCTGTCTTTCTTCCTCGTTTTGTACATTTTTCAATCTCTCTCGTGGATTGGCCTGATGAGACTAGCGATGGGATTAGGTTGAATATCTGTAGCGGCTGACCAAAAAAATTAGAACCAGAATTTCTTTTCAAGAAAATTGACGTTGCCGAACGTTGCTTGGTCCTGGTTCTGGAAACCGCGAAAAGCGTTGCATAAACGATGATCAATGATTGAGAGGTTGTATCTTCGCTCCGACGCAAAATTGCGCAACGAATCACTAGTAATATTAATTGTTCATTTCATGCTCGCGCGAGCCCTCTGCCAGGTAGTAATTGCCGCGGTGGTGGTGATTTTCGACCTCTTTCACGATCGCGCCAGCATTGCAGCGCGCGGACATGCAAAAATTGCGTTTAAAGATTCACTTTACCGGTTTGTTAAATCGCCGGCGTGAAAATGGATTATAATTAGAACGGGGATTTCAAATCCTTCGTGGAAAACGGTGATCAAGGAAGCAATGCCGTGATCGCGAATACGCGAATACGCGAACACGCGCGAATAGTTTCCGTTTTCCGCGAAAACACCGCGCAAATGGGAACGCGTCGCGAAAAAAGCCGTTCAAAGGACGTCCACAATGTTCGAGTTTACTTTGTACACCGAGCCTGTAAATAAAACTATTTTTTTCCCCGTTTATACGAAAACTTTTTCACGCCAGAAAGTGCGTGCACGACAAAATATAAGATATCATGCGAAATTCTGCTTATGGTTCAATCGATCGTTTTCATTTTCATCGTCTTTTCGACATACGTACATCCAATTGTTTGATCAATTTTCCAAGGTTTCCACTGTGCGGTAAGTGTACTGAGAAATTATTCACGGTGATATTGTTGCCAATAACAGCCACAAAACATTTGAAAAATTGAATAAAAGTAAGAATTCCGCAAACACAGACTCCGTGTTTCTCGATTGGCAAAATGCTTACAGGGTAGATAATGAGAAGAACGCCGCGCCGGGCCGCGCCAGGCCGCGCCGGCAGTAACGGAAGCAACGAGGCGAACGGCAGGAATTAATCACGTGAGAACTACCCCCGGAATATTTACTTTGTGAAATACACATTCATTTCATTGTAGCGGAGGGAAGTCGCAGCTTAATTAGCTCTTTACCTTTGTTTCGACTCGACCGCGGTACTCTTTCGCTCGCATTTTTACGAGCCGCGGTGTCTTTATACGTCTTATCGTTAACTGCCCCCATAAAACTACCCTCTTCCCCAGATTTACGGGCCAATGGATGGGTGTTCCTTGGCGTTTTTACTATCTGCCCAGCGATCCCCTACAGATCAACGGAAAAAGATTGATAAATAACCGATAAGAATGGCTCGAGATTTCTCGCGTGACTTTCCTCGGCGATTATCAGGGAATTTTCTGTGAGATCGAATTCAATATTTAAGACCCTAGCGTGTAAAATAACATCGAGCAGTTGTGATCTTTGAATATTTGAAATTTTGTATATTGGGGCATTATATTAAAGGACATTGTATTAAAAAGTTAATAAAAAATCGCCAGATAATAAACCTGGAAAATTGATTACGTTCCATTATTCGGCACAGTGACCATCCCGGTAACTTCATTAAACATTAAATAAATATTTTTCATCGATGGGCATCGTTCGATGGCGAACGAGCGAAAATATTTTCACTTCGGGGAGCGTATTAATTCTTAAAATATCATGCATTGTCGAACAGAACTGTCTATCTTTGACTCGGTGAATCCACGATGGAAAAAACTTATTGGATTTGTCCGGAAATTCCGACGTTTCTTATGCCTTCTGTTTCATTTTTCGCGAAGCGTTTATTTCAATGCGGGAATAACATTTGTTTAACGTGTTCGAACACTGCGAGTTCTAGTATTCTGTTTATTACCTTTCCTTTCTGCAGCGATAATACAGGCTTCGGTAATAACCAGGTACAAAATAAAAACAGAAATTTTTCAAGCGATTCCAAGGGATCAAAAAACATCGAGTCAGCTAATTGTTAATTTCCGTCAGTATTCGAAAGCTTCGAAAGCTTCGAAAGCAGCGATGCATGGCATCTCGCTGGCATTTTTCAGCGATATCGTTCTCGTCTGAGACAATGGGGGTAAAAGCGAGAACAGGACGCTCGTGCTTGTCGATATTCCGTCGGCGGCGTCGAGCCGACAACTCGATTACCAGACGTTATGCCAGGCAAAATAAAATTAACATACTTGCTCCGGGGAACACAGCGAGGCGTTTCCTGACAAGAGTCGCGTGCACGAACACGTTGCGTCGCATCGTGTGCAAAATTGTTCGCGAGCCCGTGTATGTTGCCGTGCAATGAAAGATTTCCCTTACTGGATCTTGTTTGTTCGTCGTTTCACGCGCTATCGGACGTTATCGAACAATTTCGCAAAACGACGAGCCGCGCGCGATCGACAGACGCGATAAAACTCGCGCGACGACGAACCAAACGGAATCAAACGGAATTGCTACTTTAGCTGCAGTTACGCCACTCGCGAGGAAACCGGGCTCGATATTGCCACCGGTATAGTGACTGCGGTGAAGGTCGCTACGAGGATTGGATCGTGAGGGGAAAGTTTATTATCAATTTCTAGTGTTAGAATACAATAATATTTCTATTGTTGACAACATGACATTTAAAACATTCCCAAAGAGCGCCTATTGACATGAAAGAGCATTTTGAGTTCCAATCTGAGTTGAGGTTAGATAGAGTGTGTTAGATAGAGAGATTCGATAAGAACATTTTGGATGAAGAAAAAGCGATTGAATCAGGATCATTGTCGGAGAATGTCTCACTCGGTTCGTTCTGTTGCTTCCGTCACCCCCGCCGCGAGCATCAAACAACACAGCTTCTGTTGAGTATCCATTTCCACTCGGGCGAGTGTTAGCTGTGTAAAGTACACTTTCGAAGATAAGGTACCATCAAGGAAATCTACCACTTCGACGGTTAAAGTAAATAAAACGCTGATGGCGAGCGTATCGGGCGCAGAGCCCGCGCTGGAAACTCGCATGTTGAGGCTGTACATACATAGGTCAGGCGTCAGGCGTATACGCGTGGAAATGGGAATCTATACCGCTGCTGTTCGAAACCGTGCTATCTGCTCCGCGTTACGTTTACTGTCTAGAATTACTAAAAGGGTACCTTGTTATTTTACTATGTTATAATAAAGCTCCCGTAAACTTACTGTCTGCATATTCCTCTCTTCGCCGTACGATTTTCATCGATCGTTTCTATTCTCCTATTAGTCATTTCTACTTCGAGAATTTTCTGAAAA
Source organism: Lasioglossum marginatum (assembly GCA_028455795.1). Taxonomy (NCBI): domain Eukaryota; kingdom Metazoa; phylum Arthropoda; class Insecta; order Hymenoptera; family Halictidae; genus Lasioglossum; species Lasioglossum marginatum. The sequence continues at coordinate 19,307,776 of CM052245.1, forward strand.
GATTTCTAACAGAATAATGTCGTTTTTTATTATAGATTTATTAGAGTCTTCAATGGAATCTTTTTCCAAAATAATTGCTCTTGGAATTTAAAACGATTAACGAATAAATTTAAGGATATCGATCAATCTGTTTGATAATTTGATAACTTGATAAATATTAGTAGATTGCGAAGTCCAAAATGAAGGTCGACATTCCGACTCTCGAGAAATTCTTCGATCTACCATCATCAATTCCAATTTCCTCGCCTATGGTGTCTAAACGGATTAAAGACGCAACTTTCGCCCGGTTTTCATGAAAACGAAACACGCCCACCAACCATAATAAGCAAAACGAAGCCCGTATAACGAGTGCAACAGGAAACGCGAATTAATTCGGGGAAATTAACACTCCGCGGAGTTCGCGTACGTATGTAATAACTTAATAATTCGAAGAGTGTCGCAATTACGTAAACGATGAGTGTGTTCGCTCCCCTCGGAGCTCGGGATGCTCGCTAATGAATGTTTGCCAAGTAATTCGCGGTATCGAGGCGCGTCTGTTGGGAACGGACACGCAGAATTCAAAAGTTTCAAGGAGCTACCCAAGAACGGGTACGAGTGGGTATGTCTTAGTACTTCATCGTCAAGTTATGAGACGCCTCATAATTATTTTCCTCGGCCTCGCACTCTTGGAAATTCAGTTTTCATAGTTGGAACGCGACGAATCGCTGATCTGGCTGCATAAAGGGCCTAGCCGATTAAGATAGTCAAAACTGGCCTTAGAGGTTTTTCAATGACTATCGAACCATTCGAAAGCTGACCAAGAAAAACTCCTCCGAGTAAAATTTCAGCCCTCTAGCTTGCCCGCGAATGTAGTTACAGGGTAAAGTGTAGTTACAAAGCTAAAAAAAAGCGCAAAATCTAATTTACCCAGTAGACTACCCTCGCGGGTAAGATAGAAGGCTGAAATTTTTCTCAGAGGAGTTTTTCTTGATCAGCTTTCGAATGGTTCGATAGCTATTGAAAAACCTGTAAGGTCAGTTTTGACCATCTTAATCGGCCAGGCCGTTCCATTTTTGCGACCGTTCTACAAAACGTGAACAAACTCTATTTTGTTTACGAGCGTGTTGAAGAGATAGTTGTGTGTGTTGAAGGAAAATCCACTTTCTACCTTTACGAGTGAAAAATAGGGAGTCGGATTTAAAAGACGCTTCATTAACAGACGCGGAATCTTATTAGAAAGCCGCATGTAAAATTCGAAGTTAATTAGTCAAAGGTAGCGTCACTGTGCTGGCCCGCCGTAAAAAGAAAAGTCGTTCCGAGACAAACGCGTTTAAACTTTTGACTTTAACAACCGAGGTACGGAGATCGTTCCTTTCAAAATGCTGTAACTTTGTCAATCTTACGAATTTACATTCCGAACCCGTTTTACAATATTTGTCAAATGTCGAACTATAAATAAACGTAACAAATTGATTTCTTGAAGAAAATTTTTCTAGCGCTCGACACTGATAGCCTCATTCTGCAATCGAAATTCTTCCCTTGATTCAGAGGACAATAGATTGTTCCAAGTTATATTACTTGTTTGTTTATGCAGAAAATAAATTTTCTTTGACGATTATTATATGCGAGTCTATGCCTACTGTTTTAATTTATTTTATAAAAATCCAGAACTAGGTATAAATTTGTTTCACAGACCAAAAAGTTTTTTATAACGAACATAAAACAGAAATGTCACTGCCCTCGTTACTGCAAATGATTTCTTGTGTACCAGCCCTTATCTCAGATTAAGCCGTAATAAGCGAATCCATGACATTAATTACAGCGAAAGTTTACGCAAATTCCGATGTCTCGTTAAACAAACTTCCGACTCGAGGAAAAATACGTTTCGTTTGTCGAGAGGTACCTGCCGGCGCGCCGGTATAGAATAAAATTTTTGTTACTGCTTTTTGTGCGGTTTTCATTTCAGTATAAATTTTTAACGAACGTGTTTATTATAAACGAATAGAATCAGCAATCTAGTAATTAAAGTGTACTATATGACAGAGAATGGTAGCCGGTGCGATGGAAAACATACACAAATGTAACGCGGTGTGCACGCCACAATCGGTATTTGTCCCAAGTAGAATTAGTCGGTGATGGTCAGACGCATTAGCCAGCCGTTTGAAAAGCATGCGGGTCCGACGAACTTCCAAATTGCATTCTCCTGTAAACGGAACAACAAACGAAAAATTTGATTCTACCCGTTCTGTTCCCGTATTCTGAATCTTGTTTTATGATCTATATCTACGTTAATCTAGTTCGCGTTATCAGATGGAATATCGTTAGATGGTAAAATGATTTTCAAGCTAATTAACAGATTGCAGGGGTTTAGTACGAGCTGCTCGCAAATTTTGTATCGCCGCGCCGCGCCGCGCCGGCGTTATTGTCATGGATAGGTGGCGTAAACACGCGGAACGATTACAATAATCCTAACCAATTACGGGACACGGCTTCGGTTCGATTATCCGAATCGCATGAAAGCCACAGGAAAGGTTGCACACAGGCGCGTCACATATCCACCTCTGCTTCCGATTCCAATCTTATCAAACCGGACGAGCCGCATGAACGAGAGATTTCGATTCGCGCCGCGAAATTGACCGGCTGCCCGTGTAACCGTGGCCAGTTACGCTATCACGTGTATAGTTGTCGGGTAATAGAGCGGCCCCATGGCCAGCCTGTTCATGGTAGAGCGTGAATCCTCATTACCTAGAAGATACGTCCGAAACCATCGCCGAACGAGGAAAAAGAAACGAAAATAATTGGAGTGGCCAATTAGACGTTGTTTACCCTGTACGAATTTCGTAACCCAATGTAAGATCGGGGTAAATATCGTACAGTTGAATTTTATATTAATAATCAATTTTAGTAAAATATTTTATTGGATAAATATTATACAGGGTGTCTAAAAATTCCTTCAACATCCGGAAAAATGGGAGGTTCCTGAGATCATTTGAAGCGACATTTTCCTTTGCAAAAATGGTGTCCGCGGCTTTGTTAAGGAGTTATTAACGAATAACACGGACCAATCAGAGTCGCCGTTGGCCGAGTCAGAATCAATTCGCTGTAGCCGCGCTCTGATTGGTCCGTGTTTTTCGTTAATAACTCCTAAACAAAGCAAATGATCTCAGGAATCTCCCATTTCCGGATGTTGAAGGAATTTGAGACACCCTGTATAGTTAAATTTTATATTGTTAATCAATTTATTTGAGGGATGTTTAATGGACATGTACAATTAACAAATTACTAAATGAACCGCGATGAATACACACGAGATAAGATACACATTTCATCACATTACTACAAGCACAGAGGTATTCGGTGCACCGGAGAATTCTAAATAGCGTGCACTTAAATAATGATCGTTAACCGGCCGCAGCCGTTTTCAAATTTGCCAACCTGCCGATCGAAACCAGTCGGGAGTCGCGGCATTAGGGTTGGCAATAATCGTTTCGCGAAACAATTATCATAAACCGCGAGTCCGGTGCAAATGAAATAATAATTGTCTTCTATTTTCTTGCGGATCTTGGCCCTCGGCCCTCGCCCATAGTAAAATGATCGAAAGTTTACGGTTCAGTGTTGAAATAGTTCGCGGTTGGAGGAGAGCCCGTTCTGTCCGACGCGGCGCGGCGACGTGATTGACGCTGATACGTGGGCCAATTTCCATCGTGCGTCGAAATTCCGATCGCATTACGCGCTCTCTCGTCGATATTAATTCGTCGGAATCGGACGGCGATCGGCTGGCGTTAATGGTGATAACTGGTAACACGATATTGTCCCCGATGCAACGCGACGCGATCGTTCTTCGACTGATATTCGAGGTACGGTGTCCCGATGAATTTATTGGAAAAATATCGCCGATCCCGACCATTGTAGTCCGGCCGTCGCCGCCGCCGCTCGGATTATTGACAAATTTGAACTTTGACGAACTGTCAAAATGTTCGACGCGCATCACGGGATACCATCCCGGCGCGTTGGCGAATAATTTAATGAACATTTTCGAATCATCGACAACGCGATTATTCTGTTCGACAAATAATTTTTGTAACGTATCTGCTTGTTTGCCTGGCACAGATACATTCGGGTACTTTCGTTTCATTTTCTATTGTTGAGGATGCTTCATTACTCATTCTCATTAAAAGGTAATATATTTCAGGAATTCTGTGAAAATGGAAAAAGTGTTATATTTCACACTATCCGAATGAAAAGTGTAATGCTTGTAAAATTGCAAGTTAGTATCCCAGTTTTAAATTTGGAAAAAATATGTCGTTCACTCTGTCAAGCTCACGGCGCTAGCAAGCAATGATAGAGGAACGACAACATAGCAAGTCCCACTCCTCCTCTAGTCTACTCTCTCTAGCCCTTTCCCTAATCCCTAGTCTCTAGTTCCGAGATTCTAGTCTCTAGTCTGCAGTCCCTCCCCCCCAGAAGTCACTTGTAATTCCCTACTCTTTCTTTCCTTATATTTTTTTATAGAAAAATATGGTCTCACTCGTCACACATTTTTCCGAATTGTTCCGAAAAATAAAACCGGCTGCCAGTACAAAGTTTCATTATTAACGCCAGCCCGCACGAAATTCATTTGGCAAACACGTCGTCGGAAATTTATCGTTCACATGTTACACAACGAAAAATTGTAGCAAACCAGCGCGGCTCGACGAGACGCGATGCGACGCGACGGCACAAGGGACGAAACCATAAGTTAATACACTATTGCCAGCAGATACAGAAACGCGCATACATTATGCAGAACAGACTGGAGCGAAGTTCGAGCTTATAAAGGGACGACGAGGCCGCCTGCAGCGAGACGGTACGCTACACTTTACAACGTTGGATATCGGCGAGGTAAACTGCAGTTGTTCCGCTATTTCTATTGTCCCGGTGATATTTCGGATATGTTTTCGGTCCCCTGGATATCAATATTTTACACGGTGTCGAATATTTGATCGGCACCGAAATAACATCGGTCGCTCGGTCATTGTTTACAAGTGTTTAGATACAGACGGCGCGGCGCACACGGGGGAATTCATTATACTCGTCCACCGGAAACCGTTCATTGGGGCAGAATGAAACGGTTGTCGCGTCGGTAAAATTTTTAATTAACGCCGTTAATAAATAAACGTCGTTAGCCGTGTCCTCGGAATGTGCTCCGTTTTATCCCGGCTTGAGAACGATATTGAAAAGCAGAATACCTTGAAGAACCCGATGGATATTCACGGTTCACAGATGACACGTTTCGCGAACCTTTTGTCTTAGCTGTTTTTCTTAGCGTGTAATTTGCACTAGGACACATCGGTTTCCCTTACTGTTAGCCGCGCACTGATGAAAATAATAGCCGTACTTACTTCTATTCACTGAACAGGATAAAACGTCATCGCGAACGTTCGCGCTGGAATTAACGAATCCGGCGATTTAACGACCTAGAATACAGTTTGCTGAATTTTAATTAGTTCTCGTGCGCGGGCCAATATCAAATCGGCCGCCGCCGCCCGCACGATGGATTCGATAAATTCGAACGGGCCATTCATTACACCGGCTGATCGAAAAAATGCTAATACGCCGAAGTTAATCAAAATATCGATGGTGTTAGCACCGGGACATTTTTGTAGCAATTTTTTAACGAGCTCCAAGTATTTTTTTTTAAACAGCAAGTTTCTGTAACAATTGTATGGGGTTTTCGATCACATCTCGTGTATAAATTTCATAGATCCGAGAAAAAACGAGGGGAACGAATCGGCGGCACGCGATGTTCGTGCCAAGCTTACCATTACGTTATCATTGATCTCCTTAGGCGAACGGGAGATTTTTCCTCCTACAAATTACTCGACGCCGCGCGCCGGGGCAAATCCCTGATACACTTCTTGCCCGGCCCTGCAACGCTGATTGATAGGGGATCGTGACGGACGGAATAGCAAAGATAACACTGTTTACAACCCAGCCGCTTTAAATTGTAGATAAACCCAATAAATGTGCCTGGCTCGGGTTAGGTCTGGCCCATTCCGCCTTCTGCTAACGACTTCCGCTGTGCACTTCCTTATGCAAAGACATTCTTCCTCTTTTTATTAACCTTGCAGACGGAGCGCTGCGTTGCGAATCGGCAATCTGCCTGGACAGAATTCAAAATGACCGATTTTACGGCGTACTTACTGTCGTATCAATGGTACAGCTGGTTGTGTAAGTTTTCGGAACGAAAGTGGGTGCAACATTTATAAAAGGATTTGTAAATTTAATTATTTACGGTTTCATTGTGCATATTGACGTTTTACCATTGTGCCAATTTCACTTGAAATTCGTGAAGACACAAATATACGAAGAATAACAAAATAATATAATTATGGATCGCATTAATTATAATAATTTTTAATTTCTGTCAAATTCATCGTTTAATTCGCTGTCTATTCATTCGCATCGATAGAAATTCATTTCAAGTGAAATAAAATTGTAAAATTAAGTCAAAAGAATTTCCCAGCTCAACTCAACATTTCTCCCAAAAATGTAATGTATAATATGACTTCCACAAAGATATGTTGTTCTTTCAGTAATGCATATTATGCATTTATTTCTGTTACGGTAGCAGGCGATATCGAAAGACTTATTCGTAATGGATTTGTTCGCTGCGCTAATGTACGTTGCAAAAAAAGAAAAAAAATTGGAGTAACGTTTCGATACCGTGGTGACAATGGATTGGCGTTGGTATCGGACTTGCGAGAGTTTTCTAGGAAAATAACGGCGTTCGACGGTTCACGAACGCCAGAAATAGAATGATCGTAAATCATTGTAAAACGTTTGCTTCGGATCAGATCGATCACACGTTATTCTAATTTCTCTTCCATTCGACGAAACAATTTCTTGTTGATTCGAAATAGAAATTGCACTCAACGTTAAGTCCAATGTTCGCCTTTTGTATCTGTTACAAAGATCGAATCCGAACAAAAATTTTGCTGAAACATCCTTCAAAATCACTTTTAATAAATGTCATAAAAATTTCATTCGAATCCTACTAAAAATTTCTCTTGACTAAAAACACCCTTAAAATCGATTTTAAAAAATGTCGGAAAAATTTTATTTGAACGAATGTGTGTGTCACATTGTAAACTCCTTTTGAACAAAAATGTCCTTAAAAATAACTTTCAATGTTTGTCACAAAATTTTGTTTCCAACACAAATATTCCAAAAAAGAATGTATGTCGAACTGAGACTGTCAGATCATTTCGTGGAATATCAAATTATATATTTTGCTGCCAGCATGTATACCGTGCAGAAATACTTGGTCAGAGTGTTAACCCCTTTTCAACCCCCTGTTCACCCCTGCACACCCCCTACCGATTCTCCACGGTCCTGTAAAAAGGTTCTGCTTGTCGGGATATTAAAATAGGGGATCCGTGAACCGTGCCCGAACACGCAACGCGGTTTATGAAATTTTCAATTCTCCACCATCGAAATCCCGTTTCCTTGCCAGGAGCTTTTTATCGGATGTGTTATTGGAATGGTTCCTTTTGTGCTTGTCTCTGGAGGCTGTACAGGTTCCTCGGAGAATTACCTGGCCCCTGTGACACGTGATTAACAGAGTCCCGGAAGTTTTTGTGGCATCCGTTCGAGAATTAAATATTCTTTTGTTCGTAACAAATTGTTTGGAAACGGCCTAGCCGATTAAGATGGTCAAAACTGCCCTTAGAGATAAACTACGCTCGCGGGCAAGCTAGAGGGCTGAAATTTTACTCGGAGGAATTGTTCTTGGTCAGCTTTCGAATGATTCGATAGTCATTGAGGAAAAAGACAGTTTTGACCATCTTAATCGGCTAGGCCCTTTTTGTCTGTATTTAAATGGAGATTCATACTGTATGTAGTTATTTTCTTTACAATGTATACTGGTACCACTGTTTTAGGTCTTTTTTGTAATAAGTAGAATGATTCATGTTGTCTTTTGATGGTAGAGAATTGAAGAGAATTAATTGTGGAGAATGAAGGAGAGGTTTGAACGCGGTCGAAACTGGTCGACCAATTAAGAAATAAGTTTTCAACGACGACGGCGCGGCAGCTAAGGTCGAGATCATATTTTACTGCAGCATCTATAAAGACCGTGGAAGGGTTAATTTCAGAAGACAAAAAGTCCCTAATGATGCGACTCACGTACTTGGCTTTATTGCGAAAGAAGTCATAAGAAGTCGGAAAACTCGAGATCAGAGCTGTCAGGAAAGTTGCTCGACATCCTTTACCTGCCCTAAGGGGCAGGGTTAAGATCCTACAACCTGCAGCTTCTCGGCTTCTTTCAACAATATATCGAGCGTCAATACACTATCGCTTTATTCGTTTTCGAACTTGATCCTCACCCAAGTTAATTATATTTTGGTGGTTTCGTCCCTTAAAATGTTTGCGATATTGTTTGCTAACTTATCTTTCTTGTTAAACATTTTATTGTACCGTTGAAATAGTGAAGAGACTTTCTGAGCAAATCTTCAACGAGCCACCCAGTATGTAGCCTGAATTATAAACGTACGAGGTACCCGTATGCTTCAACGTCGTCAAGGCACATATATAAATGAACGGTTAATGAGGGTCCGCATAAAAGATCGCGATGTGGCAGACCTTCGGTAACGAACGTGACAGACACAATTGCTATTTAGGATGAGGATGATGAATATTACAAGAATGAACGTATCGATTTAACTGCTACATCTTTTATTACACTAATTTATGTGTCTGCCGGATATTTTTAGCTTCAATTACTAGCTCATAGTCCACTGGGCTTGAAAAATGTTTCTTCGATATGTATATTATAGCATTCTACTCTATCCAAATTGTCCAGTAGGTTGTCTCGAGTCGTAAATTACTTCGTACAATTTTAAATATTACCAGTTCATAGTTCCTTGAAAAAAAATCTTTCTATAGAATATAGATTTACAACCTAAAATTTTTTAAAATTTCATATTAAAATTGCAGAATGCATTGGCTCGAATAATAAATTACCTCGTGTTTATAAAACTAATCAATTCATAGCTTTCTGTACATAAAAAAATCTTTGAATGAAAGCATTGTACAATTTATAATTTACAATCTTCCAAAATTGCATATAGAAATTGCAGAATATATTGGCTCGAATAATAAATTACTTTGGATTCACCAATTCATTGTTCTTTTCGCGTGCACATTTGTTTTCAATGAATTACGCATTTTACAACACGCTATCTGTTAAATCTTTAAAGTTGCACAATGTATTGGTTCGAATCATAAATAATTCAACATTTACACACATGGAAAATATATCGCTCAATAAATTATTGAAGCTAGAAGAACTTTATACAAATTCAAACTAATTACCAATTCCTAGAGGCATATTAATGTTTAAAATTGTTTAAGATTTAAGTGATCAAAACAATATATTACTCCTACTTATAAATTCGTTAAAAGTCAATGTTAAAAATATTCGCTACAACACGGAAATTCTAATTAAATATGAAAAATATTAATAGTAGCAGCGATGAAACTAAATATACTTCGCAGCGACATGAGAGAGTATAAAAAACCGTTCGAGGAATAAATAAATATTGGTGTAAGGAAATATTAACATCAACGTTGCATATAAAACGCAGTGCGAACAGAAATTCGCAATAAATAACGGATCGGCTCGAATCGGGGGAATGTTTCTGCGCGACGAGCCGTTAGTTAAGATTTAATGTCGTTAAGTCGTGCTACCGGCTCGGGTAGCAATTAATACGATGATATTTCGAGGGAAAACAAAGCATCCTTGGAATAGACAATATCCTCGGCTGCAGCCTCTGTAGCTTACTCATTTCGAGAATTGGCCTTACCGCTGATTAAATGCAGACGACGCCGCGCGCCGCGCCGCGCCGGTACAAGACGGCAATTACATCCGATTGTCGATTTACGTCGAGCGTTCCACAGGATTGCGGCGTAAATCGAGTCGCTGGAAAAAGTAATTCAGTCCGAGGACAAAACTTGTGGCTTCTGTTGGCCCACAAAACCGGTATACTCTGAAAAACTTGGCCGGTTTATATAATTCGGCCAGTTTCGCGAAAAAATTACCCGGATCGGATTAGTGCGCGAATTGTCTAAGAATATATTATAATAGTAGTTTGTATCTAGCAGAAATAAGATTTATCGAAAGTAAATAGGAAATTCTGTCTAGAAAAAGGATATTTGGACAAAAACAACAGTTTCGATTGAAAGTACATATATGTTTTTTATTCTGAAATAATTTCTCACACTTGTACGAGCAACATGAAATAAAAAAGAAATCAGGAACGTTCTTCGTCTGAATTAGCAATTGAAGTCGCGAGTCGCGGGAAATGCTTGATGCTCGGTGACTTAATATCGGATCACTGTGCCGTCAGACAGTCGAAATGTAAAAAAGCCTGCGAGAAAGTGTTGAGCCCCGTGATAAGTCAAGCGAAGCGATCTCTCGCAATTCCTTGGCAATTTCTCCGAAATGAGACATGTCTGCAGCCGGCTTATACAATATAAGACAGAATTAAATCTGGGGGAGCTATATTTTTTCCACGGAGAACGTTATCTCTATTTTCCATTTCCAAATCCTTCTCAACTCACTCTCCGCCCCTCTCTTCTTCAAGATTTCGTCTTCGACTACACAGTGTTTCATACATACCGACCGTTTCAATCCAAAGATTGAAATTGTAGAAAAGAATAGTAACGATATTTCTTCGCACATCATCGATCAGATCTCAGAGAGAGATCCATTCAATCTTTGAATTAAGATACACAGCTGATAATTCAAATTAGTCGTTGAAAATTAGAATCAAGATCAGATATCATTCTGTCTAACATTTTGGGTTAAAGAAACTGAATAACTTTGGTTTTTCGTGAGATTATATAATAAATGACCCCGGCAGGTTATTAGGCACTTATTTAAGATTGTTCCCGGGTGTGCCTGGTCCGAGGGACCAAGTTAACTGGGACCAAGGTGTCACCCGTTATCTCGCACACGTCCCGAGATGTTCCTGATACACGACCAGAGTCTTTTACGCGGATCCTGCCCCGACGGTGGCGGCCCCGGGCAAATAAATCAACCGATCCTCCCGGCAAAACGTTCCCGTCGGAAGTTCAAATTAGTCGTCGGGCAAATTGCGCTCCACTCGAAAAGTAATTATATTCGCCGGCTCGCTCGGTTCGAATGGGCTCCACTGTTCGCGCGTCCCGGCATCAAGGCTTGACGTGTGCTGCCTCGCAAACTAAGGTCCTCCAGTGATAGCTTTGTTTGGCTGCTGATACTCAGACGGGACTGTTCGAACTTAGAGCGGAGACACAAGCCCTAAAATCGCTCGCTATTCCATCCTAGACACGATAGGATCCACATTAGACTTGGTGTTCAAATTCGTTTTAAACTAGAAAATTCCAGTAGCTTACCTTTTTATATTTCACCAACTGATTTTTGTCATAAATGCATAAAATCTACCTATTATCAATCAGATATCTTAATAAAATGATAATAGATATTGTACTGTTGTAAGACAACAGTGATCGAGCGACCGCGGCACGGCTAGAAATTAGTTCGATTAAACCTCGTGGCAGCTTGGATTTAGACGATTTTTTCACGTCGCGCGTCGGAGTAGACTTTCCATCGGGTTTCCCGGCCCGTATTGCGCTGATTTCAGTCGCGGGATTATAATAGCTCACGTCCCGCTTCAACTTACGTTGCATTATCGCACCTTCAGCCCATCCTCCGTCGGAGGATCAACGACACTAGGTGAAAAAGAAGCGGATCCGACCGTACGTGACCTCCCGCCGATAAATTCACAAAAATAAAGAAAGAAACGAACAGTCGTCGCCGACGGGAAGCGAATCAAGACAGATATTTGAAATGCAAATGGGTTTACTTAGCGGAAGACACATAAATCCGCGGGAAATAAATTTCCACCTGGTTCCCCGGTGGAAAAATTAGAGGTCCACCCCTGTAAAGACACGCTGGAAAAACGATTTCTGTTTTTGCGTTACACATTTGCCAAGCGTACACAACTTTGTCGTGCAAATACACCGAGCAGAACTTCGGCTGCGTAGAGGTTGCGGTGTTTAGCCGATGCTACGAAATAACTGGACTTCGTCTTTAGAGCAACAGCGTGCCAATATTTCCTGGTCCATTTTCTTAATAGTTTATATACGTTATTTATTGTAAACTCGCGAAGATTGTCTACTAAATCTAAATTTTTTCTTTCAAACTTTCTTCGAAATTGCTCTCATTTTTAATGAACAAAATTTGATTTCGCTGTCCAATCGACATTTTGTTCAATTTTCTGCCGTTTCTCGTTCAACTGTATTCAAAGACATGTAATTATATGTACATTTATTGATACATCTTTATTCATATAGCGTGTTTAAACGATTGCGGCAGACTCGACCATTTTCTGATCTCCGAGCGCAGCAAGATGGCGTCGCGTTGTCGGGTTCTCCGATTAAGGGCGGAGAATTCTCGAAAGGAGACATCGTTGCGCTATTATCCGAGGCAATTCATTGAAATTTTTCGCCGAGCGATAGAGTCTTCCGCCGTGAACTATTTCGAAGAAGGCTCTGGGAGAGAGAGAGAGAGAGGCTAAGTCGCGTCGAGTGTATCCCGGAAGCGGCGAACGAACGGACAATTACCGGGTAGAACGTTGATTAAACCTAGCGTGATTTCCCAGGTTCTCTCCCACAGACAGGCGCATCGGGCGAGTTCTTTTGTGCCGGCGCAGAAAAGAAAGAAGATTCCGCACAGGGTCGAGCGAGCAACGCGCTCGTGCATGATGCACACGTAATACGCACTTACTTGGAAATCGAGCGAGGCCAGATTTCCATTGGTCACGAAACACAAGGAGCAATCGTTCGGAATTAACGCCGGTCTCGCCTTATATTTACCTTCCGCTTGTAATTTCGCTTCGGAACACGACGCGAATCGATGCGAATCGACGCGACGCTCACGAATGTATTTCTTGCAATAACCGGGCAAGGGAGAACGCGCGTCTCGCAGCGGACGTGAAGCGAATATCAACGCTTTGATGGAACACAGCACCGGTGCAGCTACAATCGCGCTGCGAAAATTCTCCGACGATCGTAACGCCAGCGGACAACCTCCGGAAGGCTGGAAATGAAGGCGGAGACGTTTACGGTCTTATCCAATTTACAAGTTGGTTAGCACATCTCTCGGCGATTATTTCATAATTTTTCAGAGCTATGGCCCATGGATACGGATTTTCTAAATTATTGTAAAAAAATCTATTAGAAATTCTAATAGATTAATAGAATTACACCTAAATAAATAAATGAATAAAAGGTGAAAAAACACAATAGCATCGTAGAAAGATTTCCTGTTTCTTTGAAACGTAATCGACTCGGTACTCGGTACGTTGCATTCATCTTTGATACCAGTCGCGGTATCGGAACACCATCGAGACAAGAATAAAAGTGTTTCGCAGCTTTAAAGACTCGAAAAGATTTTCGCATAACTGGACCATCTCTTCCAGCTGTTAAATTCATTTCGGATTTTACGATGATTCCCAGCAAGAATACATTTAGCTTCGCGACACTGTAAAACCGAGATAAGTTCCGACCAAACTTCCTTAATCTTCTTGGAACGAAATTTATGATACAGAATTCGTTTTCCTAATATTTCTGGCTTTAAAAGTTTACCTTGTGACGAACGCGGCTTTCGTCCCCGGAAGAAAGATTTCTGAAGAGACAGTGGTACTCTAAGGGAAATGGGCACGTCATTGGTCAGACGTACAATAGTTATACGTAGAATCTGCGGGCTGAAGAGCGTGCTGGGATACTGAGACTCGACGTGAATGGTACTTTAAAATGGTGGACCTCTGTTCGGTCCTTTCGAGTGCTACGTTTCATATTTGAGCTTCGCAAAACTGAAAATGTGTGTGTGTGTGTACGGATCTCGCCAAAGCTTATCTTAACGAAAACGTACGTTTCGCAAAAATGAAAATAGAATAGAATATTCGTGTATATGGAAAATGGAGAATATCAACATAAAAATTCTTTAAATCTCGTCTCGATGAAAATATGAAAATATTTAATAGGAACAAGAAATAAATAACATATATTACAAGTAACTAGCCGTTTCGATTAAATTGTTATACGTTTGTAGCGTTGAATGTTCAATGTTTGCGGACGTTTCGGCAGAGACGGGCGCAGCATCATTGAATAAACAAAAAGAAACGTCTGCCGGCAGAGATACACGATCAAACACTCTTAAGCGGTTAAGTAAGATTCCACGAGCGCTCCGCTTTCCTTCTATCTTCGTATACTTGACTGCATAATGGTTGTTGGTACATTAGACGACCATTAAAGTTTCACTTCTTTACGGAGCAGTCGCCGAAAAGGCAGTCCGATTATCGTAACAGAAGAATACCACGTTGAATTTTTTGTGTTTGATCGCTTAATGGATCTTCCTAATTCTGCGGACTTTAAAGTAAATCGACTATTTTTACAGATTATAAATCCTTCGAAATGTATTCGTATAATTCGAAGGAAAATATTAAACATATGTAAATCTTTTATTAACTGTTACATCATTCTCCTACGTTAAATTGCATCTGCTAATTTTTATCAGAAATGCAAAAATTTCGCCGTCTACTTATACGTGGCTATGCACCCAGAGTCTTCGGGATTCCTCCAGCAAGCGGAAACGGTGCGATCATCGGCAGCGAGTTTCACCTTAACGTTTATGGTCTTGGTCGGCGTCCATTTAGACGTTCGAGTCGTATTGGCCAGGCTCGCCGCGTAGCCTCGGATATATCGATTTCGTATCAGTTTCCGGTTCTCCCTGGTAAGGGTACGCGCACGTACGGTTCGCAAAAAGCAGCGCGCGTGCACGCCGCGCTGGCGAGCGCAAACACAAGCGCCCGGCGAAAACAAACACGTGTTTGCGCAATCGGTACGGGGAACGCGGGCGCATTGCAGAAACGAGCACGCCCCGTACACAATGTTGTTTCCCGTCGGTGGCGTGGCGTGCGGAATAGCTGCGGGAGCTTCCACAGGCGCATAACGACGATAAAACAATGCCGAGATAATAGGAGGGCGAACCTCTCTGCCTTGGAGCGTCTTCGTGCCGTCTCTGAACGGTCTCTCTCTCTCTCTGTCTCTCTTTTTTTTCCCGGTGGTGGTCTTCCCGTGGCAACTGTTCGCGAAGAAAGGTGTAAGAATGTGGGTCATTCCACCTGGACTGAATTCATCGAACTCATTCGACTCGCCATGCCAATCTCAATTTACCTGTAACAATCGATCACCTGGGAATCAGGACCCAGTAAAAAAGACTAATAAACTAAAATTGCTTCAATCACCGATATTAATCCAAATCACTAAATCAAAAAATATTTTTGGATTAAACTTGCCGAATATTCCGCGAGGGAACTGAAACGAACAGAGAAAGAAAGCGAAAGAAAGAGGGTCACATATATCTCTCGAATTACCTTTCTATCAACGACCTCTCCCGCTTCTCCGTTCACAGCCAATCGCCTCGGACTCCGCTCTGATTCTCACCGAACACAACGAACGATAATTCAATTTTCCGAAATCGTGATCGCGCAGGTTGTCGGTTGCTCGCGTACGAGTTCGCGCGTCGGTGTAACCGGGGCGTGCGAGGCTGCGGGGGGAGGACTCAGTTCGCCATTAACGAGACCCTTAAGTGGCAGGGACACGAATTCGTATCACGGGGACACGGTGGCCGTTTCTCATTAACGGGGGGTAACTCAGTTCCCGGATCGACTTACCGGAACCGGCGAAAAATGTCATTATCGAGGTCGGTGTCTCGTGAAACGGATTCGAATCGGCGCGGCGCCTCGTTACACTCTCTTGCCCTCCTCCCCCCACTTTTACGTTTCCCTTCTTCCACTCCTCATTCCTCAGCCAGCCCCTCCGAAACGGACACTCGACCCCGTTGAAAGGATTTCGAGGGGGTCCTTTCAGACCAGCGATCCTTAATTAATCTGGAAATCGAATCGAGAAGGAAGAAAAGCCGAGTTCCGCCGATAGCCTCGGCTTCGAGGCGATCCGAGGCGGCTTAATACCTAGCAGCCGCGTCGCGCCGCGCTGTTTCCTACGGAATCCTTCCGGTCCGGATTTAGATTCCACCGCTTTGCTGTTTACCTCCCGCTAAATCGCTTTCGCCTCGCCGTCTCTGATTGCCTTTATCTTACCGCCGCGAGATATGCTACTCCTCAACCCTTTGCCCTGTTCCACCCGGGAAACGAACAAAAATTATCGCACCCCTGATCTACAAACTGAACGTCCCGCTGCAACCGTAATTGGGAACTATTTTGTTGTGGCTGCAAGATGAAGGTTGTCTGCGGTTTGGTTGAAATGAAAATATACTGGAAACATTTATTGGTTTTATGATTGCAGTACAGTTACTCTGTTTTTAACCAAGCTATTATTCAGATCTCTTGTATTATCGGTATTTTAAAATTAATTAAAATACAAACATGTTCCAAAAATTGGTAGCTTACTATCTCGGCTAAAATGAATTAAATTTGTGAATCGTTTTATTAACGATTTTACTGCGACGCAATAAATATAGTCTCGTTGTTGTACATTCAATTCAGCATGTTTTTGCATTTTGGTTCACTGAAAGTGGGTCGTGAACCAAAATTTACGATTAAGGGATGAAACGGATCAAATTTTTGTTTTTCTAATGTAGCACAGAATCTGTAAAATTTTCTGTATACTGACATAGACATCGTAATAGCAAGTGAATTCTTTACATCGTACAGCTTCTCGTTATTCAACCGATCTAAATCTAAAAGTATGGTCAAACCAAATAAGTTCACAACCAACAAATACAATCAAAAATCATAGTTCAGACCGTGGAATGCTTGAAATTAGAAACAATATCAGAATCAGCGATGTTTTCCTTCGATATTGATCAGGTATCTCGTTACAATCAGCAAAGCAATGCAGCATAGAGTATAAAAGAATTCGTAATCCTCCATATTTGATCACACGAGTAGGAACATCCGAGTTCTATTTTTCTTTTCAGTCTATAAAATTATGGACCATTTATGTTCAAGTACATGGCAAGTCTTACACAATTGTCCTTGCACGTCATAAGATTTCATCGTATTATAAATTTAGCTGACTCGTCATCGAGCAGATCCTCTTTAACTTTAATTAGTATCCATTCTAATATCGAATTTATTTTCCGCTTAACGTATCAATCTGGCTCCGTTACTCTTATTGTCCGCGGATCAGAATGAAATGAATATTTCATGGGGAGGTTATTAAACCCCGAAATTTCCTCTCGGGTTAAATTGACCGGAACGGTCCGCGAGGGTTAATCAACGCTCTGTTAACTCGTTAATATCTATTATCGTCCTGCTCCCTGGCCGAGGTCCGCAGTTATTTCTGGTTATCCCATGAAAGCGATCCACGCCGTAAAACTGATTGGAAGGCTATCGGAAAACCACGAATGTATTGTCCGGAACTATGTTTCGATCCGAAAAGTCGGTTGCAAATGCTTGCAAAATATCGATTCTCGCAGCATCCGAACCTTAAGTTGACCTCGCTTTCTTCCGTGACACACAAAACACCAAAAATCTTCGACACCTTCAAACGATTCTGTCTCTCAGTCTCTCAAAGCGTTAGTTAGTTAAAATTTAGCGTAACAATTAAGTTAGCGTCACACGCAACAATGTAACATCGTCAGGCTTATTTGTAATTTCCAACGAAGAATTGGTTGATGAAATAATTAAAAAAAAAAACAAAATGAATTGGTAAAGGGAATGAGACTTAAATTATACCTTACCTGTTGCAGCAGCTGTAGGATAAACTCGAATCAGGTGAATGAACAGATCTCATTGTTCAATATTCCTCTTTATTGTTTGAAACGTATCGTAACGATCAGATATGGATCATGTAAAATTACAGTAAAACGTAAATATGACGAATTTATCATCGTGTATACATATATATATAAATATATTATATATATATTATATATATTATATATATTATATATATTATATAAATATATATATAAATTCTTGTACGCCACCAAAAAGGATTGCCGAGAGAAAAATACAATTATCTTATCGCCATAAATACGAATCAATGGAACCGCGGCTCTCTTTCCCCACAATTCATGTTCCTCGTACTGTCATCCTAAAACTCCAACCGATTCCCACAGGCTCTAATGATTCCTCAGTACTTTCACCGTGTTTATCGATTTTTTTTCCTCGCCCGCTTTAATTACACAACTTTCTCTCTCTCTCTCTATCTCTCTCTCTCTCTCTCTTTCTCTCTTTTGTTAAATCTAATTCACAATCATACACTATGTACAACAAACGGCTTGTCGCGCCTCGATTAAATTATTATATGTATATTGCTATAGTGTCCTCTCGCGTTTTGCCCTATTCTTCGCGCGCGTACCTGGGCGTGTCCCTGCCCGCTCTCTCCGTTCATCCTCGTTTACGTTTATGTTTTGCTTTTCTGTGTGTGCGTGTGTGCTCATGTGTGCGCAAACATTAATCCGCATGGGAATTCACGGCGCCCGACGCGCGACGCCACCGACGCTAAATACCTCAAAGAATGATCTGCTGGTCTTGTGAAACGCGTCGCGACAATAATTCGCAAACGAAATATTTCGGTGTACCAGGGAGCATGATCACGGCGAAACCAGAGTATTCAAGACCCAACGAAACCCCGTAGTCGATCGTCTTATTACCCAGAGCTAACAAGCGCTGTCGCGTCGGTTGGGCGAACAAGACTCGTTCAAGTGACACTGCCGATTTTCATGGTGTTTAGTGTACATCATTGTTTCAAATACATATTATTTGGCGTACGTTTCTTTGGTTGAATTTTTTGGTTAATTCACAAACTATTGAAAATCGTTATCTTCCGCAGCGAAGGCGAAGACCAATTGAGTAATTGTAACTCGATGCTTTTTTACGCAGAATAGTTCTCCATTGCACTGTATGGTAAACGTTGCAAGCAATAGTTTTCAATTGTTTTCGTAGCTGGGTTAAGATGATGTGAACTGGGTTGAAATGAAAACAATTGAACTGTGTACATTCTGAATAAAAATTGATCACTTCATACTTCATACGTTATTTTCGACTACATTAGGTATCCCAAAATAAAGATTACGTAAACTAAACTAAATAATAATTCTCACTAAAGAATCGCTCGTAGATCGTTCAATGAAAATTAAAATGAACAGTGCGTTGCAAGCGTTTCAGATTACTCGATGAAACTTAAAATATACGTAGCGCTTCAAGTACAAAATATGTATATAGCGTTACTTTAGCGTCCGTCATGTTATGAACAATAACCTATGAGCATGAACTTCTTCGATCAAGCTTTTTGGAACGTCCAAACTTAATAGTTCTATTTCATTTCTTAGACGTATACTATTTTTGGATTGCGAACTTTGTGTATTTATTATTATTTAGTATTTTATTACAATTTTTCGTACAAGAGTACTATTCGACTATTTATCTTCCCATTAATTGAATTGTTCGATATTCTGCATTCACTGCAAAAGAAAAGCCTTTCAAAAGTCTTTCCTTCCTCGATTATTTTAATGGATCGACTGCACCGATATTTGAAAATTTTTTGGACTTTTCAAGCTTCACCTATCCATTTCTATCGTAAATACATAAAATTCGCAATTCGGTATTTATCAATAAAAAAATATGTCTAACACATTCACGAAGACTATTCGCTAGCACGAAAACCGGCTGGTGTCTTCTGAACGACGTGTCCTGGTAACGAATCACAATAATCGGCAGTGTTCGACGATTAAAAATGCAGAAATGAAATGTTACCGCAGGAAACAGATCCGATGGTTGCGAGCAGGCAGCAAACCATGGTTGACAGGATGGGAATGTTGAAACTTGAGCTTGATCTAGGTGGCTCCTGGGCAAGCGGCTGATTGCTGGCAGCCAGCGTCGCAGTTTCCGTCGTCTCCGATGCTTTGATACCTTTGATTCCTGGTAAGGTAGTTTGGCAGGTCAGACTTAAGGTTCCGCCAGGGAAATGGTGTCGTTCCAGGCGCAATGACAAGCTCAACCGACTCGAGGACACGATGCTGTCGTCATTGGATCCACGGATAGGCAGCTCCTTCGTTAACGCTTTGTCCACCTGTCGATTTTAAAACCGGGTTCAACGGAGCTCGAACTCGGTAGAAAGCAACGCGATCTCCATCGCGTAAATGACATTTCATAATTAGATTGCGAATCTTTATGGAAAATAAAGAAACGGTAATCGTTCTTGGAGTTTGGAGGGTAGCTAAAGAAACTACGGAAAAGTCTAAATCATCGAAGGACTATAGTAACATCCGAATATTGATCGTCGTCCTCGAAGGGTTAGAACATCGCTTGATACCGTTTGGGTTAAAGGGATCCCGAAAGTAAGTAAATCGTCTGTTTTTCCTACCTCGGGACAGTAAGGAGCTTAACGAACTTTGACAGAGGTTCGTCAGTCCCGGGGACGCGAGGTGCGACGGTGTATTACTCAGGCTAATATATTACCATAAAACCGCTCCTCCGCTCACCTCTTTTCCATTTAGGATGAAAGCAAGTACCGCAGCAGGATAGCTTGGCGCCGAGGTGCACTCCGCGTGAAGGGTCTCGCCGGCCTCGTAGGAAGGTCGAAGCCCTTGGAGGTTGGGTTGTTCCTTCGGTGGTATGGCGACGCTCATGTTCGCTACCTCGTAGCTTGTCAGGAAGCTCGGGGCCTCGGAGGACACCTCGCAGCCATACGATCCCACGAGGTTCACCTTACCTGTCGCAGCCAGCACACGTAATATCTTTCTCCATTCTGCCTCATCCACCACCCCGCCAGACCAACTGTCCGCCACGATTGATATTTAAAGTAACGCGGGGCGAACTTGCCCCGGGTCCGTGGTGATAAATTTGATCAGGAACTTGCGAGTAACGACAGAGACGCGTTAGAACCTAGACCATCGACCCACCCTCACACCCCCCAGTCCCCCAGCATTTTCAGCCACCGACCATGGTGTCCTCTACGCCGAAGGTTTCTAACCCAGTGCGCGGGACGCCCAGTTAAGTGATGGATGACCCGCGAATCCCCAAGTTTTTCTGAAGATTTTTTTAATGAATCATCAACCTAATGGAACGCCGACGACGCTGGACAAAGACCAGCGAACTGGGTCGACCACGGACACTTTTTAAATTTCAAATTCGACGGCCCGCCGCGCCGCGCCGCGAGCAGAATTAATGAATCGATTATGTGCACCACCCTGATCAATAGCAAACCGATATTCTACCCGCGGGCAAATCTCGCTGAAGGCCTGGCCGAATTTAATACACCGAGGGCTTGCAATGTGGGTGAAAAGTTCCGGGCCCAGAAAGTTAGGCTAGTATTTAGAGGTACTACGATTTTTTTTTTTTTTTAGAGGTTTCGGATACGAAAATCGATACAAAAATAACAGTGCACCATACTTTTTCTTGCCTTACAGGTTCAACGAACCTTGAACATTACCAGGCTTCTAACCAATCCTAGTAAGTCCAGTTTAGTGTTATCCTCGAAAAGAGGCTATAATACTAAAACTTTATATCGGAAACTTTAGGTCTTTCAACCCTTAAGGGCTATGATGGTGAAAATTTCACCCCGTGTAAATTTTCTTTTCATATCGTTAAAAACCGTGACAAGGATCGCTAGTTTCGGCAGTAATAAACAAAGTTTGAAGCAATATCTCTCGACGGCTTCTAACATGAATCGGGTTCGATTTGGAACAGAGGCTCTAACAAACATCCCCGGACGTCTCGCAAGATCTCGACGAAACGACAAGCTCTATTAATCCGTTGACGGACGATTTCCGGCAATTTCGGACTCGGTTCCCGATTTCATTGACGCGTCTTAAGCGGCAGGCAACCGACTTACGTTCCTTTTTACGAACTTCCAACCCTCGAGACCCGCACTCCAGACGGCCATTACCGGCGCGCGGCGCGACGAAAGTTTGGACCGAAAGAATAAGAGGCACACCCACGGCCACGCCGCGCCGCGACCAACTTATCGCGAAGCTACCTTTCCGACCGTAATGAATTAATGAAGCTACCTACGAGAAGAGAACTGCATCGGGACCGGTACGGGACCGACGCGTTTACGATCTCCGGATTAGAAACCTAACATGTACCAATGTGTCGATATAATTGTATGGATCTTTATTGTCCAATGGTAATGCGATTGAAAATATTCATCGGCTAATATACACTTGCTATATTCTGTATCGATTTTCATCCAAGAGGATTATAGCAAGGACATTGTGAGGTTTCGTTGCCCTCCTAAAAATTTGATGGATGTTGGGTTGCGGCAAACTACCAGGATCAATAGTTCAAAATAATGATAATATAAATGATTGAAAGGAGTATGAAAAAGGTTGAGTATCAGGGTTGCTGAAACAGAAATATTTCGCAAGTTCCAGTGATAATATTTGCCAAATATGTAGCATTGTTTTGGCGTGCTAGCACGCGGACCGGACGTCGCGTCACGTCGCGTCGGTCTAATGGGGCAAATTAGTGGGAACATTACTTACGGGACACGCAGGCTGATATGAATAATAATTAAGACGGGTGACTAAAGGTGAACAACGAACCTTTGCGGGTATTCGCCTGTCCCAGCAACGTCACTTGCTTGCTGTCGCTCCTATTTACATCGACGTAGACACCCTCGACAGGGAAATCACGGCCTGCCGGTGTCGAGCTGGGCATGAACCTGAAGAACTCATTCCCGTCCTTGTACCACTTCACCGAGTACAAGTCCTTGCCACCCAGATCGTACTCGCACCTTAGAGTCACCTTGTCCCATCTGGGATCCGCTATACTGGGCACGTCCAGCCTCAGAAGCTTGATCGCCGACCCTGAAAAACCATTATTCCCCGTTAGAACTCGAAACTAGCCTCAGCTTCCTCGTTAAAACAATATTTAGCTCCCTAACCCGCATACAGATACTCGGCGTACATCGTTTCGCAAGAACCTGTGATTACGTTTGATCCAATTTTTCTGTACACTGGTTTACATCAACAAATTTTCGAATAATAAATTTACGATGTTCAAGAATAGTGAATTGTAATATACGGAAACTGTTTGCGTTCAGATCAAATTAACTCGAACAGTGCAGGATGGTTAACCGTGCGCCTGATAATCGATATACCATAATTGGACTGCGTATCTCCCTATACAAATACAGATTGTGCCGTATTAATTGACAGAAATTGGAATTGAGTAAAAGTTCGGTCGCCACATTAACCGCTCCTACGTTAACCTGTATCGAACTTTTCATTACGTACCCACACTTCGGTCGAATAAACTCGCATAAAATTCGCAATCTAATCGCGATATAGCGATTTTGAAAATTGCCAGCTTACAAATGTCAAAATTCAGATAATCATCTATACAGGCGAATCGTGTGGCAAATTCGTTCCCTAATTGCGCGATATTTTGCCCGTAAATCGTAACTCTGGCCAGCTTTTCAGAGCATTCAGTAAAATTCGGTGAATGCCGCGTATGATTGCACTCGAAACCGCGGGATAACCGAGAATTTTGTGATGCATAAAAGATTAACTACCCAGAGATATAAATTAACACAAATCCTGCATGAATTTCTCCACTTAATCTTTAGCTTCGAGCCCCGGCATTCCGCGCTAATTACAGAAAAACCTGCTTCAAACTGATTTCAGATATTATTTTAAAATCCCGCGATTCTTCCTACCTCGCCTCTAATTAAACAATCTTCCGAGAATTAGACCAAGATGCAATTAGAGCCTCTAACCTTTCGTTTTACCGGCATCGGCGAACAGCGGGCCGCGCCATTGCGTTGGTGAAAAAGAAATAAATCTTTTTACGTAATTAATTTTCTGTGTGTCAACCTACATAAATATCATCGTGCGAAAATGTCTCCGGAACGAACTACAATACAATTAAAAAACGAATTGTAATTTTCTGCTGTTCGCAAAACTAATGTGTACATAATAAAATATAATAATTAATACATTGCATATGCTTGATGCATATGAGCCTGCTCCGGATAATCGAGACTGCAGTTACACCTTTCCCTTTTGAAAAGGGACGCAAACAAAAAACGTCGTTATCCGGCAAAAAGGAGAGGAGGAAACGTAACGTTGCCCGGATAAAAGACAAACGGCAACTCGGAGCGCGCGCAGTTGAAATTTGAAAAATGTTCCGCCGCCGTCATTAGCGATGCTCGCAATTATCAATTCATGGACAAAGGGAACAGGACAGAGTTTATCCAGACGGACAACAGCGTAAACAAGCCACGAGAAAAGTTTATCGTGAAAGCAGGTCCGCGGCGTAACCGGGCGAACTTTATTTGCCTTGCGGGGGTGGTTGGGCACGGGGAAGGGGAAAGCAAGGGGAAAATAGTAATTACGGGGGTGGGAGGGACGATAGGGAAGGGGTGGTTAAAAAAGAAAGTTCGGGACTTTCAACAGCTAGTGTTCGAGTGCGGGCGGGGCGAGACTTCACCGATCGAATATTTAACCCGGTCGCATTAATTTATTTATCCCCGAGCCCGGACGAACAGTCCGGTGTAATTAAAAGTATCCGATCAACCATCGACCCTCGTAATTATCGCCCCGGAAAAAGCGGTCGAGCGTTTCAGAGAGGCAGCAGCCAGTCAAAATGACAGCGTGATAATTTTCCTGCTACCGGTGAATCGTCCCATTTCCTTTTTTCCCTTTTTCCCTGTTTCCCTTTTTCCCTTTTTTTCTCGTTTCTATACCTTTCCGTGCTATCGCAAACGTTCCGTCGCCGTGCCGTGCCGGGCCATTCGACTCGTTTGCGTCAACATTTCCGAATGAAAAATTCCCCTGATGCCTTGTTGCTACATATACATATTACACATCCTATTCGACACGAGCAGCTTAAATATCTCATACTATTGATTATAGAGAAAATTATTACAGGAAAACAGGAGAAATATTGTGACGGGGGGGGGGGGACAAGCAGTATTTGTGGGGATAAGCAGCTCGAGATACCATTTTTCAAGATATTAATCCTCCGTGGGCGAAATTTCATTCTTGAAGTTCTTTCTCTAGTAACAAAAACAAATGGCAAAAGAGCAATCGATAAAATAATTCTTTTTGCTCTTTCTTCTATGTTGCCCTTATTCCTTAATTACGTCTGTTTGATTTACTTTTGATGCTCAAAGTCATTTGGAGGTCGTGATACAGGATACAGGTCGTTAGATTCATCTTGACTCGTCATGCGAAAAAAGCAATTACCATGTGCTGTTTAAAAAGAAGTCTCTGGGAAAATTAAAATATATTCGTAAATTCGAGATATTTTAAAATATTTGAAGACGGGAATGCAATAAAGAGAAACAAACAGTTAAAAATTCCCTTTGAAAACAACTGCATAAATTAGGACCGAGAAAATAATTAGAAATTTTGGATAACAACGTTTACACTGCTGAAAGGTTAAAAACGATTCCTCTTGCTTGTAATAAAGAGTGTGTACGCTTCGTCAGTTATTTTATTAAAATTAGAGCGAGGAAGAAATGTATTTCACCGATCTCATGGTTATAATAACTATGAAACTTCGTCGAGGATTATTAAGATTATACAAACGTTTTCTTGTGTTTCTTGCAAATATTATTATGCACGAAGATCCGCAGTCCAGTTATGAGAATCTAGTTACCAGATGTAAGAATAACTTGGTCAAAATAGTCAGTACGTTCTTTTAATTTAGGAAAGCATGCGTAAAATAGACTTGCATGAAATGGTTTATTTCAAATCGATTTATTATATACGTTTGAAAAAACTAACACGGCTAGGAAATTGATTAAAATGCAATTACAGTAAAGTCGCGACTTTACTGTACTACGTACACAATATCTGTACGGAAACATTGCAGTTATTTTACAGAAAACTGAAAATTAATTATTGTACTAAACCCAAAAACAATAGATGAATTAATTTTGAATTGGTCAAATTGAAGAAATGTCTGAATAGTTTATCTTTCACACTGATACTAATGTTCGCGGGAACCTCGCACTTTTTCACATACGCTTGGGCATATAAAGAGAATCTGACATGACTAAAAACGTGAAAAGCGTACATTATGCACAGGGTAAATTGACTGCGATGGTTTTCGAGGCGATATCAGCCGCAGAACTAGCATTAATCAGCGCACCGGTACACTAAAGACTGGCATTAGCGGCAGGAATTCCACTAATACGACGTTCCTGGGTTTATTAGATTTCCACTGAAGCAAGGTGTACGCATGCAGCCTGATTTTACGAGAATAGTTTCTCAGAAGGTGATCGCGGAGAATGCATAACACACATTACGGTATTCTGGTTTTTAACCGTTGTGCACCGGAATGGAAATTTTGTTCCTTGCTTGTCGAGTACTCTCGTTGCAGTATTCGCTCCGAGTACAACATTTAACAATGCACCTTCACTCTTTAAATAGTGCGCTTCCTCAACGTTAACATTTTTGTTATATCATAGCTTGTTAATGTATCAGTACAGAAAAGTATAAATTTTTCAATGAAATTTATGTCAAGTTTGAACAACCTACAAAAGAACGCCGCCATATTGACATTCCAAAACTAATAGCACTGCCAATACCAGATACAAGTTATTAGAGTAAACATCCATGCTCCAGTCATAATAATATTGTAACGATATCTACGATCATCGGGTGCCATAATTAGAATGCACATGTTTATTCAAAGTTCCATTAGAGCGGAGTACTACACAGTAATTTATGTAATTTGCTTCCCCTCTAATAGTTTCATTGTGCAGAATATTAACTAGCCTAGTACAGTAATCGCTCGTTCGTTGTCTGGCATGGTGGGCAGGGCCGTTGTCCAGTGCCTACCCATTCCACTGCCTGTCAACGCCGCATCGCTCCGCAGGGCGGCGACGATTGATGTCGGCTCGGGTATATCGGTGTGAGCACCACTACATTGACTCGAATGAATCGAATGTTCAAACTTCTTAATTTACATTATTTTTTTATGGGACCTTCATGAAGGTATTTCTGGCATTTTTCTGATTAAAATGACACCAAACACGATATAATTTCAATTGTACATAGTGTCTATAAAAATGAAACACGCGGGACTCAGATCTGTCCGGCGACGGCGACACGCTTCGGTCACGCGATCCGTATTTCATTCTGTCCTTCTCTATGTTCGGCTCTCTACAGAAGTCTCGCTCGGCGCGGTCGGCGCGGTCAGCGCGATACTCTAGACGCAATCATAAATCAAAAATAGTGTCCGGGCAGGCTCGTTGCCACTGAAAAACACGGCTTCTGGACAACGAACGAGCGATTACTGTACCTCATAAAATCCGAGAGAAATATTCCTTAGAAAATCCGTATAGTTTTAGGCTTATAGTTTCACAGGCTTAGGCATATGTATATTTAATTAAACGTACCATTCGCATCGAACGTTTATTATAAAATTCTGCAATAAACTGCACAACGCAGAGATGCCGTATACAGAAAATACAGTCTGTGAATTAAAAGTGTTGCGAATGATAAAACCGAAGGAAAATCCATGTACACAATTTTTTCCATTTCATAAAGTCGTACGAAAAATCCATTCTCATGTTGATTGAGTTTGGATTTTGCTTCGCGCGTCACGTTCTCTATGTTTTCTTGTTACATTGGATCAGTATCGTCCGTGACAGTGCTGACAACAGCTTCTTTATTTAAATTTACCATTACAGAACAAACAGACTCGCATCGAATAGTAACACAGAAAGATATTTCTCGTCGTGCGTATCGTGCTTTAAAATAAGTCCAAACTTATCTTTTTACTATCTTTTTTTTAATGAAATCATCGTAGGTCAAATATTGACAATTTCTGAAGAACCGGAAAAGTGTTGAAATACTTTTTCAATCCGCTGTGCGTTACAAACATCCGAAAGATGTTTCCGTTGATTTTCAGGGGTGAAACACATTTTGCATCTTTTGCATAGTTTCAATTTTCACCCCGGCCACAAAGGAAATTCTAAAACAAAGAGTAGCAGACAGTAAATGTGTTAACGCTTTTTCGCGACCAGCGATTCTAGCGCGTGACCCATAACTGTGAACCGCGTACAATTTCGAAAAATCTATAGCCGGTCGCTGGGAAATTTTTCGCATTAAAATACGAGCGAATAGAGAAAATATCGCGAAATATGCTTGTATCCACTTGTTGGTCGAACTCGCGAATTTTATCGTATGAAGCAGAACGAATAAAAAACTTTTCGAACATGGAGATAACGTGTAAACCATTTTTCTCTACAGTCGAAGGCTCATCATGGTCTGGCGATAAATGCAAATTGTTTAAATTTATCTAATTCGGATACATTCAGATATTACATATACGATAGAGTTGCATATTTTCAAATTCACGTAATATTACGTCCACGGTAATATGGAAAATATAAAATGGAATCAGAAACTTGCATTTTTAAATGTGATTTCATTTCAATTAGATCACACATTTCTAAACTGACGTAATAGTACGCCCGTCGGAATATTCGATGAAACTTGGACAAAAAAGAAAGCAAATTGATTTTGAAACTGCGATAAATTAATTTCTACGGCGAAACAGAAACGTCAGTCATCTATCGCACGATTCGTAGATGAAATTACGAGCAATTCTCGTGCAATTGAGACGTCCACGTGTAAAAGGGAGTCGAAAACGGCAGCTCGAAGAGTAAATCGGCGAAACGGAGCGGCGAGAGCGTGTAAAATGAACGGGACACGAGCGCCGCGCCGCGCCGGCTGCCGCTCTCAATAAAGCCTTACTCCCTTCTCGCACGAATTTATTGCACGCTTAATTAGCGGACGAATAACACGATTAACGAGGACCGCTAGGCGCGCGATAGTTTGTTGTGTCAGGCCGGCCGGACCGTACGCCCGGCTGAAAAAAAGCTTCGACTCGTTACATGTAGGGAGGAACTGTTGCACACGACAGGAAAAACTGCCTCGGGTTCGGACAAAAAAAAATGATACGACTAATTGGAGAGCGGAGTTTCATTGGGAAATTTCATCGTGTTACGATAGATTCTTGCCGATTCCCGATTATTCGATGCCGCCGCCTTTGTTTGCAACCGATAAACAAAAGAATGTCGCACAGTCGTTCACGTCCACAACAATGTTTTAGCAATTCAAGAGTTTCATTTGTAAATAGCATATTTGTTGTGTTCAATTCAATTGAATAAGATAAGATGTTGCGGACGGAATGGCGTTCTTTGTGTTCTTTGTAGTTTCGACGTCCATAAACGTATTTAATATTTAGGAATTTCCTCTTGTAAAATGTTTATTGTAATATTTCTTCGAAAAACCCCCATTAGTTATGTAGGAAGGTTATTTAAGATTACTGTGTTGTTGCGGACAAAATAGCATTTTGTATTCTTTGTAGTTTTAAGTTATCGTATTGGTGTTAGTTATAAATAATGCGTTAGATTGCTTGTACGAATGATGATTGTACAAGAGGGGGGAGAGCGAGAGTCTGTTATGCTTACGAGTCTCCTGAAGTGGAGATTCCCGCTGTGAAATCGCGAAACATGTGTTGGACAACCGAATGGTTGGAAACCACATGTATAGGCCGCGTGGTAAGATCGCCGATAGCAGCGATCTAGGCCCACGGAGGAGGGTGTGACCACCCTTCTGCGAATTGAGGGGTCGAACCGGGGCCCCATAGGCGCCGATAGGCCTGCGAAGCCGGCGCGGCGGGGAGCGGTGCGCGCCAAAATAAACATAATTGTCGCTGAGGAGGAGTGGTCGAAGCCGAGGGCCGGCGCACAGTGGGCAGTTCGGACGAAATTTGTTTCAAAATCAAAGAACTTTCGATAGAAATAAGATAGAGCAATGAAATTTTTTTTAAATTGAAGCTGAAACTTTGTAGAATATGGGAAAAATAGGGAGATTATGGTACGGACGTTTTTTAACCTTGATAAAATTCGTTAAACCTGTACAATTTCAAGAAAATTGGGTTTTTTCAGTCCAACGCGTGGAAAAAATTTTTTTAATACATGCTATACATCATTTCCCGTAGATTTTTTCACGCTGATTTCAAATCTGGTTGCAAAATTTGTCTACGATTTTTGGTTTTTTCAACAAATCGATTTTTGTGACGAGAAATTAATGAAATCATTTTTTCGTTGAAATGATTTTATGACACATTAATTTGAAGGTACATACATCGTATTCTAATATATAAAACACAATAAAAATAATAATAATAAAGTGAAAAAATCTACGGGAAATGATATATAGCATGTTAAAAAAAAATTTTTCTGCGCGTAGTAACGGAGAAACCACATTTTCTTGAAATTCTACAAGTTTAACGAATTTTCTCGACGTTAAAAAACGTTCGTACCATAATCTCCCTATTTTTCCCATATTCTACAAAGTTTCAGCTTCAATTTAAAAAAAATTTCATTGCTCTATCTTATTTCTATCGAAAGTTCTTTGATTTTGAAACAAATTTCGTCCGAATTGCCCACTGTGCGGCGGTGACTATCGTCGCGAGAAGGGCGATTCCATTTCAGGTTTTCCAGTGTTGACTTCTTCACGAGACTACAAATTTGTATTAATTTTGTCTGCGAATAAATCTAACTCCATAACCTGCATTCTGGTTCTATCCTGTGTTAACAAATTAACATAAGACATTAAAAAAGAAATTTGATGATTGAATGTCTTCGAAATAGGGGAAAGAAAGCGCATTACAATCTAAATTAGGTGGAGATATAAAAGTAAATCTGTAAAAAAGCCAGATTCTTGGTTCACATCCTTATGAATTATTGATCGAAGAGTAGGAAAATGGAAAGAGGATTAAAGAGTCGCAGGAGAACTTGGGAAGAAAGTTCAACAGAACAAATAGACTCAAGAAGATGAAAGAAACCAGTGCACCGATATCGAGAATCACAAACAATGATATTGCCCATACAGTTTACTTAGAGTGCGCTGGTAAAGACTAGATTCAATGGTCAATCAATATACTTGTGATCATTGTAAATTATTTCGCGAGTGCCCTGCGGCTTAAATTGTTAAATGCAAACAAATTTTTATTGAGCTCCGTATGTTGCGGTTGGTGCGAACAATTTTTATTTTGCATAAACATCAGCAGTCTACTCAATACGCATGAACGATTAAAAAATACGAAAACTTGCGTCTAATAACTTTGACGGTTTAGCAAGCTCAGTTTCCTCGTTTCGACAATGCTTGGTCGACCTGCAACGTCCATTTAAAATACCACAACATCGAGAAGCCCGATATCATTCGGAAGCCGGAACGTGTCCAGGAACACGGTACGTGTCAAAATATCAAGCGGCAGCCCGAGTTCCGTCGCGTCGGTTTCAGCGTGAAAGAAGAAAGAGGTGTCCGGAGTCGGTGCTTTGACGTCTCTCTTGCGTGGACACCTGACCGCGATAACCTGCTTCTACCGTTTAACTGGCCTTGTTTCGGCCTTGTGCGCCTTTGACGCAACTTTTATCGCGACCGTTCCGTTGCGAAACCGAGCGATAACGCGCGCCCCCGCGTGCCAACTGTATGACAAATTCGCGCGATCTGGAAATCGTTTACGGCCCGACACGGACGACAACGGAATACAGAGCGACGCTGTTCTGTTCTGTTCTGTTCTGTCCTGTTCTGTCCTGTCCTGTCCTGTACCGTGCCTTTCGGTCCTTTCGCCCTCTTTTTAACCCCCACCCCCTCCCCAGAGGGGTTTATTGTTTCGAGCGGCACGTAGACCGAGACTTTGGCACGCCGCAGCTCCAGAACAATTCCCTGGGAATACGAAAATTGGCGAACCGATCGGACGTATCGGGATCGGTTTCTTGAATTTTGTCTTTCTTCTCCATCCTCGCTTTACTTGGCTCGCGATACTACTCGAAAATATTAACGTGCCAGACGGCGTTTTTGTACCGTGTTCGATGGGTTTCGAGACTTTGCGGTTCTACGTTTTCGGTTTTAGATCGTGCAACATTTGTTCTGATAACATGTATATAATCGACCGATTCGAAAACTAATTTTAGAATGTTTTTAGGGAAGGGAATCCATTTAGTGGTGTTTGGTGTACATGCTTCCAGGTATGTAACAAAATTTTTTCGTGTCATTTGTGTTAATAGTGGCGGCGGGTGCAGGAACTTTTTTTTAGAGAGGCCACGACAAATATAGTCGGAAAAGTTGATCTCGTACGAAAAACTAGTTTATCTGAATTTTTCACATCGATAGCTAGGGATTTAGCGAAATATTTGGAATATTGTTTTATTTTAACAAACCTTGTTGATCAAATTTTTTGGTGAAAAATTAAACAGCTTTTTCGATTGCGTGCCATTTTTACAAAGTTCAATATTTTACAAATCCTCTACTAGGTAAAAAAGAATATTAAATCTATGCGTCCATTAAAAATTGAATCGATCCTATTTGCTTTGCGAAAAACACGCAAAATTCCACGATGCGCAAGGCTTTGTACGCAATATAGCTTGCGAGTTCCTTTCAGCAATCGCGAGCCATTACCCGCCTACAATACTAATTGACGTAATTACAGCGGGCTGCGACTAGCAATTACAGAAAGTACCCAGCAATCGAGT
Source organism: Lasioglossum marginatum (assembly GCA_028455795.1). NCBI lineage: Eukaryota > Metazoa > Arthropoda > Insecta > Hymenoptera > Halictidae > Lasioglossum > Lasioglossum marginatum. Next base: position 19,340,320 of record CM052245.1, read on the forward strand.
TAACAGTTACATTGAAATCGTCATCATTAATGCAAAGTCAGATTACATTGCGCTCTACATTGACGTCGATCAATATTGTTGTTGTCGGTTAATACTGCCGATCAGACTTGCCTTCGTCTAGTTTCCAATCGACGAAACCAGATTTCAATGTGTTCCCTTTAATTGCATTCGTCAAAGAAAGTGGCTAATTATTTTGATCGTGAAAATATTCACGTGCTTTTTTACTATCGTACTCTTTTAGTATCAAACAAATTTAGAGGGAAAGTTGTACTCTATAAAAATCGTTTTATAGAATTGCTCCCCATTTACCGCCTTAAATGGTAGTCCCTGTAAATACTCGGTACGCGTCCGACAGCGTTCCCGAGGTCGTTCTTTTTGCAGCAGGAGCGACCCCCTGACAAAAACGCGTTATCAATGTTTCAGGGGCGCGCTCTACATCCGTTAGCCCCGGATAGAAGCCTGCATTCGCAGCGACGAATCTGCGATTCAGTCTGCATAATGCAATAACATCTCGGCGAACGAACTCCGGCTCGCAGCCAGTGTACAAATGAAACGGAAACAAAGGAATCGGCCGCGAGTATTTCCCGTCTGCAGTCAGGGGTGGGTAGAAAGAGAAAAAGAGATGGAGAGCTGGAAAGACAGAGACAGAGAGGTATAGAGACGGAGAGTCGTAGAAATAGAGAGATAGTGCAAGGTGGTGGTGGTGGTGGAATCGTCCAAGAGGTACGACACTCGGAACTCACCCATGAACAGAAAAACACCACCCCCTGCGGACCGAGGGGTTGCGCCGAAGCTTGTTGCACCGCTGGAAAGCTGGCGAATTATTTAAAAAGCCTCGTTATTGTTCCCGGATTCCGCCAAACCACTGCGGAACCGCTTACGGCTATAGACGCCACGGCTAGAGATTCTTCCGCGTGAGAAACACGCGCGTTTACGGATTCTTATTGTCCGGTGTGCTCGGCTTTTCTCTTTCTCTCGTTGACGCTTCTTAGGGAGCAGATCGTTGTCGCTCGAATTTTTCGAGCACCCTTTCGCCCTACCCGGTTTTTATTCCCACAGAATGAGCACGTTTAATTGCAGCCTTTGTCCCGTGTGGCACAATTAGCTACTGTTTCGGTATTGCCGTTCAGTGTTTGTTATTAGTAAACTGTTGTTATTAGGACCTTTGTGTAAAATAGAGATTCTAGAGCCGGTGGTGGTAGGTTTAGCGTTAAATTTCTCCAATGAAATTGCACGAGAATTTTTCTTCAATTTCCTCCACGTTTTCTCGCAGAAATCGCAAGACGTCGTCGTCGTCGTCTACGCCTGGGTCGGTACATGGCCGCCGTTCTCAGAATCCCGGCATTGTCCCTCCGATCCCGGCGACTCGTCGCGTGGCATATTAATTAATCCGCTAATTATTAAACTAATTGCCGGACTTAATTGGCCGGTGAGAAGCCCGGCGCACGAAGAGGGGAAAGAACGAGGGCCCGAGGACAAAGAGAAAAAGGCGAACCCCCCCTCCGGCTGAGTGCCGGCTGGTCGATTTTGCCTCCGGCCTCTGGCCTTTCGTGCCTTAAAAGGCCTGTCAAGCATAATACTATGTAGATCCTTCTGTTTTCCGTTCAGAGGCCCGGTAATGTTCCGCGGGGACAGCAAAAAGGAATCGGCTCTGACTCTCCCGACGACGTCAATCCGAACCGTACCGAACCGAATCCACTCGCCGATATTTCGTATTCTTCGTTCCTCTCGTCGCGCGTCGCGTCGGTTGGACTCGCTACTTGCCTGTTCTTTGATCGGCGACGTTAAGGGTCGAGGCCGGACCTTTATTCGTGGCCATTCTGCACAGCATAAAACCGATTCTGCGATCGGTTTGCCTTAGCTCTCGGACCAAGAGCAATCGGCGACCCTTCATTTACGTCACCTGGATGTTCGACCGTTTTGAAGACTCGCCACAACTTGTCTTGGCGGCTTATCGTGTACCGCCTTTGTTTCTCGAATTGACGAGGCGTGTAAACGGGGTACATCGTTCGTAGAATGAAAAGTACAACGACCACTATGAAAAACGTTCCTGTCCGAATTCATTCGTAAATACAGTGGAACCGCGTGTCAACGAGCTGGCTTGGCCTAACCGTCGTTGACTCGACGGGTCTTCTTTAACAAGATGTTACGCCAGCGTCCCGCAGTTGTCCGTTCGGTGCGCCATCAATTACGTCGTTTAGGCGGGTACAGGAGGAGGGTTCTGTTCGAGAGATACGCGAGAGGGAGAGAGATGGAGTCCCGAAGATTAGTGGGAATTGCTGGAAATTTCTTGACCGGTTGTGGGAAGCCCTGCACGGAACAGTTTACGAGATGTGGGCGGGTCGGGATGTCAAGTGGCCAGCCGGCTCGTAAGTTGCTCGTCGTCGTCGTCGTCGACGGCGCGGCGCGGCGCGGCGCGGAGACGGCGTTTCATCAACTCGTATTTAAACACTGCACACACGCGTGCTTAACGATGCACTCTCACATCGCGCGTACCGTTTCCCGTTTTGCGACCCGGGCAACGTCTCGGCGACGTTCTATGCGAAACGCGGTTTAAATCGGGTCTAACGAGCTCGCGCGGCCGTTTCTTAGCCGTCGCGGCTCCCTCTCGCCGCGCCGAGCGAAGCCATCTCTCATCATTTACGACCGTCGACTAATTGAACGTGAACGTGGCATTCAACGTTTTTTCGTCCGAAAGAGATTGTTGACACGGCGCGCGTTCGCGTGCCCGCGCGCGCTCGAAACGACGTCTCTACTGAAACTCGAACTTCTTCGCGAAGTTCTTGCAACGGGGAATATTTTATGTCGGGAAACGACGCGGGAGCCGCGATTATTGATGGGACACGGAAAGCCCCCGGAAACGGGCTCAGCCTCCGCGAGACTGATAGAGGGTCGTCGAACCCGACAATCTAAGCCCTCGCGAGAGCTGAGCCTTTCTAGCAGGTCTTGGCGCGTGCTTGTTCTTCGTTCAAGTGGCAATGTTTTTCTAGTATTTGTTTAGAGGATTTTTCTAGTTTCTGCTTCACCAAATTTTTTTTCTTTCAGGAGATTGAATTATTTTAGATTTTTCCCAATTCGAGTTCTATCGATTCTCACAGAAAGATGCTTGTAATTTCAACGATGGTCAAACAAAATAAACCAGCGCGGCGATTTGACGGGAAGTGGTTTACCGTTAATAATTGTCACGCTCCGTGTGCTTACGGATCGAACTGGTTTTCGGATTGGTAACGGTAAGGCCAGAACTCGTGGCCAATATTTAGTATGAACATCGAATGAATAATCCCCGAGATCATGCAATACGTGTAATAGATAATGCACGATTACGCGGGCACACGAGCCGGACTCTGCCCGGCTAATATCTGTAAACGCGTGTAATTGTGTACAGAAAGATAAGGGGGGTCCCGGACCGGGGCCGGTGCCGCGCGCCTGTGGCGCATTATATTTGCAAGGGCGTGCAGTCCTACAGAACGGGATCAGCGTGCTCGAATTTACTCGCCGAACGAGCTTGGATACAAGAAACTTTCTAATCCCCTCGGTCGAACCGTTCGTATCACTGCTATCAACGCGGCTGTAATTTTGTTTATGCATAAATAGGGAAAGATTATCTCGGAAACCGAGCTTGGCCACCGATTCGCCAACTCGAATTAATCGGGGGATGTTAATGCGTTTCTAAGGATTTCCGGATAACCTTCTCACATGCATCCCTATGCATTTGAAAAGTGCATAATCAAATTATTATTATTGTTATTACGATGATGATTAGCTAGATACAGAGGCAGAGTACTCGATGAAGACGAATTTCCATTATTATTTATTATCGACTATCGATTATCATCTATCTGTTTCTCAACGCGTACTAAGCAAAATATTTTTTCTCAATGATGTACAGTGATGTCCAAAATATTCTACATCGTTTATATCAGAAACTAGTATAATAAACGAACGTAATCATTGAGTGTTCGGTCCAGTGGAGAAGAGGATTAAGAAATATTCTTTAACGTCGAACAGTCCGCGTTTACAACCACGCACTTCCGCCCGAAGTTTAGATCTCGTTAGATCGCTGCGCTGGGTCGGCCAACGCTCGATCCTCATATACGAGGCCGCAATTGGCTAGAATTAATGTCAACGTTAGCAGTTCACCCTTCGTCTACGACTGATATTTTACTGTTGCCGGCAGTCGCTTACGATGCATAACAACTAATCGTTTGTAATCGGTAATAATCGACGGGGTCCAGTTCCAGCGAATGGCCGGCTATTAAGAAACAATTATGATTTATTAATCCGGTGGCTATTACCCTTCCATAAATGGAATTCATTTCTCCTGGAGTTGGTCTTGTTGCAATCTATCATGTATCGCATTTGACTGTTTCAATCTGGTCCAATAAGTCCAATAGCGATAATAATAATAATAATAATAATAATAATATTTGTAGACACTGGAGATTGAATCTTAAAGATTTATTTAAAATATCAAATTTAGCTTTTTATATAGACGATTAAGTGGCAGAGGAATCTACGAGAATAGTGTTATCATCGAAAGTAGAGGACCATGTTGTAGAAATTCAGTTTTATCATCGACGATAATTAAATTTCGCTCCATCAAGCTCGTCGGAATTAATGGCTTGTATTTTCAAGAACGATGCTCCATTTATTTTCGAAAACAAATATTTCTTTAAAGCAATGGGGCTGAGAAGTTTCTTTACTTAATTTAATTGTGACTGCGCATCGTAATCAATAGACGGTGGATTTTATTCAGTGTGTGTTGCAGCACTCGCGAAACACGTGCACGCGGAACACGGTGGAAAAACAAACGCATCTGATGAAATTAAAATGGCTTTTACGTTACAATCGCGATAATGAAACCTATAATCGAAGAAACAAGTTCCTTTTCTACAGTGGTACTTGTAAGCTGCATAAAAATTTACTTTGCATATTAATGCGAGGTAGAATTGTCAAGCTTTAATGAAACTGTGAGAAACACTCGTTTCAATCACAATTTATGTACTATAAAGCGAAATTGAAACGACCAGAAATAACAAGTCTAAATATTTGTCAAGAGAATTAATTGTTGATTACACTGATTTACTATATTTTGATCATTTTCATAATTAAATGTTTAATCGTTAAACACTGATACAATATGTATACATATTTTTGGCTGAAAGGATACAAAGGAAGGAAGGAACGTCGAATGTCTCATCGATTTCTTGTTGTAGGAAGACCATTTAGATCAAGAGCAATTTTTTAATTAAATTCTCCTTGGCGATGAAGCAAAATGCGATTTTTGTACTTGCGATTTTCCAGGTCTGTGGATTACAACAGGAAATTCCGACCTACAAAAACAGAGTTCTACGTGTTTTTATCAGCATTAGAGAGCGCCGTTTGAAAAAGACTGCCCTGTGGAATGCCCCCCCCCCCCTCCTCCTTTAGACATTATTAATCAGCTTAATTTCTTCGTATAATGGAAAATCTGGTTTTAATAGAGAATTACGTTCCCGAGACACACTATTGTCCATTTGCCTACGCCGCTCCCAATTACAGGGATAATTCTCGTCGGATCATAGGATCGCGTATTAGCCTCATCAGCTGCGAATGATTTCATTTAGAAGGCAAATTTCATTTACTTCGAAATAATTGGGTCCATTCCTACTGTGCGTTTTCCCGGACAATATAAAAATTCACAGGCGAAATTTATGAAAGGTTATGGTATATTATGTGGCTACTTGAAACTAACAATAAATGATATTCATCCAGACATAAACTATAAATTAACTGAATATTTATTAGTTGCCATTTGTCTGAATTAAAAGTGTATTTATGAATTATCTTCAACATTTCTGAACAATATAAGATGAGTTGTCGCACTTTAAAAGACAGTGTGGAGAAACATATATTTTCGTTGGTGTTTTTCGTGATTTTCAGAGCCCGATGATTCTTGTATAGTCTATAGAATCTGCGATCTACGAAAAGCGAAGTACAATATATTACCGAGAAAACGTTCCGTGAAGATCCTGGAAGCTGATCGGGGACCATTATGGAATGGGAGGCTGTCAGGGAGTTATTGAAAAATAACATGGCTAGAAAGAGTGATAACTTTGAAAGCTGCTTTGCGAATACTCCGGAAGCTAGATCTCCTTGGTACTTTCCTCAAATTTCCTTGAGGGATTCCGCGCTTTCAAGACTCGTGTCTCGTTATTGAAATCTTCCTGCGTTTAAGAGGGGGTAGAGATTTTCTTGTTGCGAAAAGAACATCGTCGTCTTGTATCGAAAGAAAACGGTACCACTTCAGGTTAAGACATACGATATATTGTCCCGAAACCTTCGATACACAATATCAGCGATAGCAAGGCCAGGTACATTTACAACGAAGAACGAGTTTGATTGGTTTCATTTCGGTCTGTAGCTTTCGATTCGGAGGGTTGGTGCTCTTCGAGCAAACGACTCGGATCTTGGAGCAGCACCGTAAAAATTCCGCGTGGCACCCATTGTGTAGTACTTTTTTATTTCACGGTTTACGACGCGATGCGCGACGGGGCGGTAGGGAAAAGATTCACTTTATATAGCCGACAGCGGTATTCTTTCCGGATGCGATTTCCCCATCTTCTTCGAGGCAGAAGAGGACTCCGTCGTCGTCGTCGTCGTCGTCGCGGGTATTAAAGACGCGATATGTAATACGTCGCCGCGGATTTTCCGGGCCCGTGTGCCCGAGAAGGGCGCAATTTCCCCTTTGTGAGCCAGCGCGGCGCGGCGGGAACGGCGGGAACGGCTTCCGCGCCGCTTAAAACTAGTTTCGAATGCAATCAGAACAGCCCCCGGCCAAGGAATTTCTCTGTTCTTCATTAGGTGACTTAGTGACAAAACGCGCCGCTCCCGCACCCCCTTCCGAGCAAGCAGATTCTTTGCAGCGAGAGATTCTTTGCCCAGCTAACTTCCGGCTGGAATATTCTCACGCGATTGTCGGAATTTCATTTTACCCGCTGTGACGACCACCAACCCTCGAGAGCGACACGCTTTTTGCGCAGGCAGCCTGCCAAAAAGTTCATCAACCCGCGCGCCCACACCATCATTTTAATTGCAACATTTACCGTAAGGCTGGTCAGTCGAATGTTGTCAATTCCACCCTGTCTCCGTTGTCGCTTCGATGGCAAATCAATTTTAGTATCTGGCTCCCCTCGTATTCTTAGAACTATGGTCTTATTTTCCATTGGTGTTTGTTCAAATGTACTTTTCGATCTTCACTCGGAGATTAGTATGTAATGCCATTTTTATTTGTCTCAACTGGGTTTCGAATGAACGAACAATTCAGTAAGGAGAAGAAAAACGAAAAATAATAATACTATATGATATGACACTATGTAGATGCTGTGATTTGTATAATCTGAGCAATCTCGGCGTCCCATTGTCGCAAACGCAGAACGTCGCATGCGTCATCCGGAAATTAAGGGCAGCACGGCCGGGGCGGGCTATCTTTTTGGCAGGGAGTGTATGTCGTTCGCCTAATTTATCCTCGCGAGCTCGTTCCGAATAATGTAACGTGATATGAATATTCGATGGATATCAGCGTGTGTTATCGATGTCCCAATATACTACTTTACGTTGCGCGTCGCGTCGGTCGTATACCATGTTCCTGTTAATATACTTTGAACATTATATTGTACTCCCGCGGGGAGCATGACTGTGTCACTATAAATGATAATGGGGACCTCCGCCAGCGGAGTAATAGTACGCGTACCCTTAACGTAAGTTAATACATATTACATAGAGCCCGTGTTATGTATATGATGTTATAACGGGAAGCAAACCGTGATGTATGAAAATAATGCTCGATACCGAGAGTGGTCCCGTTTGAATTTCATAAGTTCTGCTCTGGCCGAGAGGGAGGGGTGTTCTGTTGCGGGGTTATCGGAGGGGGCTGTGGGGGACTATACGGCGCGGCGGTTGCACGGAGAGGGGATAAAGGGCCGGAGGAGGTGGGGCGGCGGAGGTTTCAAGTGGACACAGACGAGCGAGGATTATCAGATTTTGGTATTGCATGTGCTTGAATGATTTAATTGCCCAGAGGATTTATTAATCCTTCCCGCGGTCACGTGCTCGACGTTCATATGGATATGATCAGCATATAACCACCCAATAAAACTCACCCAGTAAATCGTTTACAGACGGTCGATGGCGGGGGAATTGTGTTTAGCTTCGGGATTTGAGGGTGGTGTATTCGTTTCTTTCGAATGCGACGTTACAAATAGTACATAAATTATTAATTACCACACTTCCATACAAGCTCGCCTTAGTACCTCACTTGAAAAATCATATGATCGCGTTGAAAACCGATCTTAGAAGAAACCGACGAGTCCGAGACTGGATATAGAGGGTGAAAATGATCTATAGGAGTCGATCGAAATTTGTCTGACAATCTTCGAACCTGTTCATTGCGGCGCGACGTCTGCCAGAATCGATATCAATAACGATCGTATCGCGTTTAACACCGTGTCGCAGATTCATTTCACCGAAACATCAGCCAGGTTTCCGCGCTTGCGATCCAATGAAATAGTTATCTGGCTTCGAGGGTGGCAGCTCGTAGGGGTGCATGCATGCGACTGGCATTCTGTCAAACTTTATCGTGGTCAACGTAAACGCGACCTCGCGTGAATATATCAATGGTGAATATTCGATGCGATAGTGGGATAGGTAAACTGTGCATTATGGAAACGTGTAGATTTGTCTGGGAGTTCCAACCACTCCCCCTCTCGGAAACAACACGCGAAAGTGTAACAACTTGGTGAACAATTGAAATATGTTCTATCCTGTCGGATAACGTACCCCACCCTTTTTCGTATTTATGATACACGGTCCAACAGTCCAACGGCCCGACGCGACGGCCTAACGGGGATAAAAAAAGGGAATCCAGCCGATCGCGTCGATGAAAAGGTGAAACGCGTGTCGCCATTGTTTTCGTATTTCATATCTCGCTTTCATCCCTTGCGCTCGCCTCCACGGATTTTTATGTTCGATCGATAAATACGCTGAAATATATTTACGACATAACGATCGGAAATGCCAGTGGGTAAACGCCGAGCTCCCGCAAAAAGAAGCTCGTTTCTTGTCTGACCCCACACCCATTTTCGTTCTCAACCCTTAGGCTCCCGGGGATTTGTTTGAGATATGTGTATTGGCCGGAGACCATTTTGACGAATTTCATCCAGTGAGAGGGGAAAGGTGGATTCTCGAAAATAGAATTCACAGTTAGAAGATTTAGCAGAACACTGCTAAAGCTCAAATAAAACTGCACATGAAAATCTCGTAATAAATTAATGTCAATAGTCGATACGTTCCACCGCAAAGAAGTTTAATCATTCGGTCAAGTAATAATTAGGTTGCACGAGAGGTAATTTCGGGCACGATTAAAATTCCTATCGCTATCGAATAATTAATCAAAAAGTTCTTGTTCTTGGCCGTTGATCATTGATTTTTAAAAGACCATTAAATAATCTCCGGCAGGTAAAGTGTTGAGTTAGCCTGGTAGAAGATGAGAAATTACATGAAGCCTTTGAAACGCCGGGTCCAAATGGACGCCGTCCGAGGGTTAATAAAGGGTTGATAGAGGAAAGAGCATTTCACGAGTAAACGCCGGTTCTAGGTGGTTAAGCGTGTCTGCCAGTACCTTATTACCAAATCCCTGGATCTCTGCAAAGACCTTCCACAAATATTCATTAATCTGCAATAATATCTGAATTTTTACAACGAATTCGTAATCCTGCGTATACCTGAAATTTTTCTTATGAATATAAAAAACATTAATGTAACTCGATGCATTATGTAATTGTTATACCCTCCTATACATATTCTGTCTTTCTGCAGCTGACTTAAAATAAGGCATGTTAAACGTGCCATTTGTAAATTCAGACGAAATTCGGATTAACTTTTATTCCGACAGTTCCCGGCTCGCTGAAAACACTCAGAAAAATGGCTTCCCCTGCCATTGCATCACTTTGAAACGCTTTGAAGAGGATAATCCTGAAGCAGGAAGTATTATGATGCACTTCGCCGGTACCAATCTTGTTTCATTCTTTAATAGACAACCCCGTGTAGCGTGTGTTTCATCTTCCTCGAGCGAACTTGAAATTTCAGTAGCCCGTTTTACTAATTATTTCCGAGTAATTCAAGTTAGTAACAAATTCTTTCTTATTTTCCAGGGAGGTCAAAATTTTGTTAAAAATTAATTATCGGAGGTCGTGCCAGTAAAGCAAAGTTTAAATTAGTAAATTTGTCGAGGCGATTTCGGACTTAATTGATTTAATAATGAATTTTTCATTTCGCTAAACGTTGCAGCTACTTAAACAAACAACGAATCCTGAAAATTGCATTTGACAACTGCGCATGCAACAGAACTTGCTAAAGTATCTTCAACGAAAAAAATCTGAAAAATTAAAGAACGAATTCATTTTTGCACCTGAAGGTTTCGCAGACCGAGATCATTTTCGAAAATTCTAAACCGCACATTTTTTCGGTGTCCGACATACATAATACATAGTTGGCGAAAACCGCACGAAAATTTTTCGCGGGCACTTAGAGTAACACTAGGCCGTTATCGCATGCAAAATTACGGGTAATAAAAAATGGCGGCGAAGCACACTCCGAGAAAGTTCTCGCGATAATTTCCGCGATTGTAAATTGCCAACGGGGAATTGAGGTGGGGGGGGGGGGGGGTAGGTGCGACTTTGAGCGAGGCACCCCTAAAAAATTAAACGCGCCGCATTCTCATCGAGGGCGCGGGGCAGCAATTTAAACAAATTTATGCCACGATACCGTGCAACCCGTTCTTTGAACATGTCCGCCTTTTGTAATTCCCTGTAATATTCAATTTACCCAGCTCGGCGGCCATGGGCTCGTTCAACGATTCAATTGCGCGTGAACTCGGCTACCACCCTCGCGCTCCATTGATTATAGCTGCATACCGTGCATGTTTATTGCACTCGACAATAAAGCACGAATGCGCGACCAACGAAACTTTTTATCCCCCTTCCGCAGAAATAACTGTCTCTTGTGTCGCCGGCGAAATTAGCCTTCTGCGAGCGAAATGAGACGTTTGGTGTAATTGAGAAATTATTTTTTAATCTGCTTCTTCGGAAACGAGAACATTGTATTCATTTGCGATCCTCGAGGCGGAACAACGATTGTCTAACACTTCGTTGCTTTTATCATCGTTGAAGAACATTTTTCTGAATTCTACTGCATAATTTCGATAAAATTTCACCCCAGAAACCAACCCCTCTTGTTCTTCCAAAAATATATGCAATACCTCAACATTCTCTCCGTTTCGCAACTGATAAGCCTCTAACTATAATCTGTATCCTATTCGTCACCCGCTAACACAATTTAAATAAGTGTTCAAACCCAATTTCCCAAAATATCGAATCTCTGGCAATATAATTTGATCGCACCTTTTAATCCGTTTCCCCTCGTTGAATCGCCCCCGCAATACTAATTGGGGGCCAGCCGGTGTAACCTCATCACCTAGTAATCCCTCTATTAGTCCTCCATCCCAAGATCAACACCTCACCTTAGTTATCGGACAACAATGTTCTGTGAGAAAGTTCGTAACGCAATTCGTTTCTCAAAATTCGGAGTAGTACGAGACAGTAGTGGAATTTGAAAATATACATATGCACCATTTCACGCTATAGCGTGTCTTCTTTCAGAAAAAAGCATAAAACATATTCTTTGTACAAGTTAATGTAAACAACGGTATTCAAGGGGATTCGATTCGGATGGACTATAACCTGCCGAATCTACAGAAAACACTAATGCGTGAGAATGCGTTTTTCGAAAGACCCGCCAAACAGTAATGGAAGTCGCTGTAAGCACCGAGGGTAACCAAACTACCCCTTACCAAAAATGGCAATAGCAACGTATATACACGTATTGCAAAAAAATTCCAAGTTGAATTAAACTGTAAACTAGAGGGTTATTGTTGCTCGCTCGCTTCGCGAGCTCGCGAGTAGGGTTGTTGTTGCTCGCTCGCTTCGCGAGCTCGCGGGTAGGACTACTCTTGCGAGAGGGTTAGTGGTACGCATGACTAGTAGAGCCTACAGCTATTAATGTTTTTTATTTGGTGTGTGACTCTCCAAGAGCCACACAAAGAACTTCCCGATTCGTTAGTTGCAGTATATTATTATCATTATTAAGTGTCCTTTAAGAAGATTATACGTTTTCAAGGAAATTCAATAGCTTTCTACTTATCAAAATGTTTGCTATATGGCGTCGCATTAAACCAACATCGTAGACTCGTTGCTCGCTTGGTTCCTTGTTATAGCATACTAATGTTGCAAAATAAATTGTCTTAATTAGTTTTTCGCAAACGATACAACTCATCATTATCCGGGTTTGCAATATTGATCTTGGTTTTCTTCGATACTGTTAATTTAAATTGTCCCAAAATATATAAACCGCTCAATTTTGAAACTCTGCTCAGTGCTACTTACAACATTTGTAAAGTTCGTTTTTCTGATGTTTTAAAATCCAAACATACTTTCTCGTATGTTTATCCCTGATTTTTATGAATCGTAATCGCTTCAGCAGGAACCACTGGAAATTGACTACATGTGATTTGATATTTTCCTGATATTTTTATTATTGGTGTTAAATTTTGATGAATATTTGCATTTTTCATATAATCACGATAACGAGTTCTTACTTTCACTCCTACTCTGGTCAATTGAAAATCTAACCACAATATAGACGGAATTTTAGTATTTTCTTGAAAAGTAATAAATTTTAATATTCCGCATGCTCCATTAACCAATCCGTCTTCAACATCAATGTTATTAATTATCATATATTTTATATTAATTTTCAATTTAATCTCAGTTAATAATTCGTTTTGAACTGATTGTGTTTTTAAAGATTGTAATATAAATTTTTTTGTACATACATCGATATTCGAAAATGTATTCTCGGCAGTAGAGATGATTAACTCACTCTTGCATTGGGATAATTTTCGATTATTGTAAGCGGTAACATTAGCATTAGTTGCATAAATAAAAAAAAAAATTAAATAAAAAAAAATTAAAAAAAAAATTAAAAAAAAAATTTAAAAAAATTTAAAAAAAAATTTTTTGTGTAATTGCGTTTGTTTCTTTGGTGGAAAATTTCCGTCCTCCCTTATAAATTGCATTGTAGAATTAACTCCTTTCGAAAAAAACTAAAAATCTAAAAAACTACTTGACCAATATGGACCAAAATCTAATCAGCTCTAAGTTACGACAGGGCACATCGATTGCATCATTCATCATTCTGATCGCGTTGTTACTTTTTCAGAAAACATTAACGAAAAATTTGATACCATAGAAACAGACATACGCACACACACACACACATACACACATTTTGATAAAAATAGTCTAAAATGACTCCAATGACCATGAAACGTGAAGATCTGCTAAAAACTCGATTTTCGATTTTCGGGGTAATTACAGTAACTTCCCTATGAATCGGGAAGTTAAAAATATATATGTGTATTATACTTTTCGGAAAGAGTGTGCTTTTAAAATGTTTTCGATATTTCTCTAAAAAATGTTAAAATGTAATTAGGATTACATTAGGAACCAGTGCGGCGATTAAAAAAGGTTTTAGCACGAGATCCAGCTGAATCCCATCGGGAAGAGGAAGAGGAAGAGGTAAAAAGCCGAGGACTAAAATCACGGAGACGGGGATCTTAATTCGAATTTAATGAAAGGAGTTGATAAGGAGTGGAGGAACCGCCTCGATAATTGGTTCTCGAATGTCGAGACTGTTCCATCCGTTGTCCGCCGTCGTCGGTGATTCATCCCTTTGGCTACCCTCTGAACAGGACCATAGCATTCTGGCCACGGGCTACGCATTAATTCGGGAACGATCTCGTGGGAGGAATAAGGAATATACCGATCCCTGCTATCTTTCCCATTGCGAGCACCGTATCAGCTTCTCGGTTGCCGGACGACCTCGGATAATTGCTCACGAGTTGACCCTCGACGAGTTGAGCAACCCCTTAGACCGATGACAAGGCTCGAACCGTCATACCAGTGCACCTGCGCTTCCAGGATGCACCTGCCTGTCTCTTGGAACGGTCAAACGGTAAGCTATTGCTGTTTTGACGCAAACAGGACCGTGCTCCTGATTTATGCGATTTGCGGCTTCTGAAAGTATACCGTTCTGTACGTCAACATTTAATACCTTACATTCTACAGTTTTAACACATTTTTCATTGAATCTGTCCATTTGTTTCGGATATGTTCTGTATGCTCGATTGTATTCAAAAATGGAAATTAATGATAATGTAATGAAATATTGTAATATAATGAAAAATAAAATAGATTTAAAATCTGATCAATATATATTCATTGTATCAACGCGAGCGTATGTTCAATATATTAATTATATTAACGAATGCCTGTTCAATATATTTATTAAACAATTATATTTATTATACAATATTTTATATTTATTATCAATATATTTATTATACAATATTTAAATATTGTATTTTATTATTAATGGTTAATGTTGTCTCGAACTTGTTTATATGAAAGTGTCATTCTGATACATATGTATAAGAACAATCAGTGGATACAGATTACTTTGAACAGGTGCATCGGTGGAATAGATCTGTTACTCATCTTATTCGAATTAGGTTCGCCGGATACTTTATTCGAAGGTAAATTGATTTCCCTATCTCTAATAACGAGAATTCTATTGTATTTTATTTGTACCTATTTTGAGATGTAGCACCACAGTAGTAGACTAAATCTAATAATGTTAAGCCTCGAAGAACTTCTCAATTTTATGAATGCTGCTACATACCGTATATTTAAAAAATTTTACTAAGCCTGGGACATTGAATAATTTCTGTATGCGCACAGTGTACAATATGTATTTCAGAATTTCCCTCCTTACCAAACAACTTCCTTAATATCATATCTTAACGCGAGGTTGATTAATTTCGGTAATTCAATCAAATGGCCCGTGTAATTCGCCGGTGGATAAAAATGCGCAGCAAGCGATCCGGAATTAATTTACATTCCGTTCGTGTTCGAAGTCTCCCGGGGGCGAACTTAATCTCGAGGCAGCAGTGTTTTATTTAAATCAAATTAGGCTATCAGCTCGAGGGGGCAACTCCGGGAGTAGTTCCTCCTGAAACGTGGAAAGGGTTAGCGGTTACATGTACAGCGCAGCCACGCGGAGTGCACACGGCTGGCGCGGCTGCATTTCTAGAATACCCGACACCGGGAATTCGATTTCTATCGAATTATGCTAATAAACGGATAGATGGGGAAGAATCCTGCTGTTCTGGTTCGGTTGTCGGAGCAAGCAGAGGAATTCTACGTGCACGCCTACGTGCACGTCCAAGAAAAATTCACTCGCTCGCGAATCTGCTTGCAATTAAACTGCGAAAGTATTTTTACACGCTGCGTGGGACAACACCTGCACAGCATTTCAATTACTTATACAAGTTTTATCTTCGTTTAAAATTATATCTGGTCACCCCACCGCCCGCAAAATAATGACCATTTTTATGCTATAACTTTGTTAAACGACATCAAACTGCAACGATGCTGTTCAAGCAACATTTCTTTGGCATTCGAGTCACAGTTTTTCCTTAGAAATAAATACCGCGTTCAGAAGTATTAACGATATGTTTGCTTAATTTTGCTACGACGGACTCCTTAATCGGTAAAGTAAATTTTTCATTTAGTCTGAAGTTGTTGGGAAATAATTTATGGAAATAGAAGTTTGCGTAACGATCCAAAAACTAATTAAAAGTTCGCAGTTTGTTGTGAAAGGTGCTTCTATTAACGTTTAAAAGGCAACCGTCTTGGTGATTTCAAGATGACGATCCACGGACTGGTTCAGATCTTTATATAAAATTTTCTTAATGACTACTAGGTAATTAAAGAGGTAATTAAAAAAAACTTTTCTTGCATTTTTAACAAATACAGTATTTTATCGATATAAGTCCCCAGCACGGGTCTGCCGAGGGACATTTATGCGCCAGGGATAGTATTCTTTGACTTTTGCCGAACGTAGAGAAGGACAGCCGAGCTCGAGAGGCCTCGATCGCCGAGAAGTGTAAACATAACTAATCTGAATTTCTAACTTCTTTATTTTTCATTATTTTTTTATGGAACTTTCATTGACATATTCGTGACATTTTTCTAATGCAAAATCATACCAAATATGATATAATTCCGATGATATCTACTTGTGTAATAGACAATTAAAGTTTCTGGCGCAAGGAGCGCGAGCCTTTGAACTGTGCCGGCGACTGTGGCTCTCCTTGCGCCAGAAACTTTAATCGTTTATTACACAAATAAATATCATCGGAATTATATCATATTTGGTATGATTTTGCATTAGAAAAATGCCACGAATATGTCAATGAAAGTTCCATAAGAAGATAATGAAAAATAAAGAAGTTAGAAATTCGGATTAGTGTGATCTCACCGATATACTCGAGCCGCATGATGTCATACTTCTCGGCGACCGAGGCCTCTCGAGTTTCACGGCCCAGTTTCACCTTCCCGCAGTAGCGGGGATAGATCTGAGACATTTACAGGCCAGACATTTGGGACATTTATGGATAGAATACTGTACTATCAACGTTACGCCAAAGTTATAAATCTCGCAATATTTCTTTAAATTTCTCATTTTTGAAGAAATGAAAAACATCGAGATTTATGATGGGACTACTAATGTATGCTTATTGAAAAACCGATGTTCGAACGACACACACATACACACACGCCCACGCACACGCCCACGCACACATCCCCGCGTTCATTACGATTTACATCGTGACGGATAATTGATTTCGGTTCGTTACCATATTTACGGTATATTTCCAGCGGACCGTTGATCGTGATTAATTGAGGCGGCCGTGGTACGCTAACAGTTAACAGTCGCGCGGTGGCTTTGACCGTATCAAAATTCTCCCGGTAATCGGTCTTGCGAGGAATCCGGTGATTTCATCGGGAATCGGGATCGCCTGTTTTCCCGCGGAGTGGACATTAACGTGGGAAATGGATTCGCTGGCCAACGACCATCGAATTAGTTCAACATTCCCTCGAAGATTAATACGCTCGGTGCACCGTGACCCGTGGATGATTGACAGCCATTGTGTAACCGGAGGCACGGAGCTCGTGTCCGTGTAATCCGAGAAAAAACGGAGACTTTTATTGGCGAACGGCCTGTGGAAATGATGGCAGTCGTCGCGTTAACGGACGATATCTCGTCCCCTGGTTCCATTAGCGATACTTTTTTTCAGCGGCGATACACGGTCTTTGAGCTCTTACGCGATACCAATGGATACAATTACTTTATTCATTGATATCAGCATCGAAGAACCGTTTCTCTCGCCATCCTTTAAACGAAGCAGCTGAAGCGATAGGTGTTGCTAACAAAATTGGGAGAAAATTTGGCAAAGGTTTAATATCCAGGAAGACGAGAATCACGAGAACACCGTGGGTTGACGGTGGAACGGTGCGGGGGTGTACGATAATTCCGCTTCCTCGGGCGCAAGGAACGCAATTTTACACGGGGACAATGGTCGGCCCCGTTCATTTTTAACGTAATTGTTCTTCCCATCCTCTTTCTCTTCTGCGCGGCCGGTTCTGACCACCGGTTTTAATAATTTCGTAGCTGACCTCGATGTAGTCGGCAACAAACAATAGAAAGTAGAAATATATTATGCCGGCGGGTGACGAGGAGGAGCGCAGTTGCCCGCCAAATAACGACAACTGCCCGATACGATTATAACGTAATTACTCGCGGTTCCGAGCCGAGCCGAGCCGAGCGGACCGAAGCAGAGCAGAGCAGAGCAGAGCAGAGCGAAGCAGTGCCGCTTTTCACGGAGTGTTCCATTACGCTGCCACCCTCGCAGTCAACTGTCTCCGGCGTAGTCCGATTATTTACCCTTTCCAATTTGTTACGCCCGACAACCCCTCTTTCTGCCACCCCCGTACGCGAAAATTCAAATGTCTCTCTTTCCGCTGCTCTGTGTCGTCGATGAAACATTGCTACAGTACCACCGCACCTCGTGAAAAGCGCTAGATGATTATGCGCTATACATATGTTACTCCTCGCCGATGTGGATGATCTTAAAATACGTATTGTCGATCTCAAATGTCAATACGCACTCTTTAAAAGGAAGTGACCTTTTAAATTGGACCAAATCGCTTTTTCTTTAAGATTTCTTTAGGATCAGTTTTTACTACTTCTTTGATATCACTATTTACTACATTGAATTCAATATAATTCAGGACTTGAACTGCTGGCTATTGAAAAATTGGAATTCGGATGTAACTTTTGATAAAATAAAAGGACAATGCCGGTGTTCTACGAGCCCCGACAGGGAGAGATAAACAAGTCCGATTGGTCCCGAAAGGAGCAAAGAAGAAAGGAGCCATCGCGGATCGGAATAGGCTCCGACCGAAAGCGTTCGACCGCGCGAAAAAACGTCGGCCCGTAACGACCAGGTGGAAAACCAGTTAGACTCTCCCGGGAAGGCGGCGGTAAGTGACACGGAAAATATTCTGATAACGCGCGCGTACCTTCAAAAAGCGTGCGCCCCGTCGCGTCGAGGGAAACGTTTCGCGCGCAACGACCTAATATTTTCCAGCTCACCGGAGATTACGTCTTCATTTATCGAGGGATCGGTTTGTGGCACTTTGCTCTCTCTCTCTCTCTCTCTCTCTCTCTCTCTTTCTCCCTGTTTGTTGCTCTCGTTCTCTCCCATCGACCCTCTTGTAGAGCATAGCTGTTACTCATAAATCAACTGGGCACACAAAAATTACCCAAATATACGAGACACACACTTCAGAGAACATTGGCACAGTAGACTCTCCCCTATAATGTGGTCAAACAATTGTTTAATTCTTCGACGACTGAGCCGAAGTTCGTTTTGGAACATCGGACAGCGGATTTTGTGGAAACATTAGAAGAATTTCCAAATTCTTACTCAATATTATTTTCAATCTATTAAACATACGAAACTCTATTACACGTACTAAGAAGGGAATTACAAAATGTTTCATTTCGTAAAAAGGTCGTAAAAGAGTCGTACAACAATAAACTAAAATTCATTGTACATACAGCTTGAAGCCTCTTCTTTCACAACCCATCATCCATTTTCTCCTAAGATGTTTCCGCATGATACAGCAAGTGAAAAACTGAACATTATGTCTCAAAAATGCTAATCTGTATAAACATTGAAAAATATTTTTTGTTATAATTGTTTAAGAATGAATGATACAACAATAGTCCTCCACCCGTTTTAAAGCTTCAAATCTCCAGAGTTGTGCGGAAAAATTTGAAACTCCTGTATAAAATCAACATAGCATCATATTTATTTTGCTGAATTTCGTTCGATTAAGTTTGCCACAAATACACAAAGATCGGCAGTCTAATTATCGCTATGTAAATTTCATTGGGAATGATGAAACAACTGAATTATTTTAAACTGCGTGGTTAGGTGAAACGAACGGAGATATTCGCTTCCGATATAAACGAGTTAGGTGAAGGATCCGATGAAGGCTACGCTAATTTTCAAACAGGTAGAACAACTTTAAACACATTCTGTGGAACATGGAAAATACAGATCCTATTTCTTGTATTATACATGTAAATTCCATAATACTAACTGCTCCCTCGGGTTCGTGGCCCAAATTTGGTCCATTGCTAAGTGAATCAATTTTATTTAGACAAATATACATATTGAAGTAAAAAATGTCTTTCTAGGAAATCTACAATCTCGAATATTTCTCATTGTCAGTGAAGACGAGCACCGCCGAATTCACAAAAACTGACGGAACACTGACGATTATTAGGGCTGTCAGACTCAAAGAGCAGCCCTATCACAGTCAACCGGAAAAATTACACGAGCGTCGCCGCGCTGCGCATCCGTCAAGATTGTACCGCGAATTCCAAACCAGAAAGCGACGCGACCCGCGACGCCTGTTCTTCAGTGAACAGAACAAAAAGTTCTCGTGGTTTTGCAATGCTCCGCGACGTCCTCCCGACAACAATAAGTATCGCTCAAGTGGCATTGCAATTCCGCACAGAAATATGTCCCTTTGTTATATTCAGACAGCTGCATTCTGTTCCATCGAAGTTGCATCGGTGTTCACGATTTATATGTACATACATATCCTTTACAGACACCAGTCTTGCAGCATTTATTAGTTTTTGATCGTATGTCGACAAATTTTTGATGCACCGTACATTTCTCAGATGTTGATGGGAACCGGATCATTTCACGGAGCAAATTCTCTCGGCGATTTTACGGCTTATAAATAACAAATAAGTTTGCATGACGCTGTATAGATGAAAAGTCGTGTTTAAGACGACCCGTGGGCTCTAAATGTTATGTCGCTTGAAATGGGAGGACATTAATGCCCGATATGCACATTAACTAAACGGGGCATTAGTGTGATCCTAATGGCGTCATAAATGCGATGGAAAATGCACTACACCTGCTAATAAAACTATAATAAATTGTCTAATGGTATCTGCTGGATAAAACGTTCGATCGAAGGGATTAGAGTACCGCTAACGAATATTAGAATATTACACGATAACTCGAATTTCCCTGTGTGTTATTTTACTATGTATGTATCTCGTTTCCTCTAATCGAATTCGCGAATTTCTATGCCAAGTTCGCGAGCGAGCATGTTCGAGAAAACTTTTTCATTTCACACCGAAAAATGTCTACAATATTTAGTGTCCCACTACGAGAATATTTGAAGTTACTAACTCACAGAGAGATATGCAACCATATTCAGCCATGCGGCATGGCCGTTTCACGGTGCCTTGACCGCGTGAATTTTAATTATTAACAGGAATTTTTGTACGTCGGATATTATATGCCGGACGCGAAATTCGTAACGCGAAACGCAGCCTGCAAAACCGCAACCGAAAAATTGCTAACCGAAACTTTCTGACCTCGAAACGACAACTCCCCGCCGGAAAATATTATTAACTAAAGCCATTTGTCATCGCTGTGTCGCGTTGCGGGTGTAGTCGCGAAAAGAGCTAACATTTTTTTTAACGATATCAGTCGGAAAATGCGCACGAAAAAGATTCCAAAAGACATTTCTCTCTTTTATTTTTAACGAACATTGTGGAACTTATAGCTGATATAAAATTTATGTAATTTCACAGAAACGTGTGCGAGTCAAAGAAAATATTGAAAATGTATAGAAATTTTAACAACACGGTATAAATGTATGAGACAGTTTAAAAATTATGGTACAAGAGATTACACGGGAGGAATAATCGAATCAATTCCAGGGACTGACTTCAATTATTTTTAATGACTCTGCGCCGCGTTCGATCGAATAAAGAGATCGGTCAGCCATTGTACTCGACGTTGTAAATGGAAAAGAGGGGGTTGGAAAAATAGTTACAATAATTGCGGTGACCGTGCGTGCGATCGTCCTGGAAACGGCGAACGGAACAATTGTGGAGGCGAGAGAGAGAGAGAGAGAGAGAGAGAGAAACCGGTCAAAGGAGCACGCCTAGTGAGAAAGAAAACCCGGAGACGCCTCTGAAAGGATATCCATTGTATCCGCCGGCCCTGTTTAAAATTACCGGCCGCGTTCCGCTGCATTCTGCCACTGCAGACGCGAGAGGAGTGCGCGATTGCAACTGCAACGCCGCGCCGCGCCGCGCCGCGCCGCGCCGCGCCGCGCCGTTGCACGGCCCGTGGAATCGCAATGTGGAAGGACAGTGATCGAAACAATGAAAGAATAACTGCGACCGACGAGTATTATAGATAGATTTCTGATCGTGACGATCGAGGGATGATGACACGTTGGAGACACGCTGTTAATTAATATCCAAGAAAATGTTCGAAGACAAAATGCAGCTTTATGGTAACGTGTACTTGAATAAACAAGTATAGGTTTCTATAACTTGACGAATTACAAAACAGAAATGATTTCAACAATATTTTCAGTAACTCGATGGTTAGGATTTATAATACAGTAACTAATGGTTCGAATAAATTCTTGAAGAACTCTTACAAGTACCTCTTCGGTAATCGACCAATTAAAAGCTCGTTAATAAAACGCAAACACTGTGGAGCGAAAAACAGAACTAAAAACGTTCTATTACATTCAAAGCAGACGTTTTTCGACGACGTCCTGTTTAACATCTGGGTTTTTAAGCGAAGTAGACGTTCAATTTACTCGTGACTAATGCCACGTCTCTGCTTGAAAACTTCCTCCGGTAAACAGAGACACGAAAGCTCCAATTTGATAGTTTGCTCTCCAATGAACGAGTCGTTTACCCTCAAAAATACGATACATTGGGAGAAATGTGAAAATCGACTTTGAAGTCTGACTCCCAATGATAACCCAAAAGTGAATTAAGAGAACAGTTTTCGTTGATTTTTATTAGCCACAATTCTCCTCGAATATTTACGACGAAGGAAAAATATAAAAATATACAATTGAAATTTGTTTTTCTAATATTGAACATACATAGTAAACATCAATCAGATTTTGCATAGATACGCAACACGTCTCGTGCCAATGTTTTCTCGTCTCCTATACGTAAAATAGTCATCAAGGTTTAGCAACCTTGTGATCGCATTATTTGTTAATCCGGGCGAATTCGGTATTTATGGGGTTTTTGAGAGCGCTATTTCTCAAACGATCCGTTTCCAATCACAATGGTTTTATTGGTCGGAGGATTAACGCACATTATTCCGAGCGATGAAGGTGTTAATCTCTGTTGTGAAATGTCGATCCGGCGACCGCGTATTATTCATTGAAACCCGATCGCCTTTAAATAACGCCTAAAACGAGAGTATAAAACGAGAGTATTCGAGTGTTTTAAACGCGTTCAAAGTGTAAGCTGCCCCGCCCCCTCCTCCCCCCGACCTCTCGTGCGAATCGATATCGAGAACCGGCAAATCTGCTGGCAACGCTTTCGTTTCCCCCGGTGCCGGAAACCCGATACAAGAAATAAATAAACAGCGGGCCCGCGAAATCGATAGAATGTTGCGTAGATTTTGAAGAAATTAGCGAGCGTAACGGATCCGCGCGCGCTTCGATTTCGAGGAAACAAAAATCACGGCCGCCGCGCCGCAATCGTCTGAGCAAACAGACGGTGGTGGCTCGGTGCTTGAAACTCACCTGTGTTTGCCAAATCCGTGATGGGACTTGATTCCCGACGGAACAAAGAGCAAAACACGCCGAACTTCGCTAACAAACAATTTTTCATTCCATTTCTCGTTGGAAGACGCTTTGATCGTGATCGCCGAAAATAATAACGAACGATACCGTGTGCGGTTCACGCGAGAACCGACTTCCGGTATTCCGAAAAATCCGGTTCCGAAATTTCTACAAACAAGCACACAGAGTTAAAAAGGTAACGAAATATTTATGGATGTTCTGAAATATTTAGGATGTATCAAATTGAAAAGGTAGAAGCAGCACGATACACCATGCACCGAAAACCCTCCGTCCATTCGAACCGCGGGACGCATTATGCTTTTAAACAATGCTGTTCGTAAGACAATTGCATTCCCATATGGTCGGCGAAGTGGCAATTTACCTTGCCGCGCCAATTAAACGCGGCATTGTATAAAGAAACACTCGGCGCGGCGTGCGTCTGTCATCCGCAGAAAACTTCAAATATGGTGCTCCACCGAGGATTACCCGCGCCATTGTCTTCGAATGTTCCAGGATTAATGATCTCGTTTCCCGGGCAAACGGCAATAACGTTAATTAGATAATAAGGTGCTCGCGTCGAGTGGCCAATTGATTTTTCATTAGGCCATAAAAAGACCTCCGGTCCTGCGTTTCGCTGCTTGCGAAGCCCCCCCCCCCCCCCCACCTCCACCAACCCCTCGCCCTCCCTCCTCTTTTCATTACCCGGTTCGCAACAAAAGAACTCCATTTAATGCTCAAACAGTTTACAAACGGTCCTCGAACAATTTGCTTTTCTCTCGTCTTTCGAAGGAGAGCCGCTTTGAATCCCCAGGACCCTCGAAAAAAGACGCGGAAACCCTGCTCGAATTCCGCCTCTGCGCCAAAAAGCTGAACCGAATTCGTATCTCTGTTAATTAGACATCATCAGCTTCTTGTTCTGCAATTTCAAGGCAGGTGTTTCTTCAGAATATTTCTAATAAATTCTGCTAAAGATGAGCCGTATTCATTTTTGTTGAGGTCAAGTCTAATGTCTACAGTCGGTTGAGAAACTTTTTCAGTTCACCATCGAGGTCATCTTAAGCGAAAAGCGACTATAAGAATTCCAGTATCTATCACAAAATGTCCATTTTAAATCGGAACAAGTTAGTCTAGGGAATAATTACGCGGTTTACTTGTACCGGGCATCCGGTACATATTCAAAATTTCATAAAGCGTGCAGAAGGTCGTAAATTCGATTTTTTGCGCAGCTTTTCCGCTCCGGACAGCATCGACGGAAGCTCCCGTATAATCGAGCATTTGTAATCTATGCATTCGTACGTTACCGCATCTATTCACCCGGCCGTAATTCACAAAGGATGCCGATTCGCAACGCGCGGCGCTCGGCAATATCGACGATTGATTAATTTTGCCTCATTACGCATCGGATAAATTTCACCGAGATTCCGCGGACCCGAGACAGCTGAGCCGGACAGGGGACGCATCGCTTAACTCGGGTCTTAGCCTCGGAATCGCACATGATCGATTCAAAGTGCTCGGCTGACTGTGAACGGAGCAGCGCGCAGCGGTTCGCTATGGCCCCAGTCAGGATTTGCTAATTCAGAATCAGTCCAAGGAACTTTTTTCGAAATTTCTAAAATTGTGTTTTGTAAAATTTTCTAAAATTGTGTGTTTTGGGGCAGAAATGTAACATCGAATCAGAGAGGTTTTACAGCCTGACGAAGCTCTTAGCTGAGGTCTTAGTTCGGTAGTTGCGATTGGTATAAAGTATCCAATTAATTATGAACTCCGAGGAAACAGGTTATTGCAAACTTACACAATTTTATTTTCGAATCTAGGATCTTGTCTTAACTTTGTACGAGTTTCGAGATTGTATATAATTATTTTAAAGGGTCAATTAGCATAGAATATGATGGAACTGTAAAATTTGGTTTCGGAAAAACTGTCACTCTAGATCGGGGAGGTTTGTCCGCTTAACAGGAGTATCAGGGATGACTTAGCATCGATTTCCAATGGTTTTACTTAGGAAATTAGTGTTCTTAAAGTGATATCCTGGTCCTAGCCAAGCTCTGGTCTTGGTCTCGAAGCTGAGCCCTTTTCTGGTCCGGTGTAAGACTAGTTTAAGTCTCGCCTCATCAATAGCGCTGGTCCTCTGGGGATTAATGGTACGAGTTTGCTATATCTTGTTCGCCAACTGTGCTTTGTTACAATAGCACGGAAGCTATAGTCGCAAGCCGAGTCTATGATCTGCTTAGAGCCGCCATCCTCGACTTCGGTGGCTTTTCGAATTTCTCCATTTGTCCACATCCTATTTCTTCCATCCAAGAACACATTCTTTCTTCGTTTGAGGAAACGAAAGCTGTGTTTCCACTGAAGAGTCGACGAACTATGTTAAGCTAGCCAGAAATCTCTTTTCAATTTCGCATAATCTGTATAGCGAGGAAATTGTTTTGTACTTTGACTGTGCTGTTACATCGTAGGTCTCTCTAAAGCCTTTCGATTCCGCGGTTTCGATGGCTCGCAAGAAAAATCTTCCCGACTGGCCGCAACGGTCTAATACATACGAGAGATTAGCCGCGTCGCTTCGAAGGCAGTTAGCCCTTATCTCACGTTTCGCGTGGGCGTAACGGCCGAGTCCTTTGTGTACACACGGATTACCAGGTATACCCGGCGTTCCCTTATCTTCCTTTAATTCCAGCACCGTCGTGGGAAGGGATGAGAGTCAAGGGGTGTGGAAGGAGGAGGGGAGGGGAGTGATATTCACGAGCGCCGGAGGACGATTTTCGCGTGGCCCGTAATTTTTAATTATGTTTCCTTCCGCGGTCTTTTGTTCCACTTATCCTCCCCCCGCCCCGCCTCGATGGCATCAGCAAGATAATGAAGTCCCATTGGCGCGGGCCGAATACACAATTAAAGCTCGAGAACGTTAGTTCTGAAAGCACCGGGGGACTATGTTGCGCCCTCTCAAACTCTGCCAACAGAGAAATCGCTAGAAACGAATAGACACAGAGGCAGACAAAGCAAGATAGAAAGCTAGAGTGATGGACAGAGAAGGAAAGAGTGAAACAGAGAGAGCGAGATAGAGAGATAGCGAAAGGGAGAAGAGGGGCAGACGAAACCCGTCGCGATTGTCTGTCGGCGACCCCATGTAGCATTCACCAGCGTCGCTTACACCCTTGTCAGAATTTCCTCTTGTTTGTTCGCCGTTGTTTTGTGCCTCGTTTTTTCGCCGCTTGTCGTATCTCCTTTATCCAGCTCGCGGAACGATGCTGCTCTGTCGTCCGACCGAAATAAAAAATACAAAAAATCCAGGGAACAGCCGAGGGAAAAAAATGGCACGGTGCGGCACGACGGATTTCTTCGCATAACCGAACCGCACGATCCGCGCGTGCGTCTTGTCCGGGGGGCCGCGATTATCGTCGATTCTAAACACGCGCGGAAACCCCACCGAGGACCGACACAATGCTGTCTTTCATAAGGCTGCCTTTTTTCGGGGCTGTCGCTTTTCCCGGAGCATCGGTTTCCCGGTGTTTTCACGTTCGAACGGGTTCTCGCGGTATCGGCGCCACTCTCCGCCGATTTTTTTCTCTCCTTTCGAAAGCTCGCTTTATTCTTTTTTCGACTATCCCCGTTTCCGAAAGGTCGCTCTATTCCTTTTAGCCTTTCCCGTTTTGTTTTCTGTTAACCGGCGGCGCAGATTTTGTGCGGTCGACGTGCGATGCCGCGCCACGTCACGCCGACGCGATTCTTGCGCGATTCGTAATCTTTTAGAGGTTTTCTATGCTCCGCCGGAGAATAAATTGTTGTGGGTTGCGGATTGGAAATAGGCTAGCTCGATACGTTGTTCCATATGTTATTCAGAAAGTTTTAATATTTTATCGAGGCGGTTGCATGCGAAAAATGAAGCTTGTTCGTTTGAATGTTGAATTTCATTGTTATTCCCCCGGGATGCTGGGCCAGTTTTACAACCGCATAATTGATGAAGCTTGGAATTGTTCGTCGTTTTATTTAACAATATATAACAATTTTTTATGGTTTCCGCCGTTAGAGGAATTGTTTATGAAGTTTTCGTTTTACAGTATCTCACAGTGTTAATATAATGTTGTTTGCCAGCTTCGAGCATAGAACTATAAAAGCATAAATTAGGTCAACCGAATGTAGATGCGAGGATCGTGTGTAACAATTTTCAAGATCAATTTTCTAATTTGGAGGATGCGCGAACGAACGCGTGATTTATTTTTCGTTTTTAGAAATGTCTGAGAATTTTTCGAACGCCGGGAAGAAAATGGAACTTTCCCATCAGAAACTTTCCACTACAGATGTTTATGCAAATTCGGGTTTTTCCAGTGTAAAGTTTCGCAGACCGACGTCAACCGAAGACTTACTGTCTTCATTCAGGGTTTAATTAAACTCGAAGAAGCTCGGAAACTTCACTGAATTCTGTTGCGCATTGCTTTTTTTTTATTTTGGCGCGGACGCGAACGGTTCGCGTGTTTTATAAACGCGTGAATCGTGGCGACGCGACGCGACACGACACGACGCAATAGTGGGGAAAAACAGAGTAGATTTCACGTAGAGTCTGCCAGAGTTCGTGAGAGATTCAAGAATCTTCCGCCGAGGCAGAAGTATTCATTGTCGGCGACTCGAAAATTCGATAAGGATAATAGTCTGTTACTTAGGTGGTCGCTAGTTTATATTCTGAACACAGCGCCTTCTTCCTCGCTATTCTCGGCGGCGATACAGCGGAAATTAGTATTATAAATTATGGGTTCATTATTCGGTAATA
Organism: Lasioglossum marginatum; assembly: GCA_028455795.1. NCBI lineage: Eukaryota > Metazoa > Arthropoda > Insecta > Hymenoptera > Halictidae > Lasioglossum > Lasioglossum marginatum. The sequence goes on from CM052245.1 coordinate 19,368,289, forward strand.
TTCGTCACGCTGCGCCACATCGTTATTCATTGCGAAGAAGCAATAATGTCAGCCTACCTTAGGCTGGCCCTTAAACAATTATCGAATACTAAATACTCGATAAATCCATTTTTTATCCACAACCTGAATTCAGTTTTGACTAAACAATTTGATTTTCTATTCGTCTCGGATTAAACTGTACAAAGAAAGATCATTGGTCGTACAGACGTTTTACCATCGCGTCAATTTGTCATCGAAAGACAAGTTCGCTTATCGAAAACAAGGACAGTACATACAGTTCATCATATTTTCTAATCACATAGATCAAGGACTGGATTGAAACTTGGCTCGATCAGTCAGTGTTAGGTAGCATCGGTGATATTATTAATTTACAGCGAGATTACAAACTTGAATCGGCCGTTACTGTACCGGAACTTAATCACGCGGAACTCGTTACTGTATAATACATTAATTAGTCGAAGATATTGATCAGTTTAGTCCCGAACGCGTTCAATAAACATTAACTACGAGCGCCAGTTAAACCGATCTCGATGGAACCTGTCCCGAAAATGGCTGTCCCGTATGCCTTCGACCTATGCTATTCGCTTCACTTCGAATTCCACGAGCACATCGATCACGTCGCGACACGTCAGATTTTGATTTCAAGTCCCTGCTACCCGATGGAACTCGATCTGCAACGGTATTACGAGCCAAGAATAGGGAAACGGAAGGTCCCAGGGTCTTACGGGCGCTAACGAACTTAATCTTCTCGTCTGCTGGGTCGACGGTCCTTTATGGGAGAACCATGGCTGGAAGAGATATCTCTGACATTCAATAACCAGCGCAAACGACGCCTTATTAATGTATTTTTCAGCGATAAAACTGCGCCCGAGCTCGCATTCGGTATTACCTTTGACGTTTAAACGTTCGCGTTCTCTGCTCGCGTCAGTAATTAATTATTGCCGGTATGCAAGTGGATCGGTCAGCTCCGACCGATTACAGCAAAATTCCAATCCGTCCACGTTTCAAGCTATACATAGGTTTAAGGTACGACAGCTCGCGTAAACCAGCTGCGAGGTTCACGCGCACCACTTTTCTCAAGTAAGTCATTCAAATAATGAATTTGAAAAATGTTGGTTAGCGCGATAACAGGATATGTCTCCGAGATGCTTTCAAAATTTCAGGACAATTGTGAATCAGTTTGTTTCGCCGAACGATTCGCGGTATAATGATTAGCGTGGTGTTGCAGGATTAAATCATCCGCCGTTCTATCATAAATACCGTGATATTTGGAATGCCACGAATGTTCGCTCTATTCAAACGAAGCCGCAGAGTCAATTTGGTGTCACAAGGATCACAGATGACTTCCTTTCGCGTCAGTTGCGTATTTGCTCCATAGAAATTAAGTACGGTAAATAAATCACCGTGCGTTTTATGCACCGAGTGCTGCTAATTACAAGAATCCTTTACAACAGTGCGCTCGGTATAATTAGAAACATTCGTACGCGAATACACGTGCCGCGCGTCGGTGAACAAAAAATAAATAAACGCGAGGCGGCACTTTGCTCCGGTTAAACATTTTTAGTGTGTAACGAATGCGAATCAAACTATCTTTGTGCCCAGAAGCAAGGTTCTTTTGTTCCTCGGGCGAAGGTAATTAGAAGAAAAACGCTTGTCGACAGTCTCGCGGACACACAATTTGTGCTGGTGTCCTTTTTAAACAATTACGACGGTTCCCGAATGCTAATGTATGTCCACCGCTTCAAAGGGAATAATTAATTCGTCGGAAAACTGAATATCCCGAATCATTAGCGGAGCCGCGGATGTTTATGTACATTTACATTTTCATGGACTCGTTTTTGAGAACAGTAATTAAACAGAAATTTAACTTTATGTTGCCGCGTCCGTGCGTTGGTTTAATTAAAGCCGCACTTTGTTTTTCTTCGAAAAGCTGCCAAAATGTTCCGCACGCTCTCGTTGGTTTTGGAATCTCTGCGCGTGGACCCCGAAATCTTAACAGGCGAACCTCCGAGTCCGTGCATGCGTGCCCCGGAGTCCAAGCTGATAAATATCAGAGTCTACACCTATACGCTTTAGTTTCCTTTAGAAAGCTGCTGGAATCCTCAAAATCTCGAATCAAGCGAAATTGTCTCACGAAACAAAGGATGAACACTCCGTCGAGCGCTTTACCACATTATTCGCTGAATATTTAATTCAAGAAAAAGCTGGAACACCTTCGATTTCGCCAGTCTCCTCAACGTGATCCGGTAACAAGCTGAATCTTCCCGTCTCGCCTCCCCTCGATATAAAGCCGTGGAAGACGAATGGCCAATCTTCCGGCCAAACACCGAAGTTCCTCACAAAACCGGAGGACCGGGGGAGAAGTAAACGAACGTATATTCCTCCCAGGAGAAAGAAGAAGGAGACACGGAAGGCAAACAGCAATCAAGCGTTTCGTTGCACCGCGCGCTCCCTTCGGGAATTGTTTCGATGGGATTCTTTGCAGTACCGTTAATTAGCAACGTACACGGCGCGCCTGCGAACATAGAAAGAGAGAGGGAGGGAAGGAGAGAGAGGAGCAGTTGAAGAGAAGAAAAAAGGAAAGAGTTCGGTAACGCGTGCGTTCACGCTCGGTTACGTTGACTCCCTCGGAAGAACTTGTTGGAGGAACGTCAAGGAAAGGGGACGAGGGGAAAGCTTGACGAGCAAGCTGACGCTGTCCAAAGCCTGGAAGAGCGGGGTTGGGGACTCCCGTTAATGAGACGCGAAACTCGAACGCGATATCCAAATAATTGCTCGCTGTTATCTCCTGTCGGCCGCGTAATTCCCCGCCTGCTGAAAATCTCTATTATTCTTATCGGCCCGGCGAGTTTCGCGCGCGAAACTTTACGCCGGGCCCACCCAACCCTTACCCCGCCCTCTTCTGCCACCCGCCAACCGGTTGTCGTCAACTTCACGACTGTTCCCGAAGACCAACTGAACTCTCCCCGGGTTCCCCAACTATTTTACGTTCCCTTTTGGAACGACAAGTATCGCCTTAAATACGTTTCCGATGTTGCGAACGCGGGGGCGCGGGTGGCGAGAGACGCGGGCTCGCTAACCTGGATCGCTGGCTTTACATCGGGAAACTTCGAACGAGTTCGCCTGTTCGATCATGTTTTTCCAGGACCGGTTGCAGCGGAAAGTTGACGTACGACTTCCTAATAGAATTTTCGACGGGAACGCACGGGGGGCCAGGACACCGATTTTCAAGCCGCTCCCGACGCGAGCAGCACGCCGCGTGAATGGCAAAGTCGAAAAAATCGGAAACAGTTGTTTGAGATCTGCTACGTTCAATCTTTGCAGCCAGGGACACGAATGCGCGTTATCAGTAGACTGCAGATTTCATGCATTTACGATAAAAATAATTTCAGAATTGTCGGACGCTCGTCGCAGTTATTAGGATCCGGAGCGTCGCGCCGCGCCGTTATTTTTGCAAACCAACTGCTCATCTGGGACGCCTTCCTCGCGAGACGGGAACAGCATGGCGGTGAAAAAAAGTGCGTACGAAATAAAACCGAGTGGAAACAAGCGGTGTCGCGCGGAACGCGTGAAAAAGCTCGGCCGCGAAGTGACAAATTTCGCGAGACTTTCGGTATCGGCGCTACGCGATCGAGGTCGAACGCGCCATTGCGCGGAATAACAGCGCCACCGAAATACATAGATTTCGTCGAACTATACTATACTACGCATACAGGGAACCGGTGGATTTCTCCCGCGGAGCATACGTAAAACGGCCGTCGATTATTACGGGCGCGTAACCCGTCGTGCCTACGCGTGTAATTTACAGACGGCCCCGGCCAGATTTAATCATTAATTTACCAACGCGAACGTGCGCGTTGCGGATCGGCGGCTCGCCGACCGGAACCGGTCCGCCATTTTACGGACGCGAAAGTACACCCGGGTCCGCTCGGCAAATATCGCGCAGAATTTCGGCGGAACACCGAGCCCCGGTGTGTTGATTTAATGGCGTACACCGGCCACCCCCTTTGCGTTCCCTTGATTTCGTTAACATTTTTGCCCGAGGACGTCGAGCAGAGCTTCTGCTCGACAGTCGGTCCGCTCTGTTATGTACGTAAGTGTGTCCCTGGATTCGCACACTGCGAATCCCCCGGGATGCTTCGGGGACGCTACGCTGGCCCGTTCGCGTATTATTCTTTATTCTTTGCTGTTGGCCGACCGAGGTTTTAACACCTGGGTTCACGTAATTGCTGCGTTTCGCGTCAACGGAAAAGATCGCATTTTTTATCTTTTTTCGTATGATTGCGACTACAATCATAGCGCAACATACATTTTTTTGCGAAACAGTAAAAACATCCAATGTTTGTTGAACTCTAAAACAGAATTAAGAAAATAAATGAATGTCTGTGCAGCTGCTGTATCTCGCAATTAATACAAACAGTTTTTAATTTGCATAAATATCCACGGTATAGTAATTACAAAATTATTAAGCGGAAATTTTGAAAAACAATTAATTGAAATCGCATGTCACAGATACGTATATACCATATTCTGAATAATATCTTCAGGTATCGCCCAATGCAAATTTAGCTTACAAGTGAAATTCCACGCAAAACATCTCAAACCCTGAACCAACTCCAAATTCCGTACCGGCAGGAAATCTCTCTCTCTCTCTCTCTCGCTCTCTCCCTCTCTCTCTCTCTCTTGAGACGCGTGCTAAATGTTAATTACCCGTTTACATTTCGGTCTAGAAATTTCGTTAGCGTTCTGCTACCGTTTCCACAATTCTCTGCCTTTAAACTATTATAATAACAAATTAAAGATCCTCTCTCGAACCCTACGTAACTAACCCTCCATAAATATTAGAATCGGAACATTTGAATATTGAACTATTAGTAGCACGTAATTTTGGCTAGCAAGCAAGTATCGTTAAAGCATAGGTACAATCTTTTCGGAATCTCACAACACCCTACCCCGTGTGCTAAACCCGCTGCATTCTAACAACAATTACAACCAATTAACTTTAAAGTCAAAGATCCACGAAAATACTATTCGAGAGCCGGGTGGGTTTTCGTGCACGTAGATCCGAAAATTCTCGCAGCACGCTGTTAATTGGCCAGTTTCGGCGGAAAAGCGAGCAGCTCCGCTCCGAATTTCTCGCGTCTGTGTATTCGTTATCAATGCCGTGGCGTTATGACCGGGCCTGTAATATCCCAGCCATTTTAAAGCGCAGTCTGGCGGCAGGCGTTCTGTCGCAGATACGAACTTTATTTCTAGCGTGAATTAAAGCGCGAAATTCGCGTGTCAGCCGCCGTTCAACTTTTCAACGGAGCCGGGGACGCGGCGATACGCGACGCGACGGTATCGCGTAGCAACCGGTCGCTTTTCCGCACTTTTCCCGCGGGACGGAAAACCAAGAGGGAGAAGGAGATCCGTAATTCGATGTTACGTCACGTTGCGCCCGTAATGGTTACAACGCCGCGTACGCCCGCCTCCATTCATTACGCGTATTTGCGGACGTGGCTTCGCGTCGTTCTCCCCCGTTAAAGGGTTATGAAAATAAATGAATATCAATGCACGGTTAAGAGCGCGGAACCGCGTTATACGGCCCGGACCCGGCGATGGTTTCCCATGTACCACCGAGGGAAACCAGAGCCAACCCGGTGACACCGAGTTCCGCTCCATTCCGTACGGTCCGTACGGATTATCGGTCTTCGAGGATGAAAACGGATGCCGGCTGCGTAATGGACAGACACGATGCCAGAAGTTCCCCGTAGCTTGTACCGTCCCGAGACCATCAGTCTGCTCTTTAACCATAGGATAATTAACGCTGAACCCACCCGAACCTTCGAAGCACGGCGTCGGCAGGTACTTTTCCTCCTTTTTACGCTGATTAACTGATTTAGTTTCTATTTCTTACGATTCAATTAGAAAATGTTTATTTTGCAACAAAGGTCTACCGCGAGCCGGATAAATATTGCGACAACCTGTTAAATTAATTACACCAGTCGAAACCACGTCGAAGAGAGCAGACGCGCACCGAAATTATTTATTTTGCTGAGCATCTGCGGAAGAAAACAGAGAATATTGCTTTTTCGTAAACAAGAATGAATTAATTAGGTCCCGGTTTGCTTACGTGCAACGAATTCCGAGGTTCGCACGCACGGCTTCCACCGCGCCCGTCCTTCTATAATACCAATTCCACTTAAATTTCAGACTTAATTATTCCCTTCTGCGCTGCGTTGAAGACATTCCATCGCGTACTCGACATTTCTATTTGAAACGACAAGATTCTCTGGCAGGGAAAGCCGAAACCATTTCAGCGCGTTGTTAGGCGCGCAAGAATTTGTTCCATCGACCGGCAATAGACAAATAACACTTCCGTTTGTACTTGACACAAAGAAACGCAAAACTATTTGCAAAACGGAAATGAATTCCTCGTCGTTTCATCAGGCACCGGCACGCGTGCACTCGCGAGCGAATTGTGCCCGAATAAACGGATGTTTTCAACAGAAGTCAATACATACAAATCAAATTAAACCGCGCAGAAACGCGTGGGTTATTGTTTTTCTATAAAGCGCCGCCGCCTGTTAAAGCAATGAAATTACTCGAAGAATGTCCGAGTGAATCCGAGCGTGCCGATATCCCTTTTCCAAACAGAACACCCCCCGCCCCCATCACCAAAGCGGACAAAGGGAATTACCCCGCAGCAGGCATCGCGGAACGCAAGATCAATTCTCCCCTGAAACGCGAGCCCGTGTCGCTCCAATAAACCTATCCAATAAATCGCCATCGGACTCCATTATTAATAACACAGGAATGTATCCGCGCTCGCAAAGGGTCGGAAACTTCGATTACAAAGGCGACGAGGCATCACCCGGGCCCAGGTCAATCTCATTAATCGCGGCCAGTCGATCGTGACCGAGCAGAAAATCCCCATGAACTCGGGCAGTTATCGAGCGACCAATCACACTTCCGGTCGATCACGACTCCCGTCGCGCCGTTGTCCTACCGTTTGGCTTCTTACTGTCTCTATTAGGATTTATGCGCACTTTTGTTCTCTTATTCAAAATGACACGGTACTGGTCCATTTTATACGGTAAAAATCAAATGAACTAAGACATAACCAAAAGTGCAATTTATTATTTAACTTATCATTTGCGTAAGCTTAGCAAAGTACCTTCGCATAGATTTAAAAGAGACTTGCCGCTGGTAATATTTGCTATTAATATTAAACAATATTTTCCGTGAATTTGTGCAATACCATAAGAAATACACGACATATTTGAGACGTGTTTGCACATACGTCCAAAACTGCCATCAGAATCTCGCAGTATGCACCTCGCGGATCTTGAGGATCGATCGAGGCCAAAGCGCCCGGCATCGTCGATCGTTGCATCGGGGCTGCATCCATCGTCGCATACGGAATAGGATGGATGCAGCAAGTTATTCCGGATTCATACGCTTGTACGCGGGCAGCCTGTCTGATCGATTGTCCGCGGGAAAACGGTGCTGTTTGGACGCGGTTGTCGTCTGTAAGTCCAGCTGGCGGACGTTCGCGATCGACAGGCGAAAGTGGTCCTCCAGAACTCGGACCGGTCCGAAGCGGTCCGCAGCGGTCCGTCGCGATCCACGGTCGACCCGACGCGTTCTCCTCTCCCTCTCTCTCTCTCTCGTTTTCCCATTGTTTCTGCGGACGACGTGAAGCACGTGGCCGAATAATAAATTCGAGTCCCTCTTATGCGGCTCTCGCGAGTCCTGTACAGGTCCCGGGGGACAATAACGATCAGCATCGAGCTCATATTGAGGGAACTCTTCTGCCCCCTCCAGCGCATCTCTCTCTCTCTCTCTCTCTCTCCGTTCCTCCCTTGTCTCCTGCTACCCACGTCATCGTCCATTATCTTTTACATTGTCAATTACCAGGCGATCCTCAGGCACGCATTGTTACGCACCGTTCTCGACAAAATCGACCTTCCCTTTCGCATCTATTTTTCGTTTCGACGCGTTTCCGCCTCTCGTCGAGCTCTGTACGGGGAGAGGAGATAGGGGTGGGAGATCCAACCTTCTCACCCTCCCTGTTTCCCCAACCCCATACAGAGCAGCCATGGAATATGTCTCTCACGTTTCAGGTCGTTCGGAACGATGACGCTGCTTATAGGGTTTTATTGCGCCTTCGGTGACACTGCGCGCGATTTATTCGCGATCGAGGGTGTAATGTCCTTCGTGCACCCCACCCCCTGAAGAGGAGAGGAATCGAGCACGGGTTACCGGGAGTGGGGGGGGGGGGGGATCTTCCGTGTCTTAATAGTCGTTTAATATACTTCGACCGGCTATTGATCCGCCGGGATGTCTTTTCGGCTCGAGTATTGGCAGACACGCTCCTATTCGGCATTCGATTCGCGAGCTGGAATTGCGAATCGGAGCAGATCCGTTTTAATGGCGCGTAATGTTTCTGCGACGAACGGGAACGTATTGTTGGCCACGACGGGCAAATGTCCCAACTGGTGAGGAAGTTTCGTCTCAATTGGCTTGATACGGTTGTTCACGGGAGTTTGTATCTTTTTTCCGTTTTGTACGCCTTTTTTACTGAGATAACGAGAGGAGTTTGAATTTGGTGTGCGAAGATGGTAGTGAGATGATAAATATTGATAGTGAATTATGGCAAAATTGTTAACCCCATTTTATTTATCTTACTCGATTGTGTTCGAAAGCGTTCATAATTGACAAGCTGGCCTGGTTTAAAGATTAAAAACGTGGTAAAATAGATCCCTCGGTGTATTTTAAGAATTATTTGTTCTGCGTGAAGTATGATTTTATGCACGAATGTTTCCGGGATCTACAAACACGGTCTCCGGGGTCCACGTGCAAGAAATATTTTATTATTTGCTCGAGTAAAACTGTACGATAAGTCGGTTAATAACGAAAGTACATAAAATAAACGTATACAAACGTGAATATCTAAAATTTTAATAAAACCGGATTAATATACGAGTAACTATTAAATTGTAATACATCGCTGACACTGGTCGCTAATCGACCAGTAATGCAACTTGTGTGTTTTGCATAATAATATAATCGCCAAGTATAAACCATACAATTATTTCTGTCGATAAACATGACGGTATTTAAGTTAAGCTTTCCGAGTAAACTTCACCCGTTTTTAAATACTACAGCCCGTTAAAATACGAAATTGTGACGTTTTTAATAGAAAATTATGGACGATACACAATTTGTTGAATTAAAATGTAAAACGGAAATGGATGAAATACAACCAGCGGATCTTTTGTGCAGCGTCGGTAAAGAGCCGCATTCATGCAAGCTGTATTGTATTTAACCCCATGCGATGCCAAAATATAACCCGATATATGTACCATGAAATTATTACCGAACCGGTTTTAAAATCGAAAACAAATATTTAACTTTTGGTAGTGAAATTAAAACTGGCATTATCCAGCGGCAATAAAAGTCGTGAGTGGAGAATGTATCTATCTTTCCGAGTGTTTTCGTGAAAGAGTTTCTCGTGGTAGAACGAGTGGCCCTCAGAAGCCGGTTTCATTGTCAGCTGGCTAATAATAGCGAAACTAACAACGTCGACGAGCAGACAGCTAAAAAAGGAAAGCGTTTATAAATTAGCCGCTGGTATGGGAAGTAAAAAAAGAAACGGTTTCTCGTGCTCGCGTTTAGAAGGGGTTGGAAAGCATCGCGGAGGAGATGACAAATGGAAAGTATCCATTCTACGCGGGCATTGTCAATATGTATTGAGTCATCGACGGTCCGCGTGGTTGGCTGCACACGAATGATAATCGGATCTCCTATTTCCCGGTTTCTCTCCCATTGTTTTGGCTCCGGCATGTTTCTATGGACAGCCACACGCAACAAAAATTGCCGAGCCGCGACGCATTGTGTCTGAATACCCTTTTCTATCCCGAAGGATCGATTTCGCGTTAACGAAACACATCCTCGCGAAAGAAGACAGCGGCGACCAACCAAAACTATTGGGACAACAACACCTGACACGGTGTACAGTGGACAATCGTTCTTTCGCGAAGAATGCGAATTTGAAAAATTTTCATTTATTCTTTCGCAAGAAAATTCGAATTTTAAATGGTCTATGCGTCCTAGCCGAGTTTTAATCATTTTTCGGGCACGGCAACGTTCCAAGGTAAGTAGCAGCCACTAGAAAATCGAGTTCCGATTTAGACGCCGGTAAATTATAAATTAGAAGCGGCACTCGACGATAATCGTACCCGGACCCGAGCGGTTCATCTCGATCACGTCCACGCCAAATTCCAGGCGTGCCGATTATTCGACAATCGGCGGGCATTTCAAGCCGATTGCCGGACACAACAAGCCCGATAAATTGGTGTCAAACGAACTGGAGATCTCCGACGAGGGTTCCATTGAAATTAGACAGCAGCGGCATAGTTTCATTGAACGGTTGAACGATCCGCCTGCATTATTTTCGGTGTTTAAACATTGCCCGGGACACGATGAGCCCGTGAACAGGGAATACGCGACAGAGAATATTTATAATTCATTCGCCAACGACAACGAAACAACGAATTTCATGTGCTGAAACCAAATGTGTGCGTTGTTAATTCACTGAAACAAACATTTTGGCCGAAGATTAACTTCCTTGAGATTTCGCTGCTAAATTAGCAGTACATACTGATATTTTTACTATTCCGGCGGATTTTTTTCCGACGGTAAGAAAAGAATTGATTACCAGTGCCCGCGCTAGCGAAGAAAGAGCCTAGCCGATTAAAATGGTCAAAACTGCCCTTAGAGGTTTCAGCCCTCTTACAAGTTTGCAACAAAGAAATCTGAAAAAATTCTGTAAAATGCGCCTTAGAATCCAAAATATGTCAGATTTTTTTTAGAATTTTAGAACGCATCAGAGACCGGAAAATCCAGGGGAAGGCGCAAAATCTAATTTACCCTATAACTACCCTCGCGGAAAAGCTAGACGGCTGAAATTTTACTCAGAGGGGTTTTTCTTGGTCAGATTTCAAATGGTTCGATAGTCATTGAAAAACCTCTAAGGGCAGTTTTGACCATCTTGATCTTGAAAGGGCTAGGCCCTTTCTTCGCTAGCGCGGGCACTGGTAATCAATTCCTTTCTTTCCGCCGCGCCGCGCCGGGAAAAAATTCATGAGGTGAGCGCGTATGTTTATGCAAATATGGATATTCAGTGGATTAATGTGTAGGAGCCGGTTCGAAATTTGTTTGCCGACGGTGTTATCAGGTCGTAAAGAAAATAGAAAGCACGTTCAATTTTTCAGAGCGTGGGGCATATTTGAACACGCTGTAACTGTAGGAGTTATAAACGGGTAAAATCCCGAGAGTCCATATCGAGCTCTTCGAAACCGCGGTCTACCGAATTATTATTCGGGATCCTCTGGGCGATTATTTTCGCTACTACGACGCAAAGCAGGATTTTTCAGCAATACGGGAAGAGTCGAATTTCGAGCTGGTCGATTCTGTAGTAGGTTACGTCGCAACGAGGACTTCAATTTGTATTTTGATTTTTTTTCGGAGCGTCGATTGGCCACGGTGATTTTGATGAATCGGTGGCAAGTTCTGTTATAAACTTCTTCGCGCGGCGCGTGATGCATCAGCACGTGCTACTGTCGTATCGCTTGACAGATCGCAAATTATTTTTGCGATGCCCTGCGAGCTGTATCGCGCCGGCTTCAGCGCAATTTCTCACGCGGCTGATGAAACGCCCTCGCCCTGAAACCTTCGGAATAATTGATGGGATTCGCGGGACGATGTTTGTGCTCGCAGAACATCGTTTTCGTGTCCCATCGATGTACGGTCTGCTGGCAATTATTATCTGCTGACCAAACGAATGTACAGTAATGCCTCGATACATGTGAAAAAGATGTCTACGATATTCCTGAGGCGCCTCTGCTGTAAGGTGCATCATTCTAGAATCTCAATCGCTAAAGGTTTTCACGCTAACAAACAAATCGTTTGTCTGCGTGAAATACGCATAACATGTACATATTTTTGTCGTCTGAATATTCTAAGAGGAAAGAAACATGGGAAATTGTAATAATATAATAGTAACGAGAAGAAGTAATACAGTAATACCAAGAAGAAGGGGAGAATAATGTGAAGGCAAATAAAAATACAGAAAAAGCAAATATAAGTAAAATGAACATGGAGCAGGAGTGGATTGGAATTAGAAGAAAAACGATTAGTAAGTAAATGAAGAAAGCAACGTGGAACGAAATAAATGCAGGGTTTAAGGGCGGTGCTTAGTGATTAATGGATGCTGTTATTAAACTTGACTCGTATCGCACAAGTACTACGATAAACGACCACACCGGAACAATAGTATTTTAACAGTCTAATAAAATTAGTTTCATTTTCGAAAGAGAAAATAAAGATCTAGATATACCGTATAAAACAAAACTAGACCACTAAAATATACATATTCCACTGAAATTAGAATAAAACTGAAATTTGAACGAGCTTGTAATCGTCGAAATATTTCAGACATCACGCGTTTCTATTTATCAGCGCTAAATGAAAAAATGCGGAAATATTTAAAATTTAAGGTATGTTTCCTTCGTAAAAAGTATGAATAATTCCGTGAAGATGCTACGTTCATAAATTTGATGCTCGCGCCAGTCCTCAAAGAGAGATTCGCTCCCAAAAAGATTTTCCGGCATAATTACAACGTTATCCGATATCGTGTTTAAAGGAATTCCTCTCGGGGTAAAATATTTTTAATAAATTCGTAAAAACCTCTTGAATTCGTAGCTTCTTCCCGAAAGAGAATGTTCCGAAACAGTTGCTTCACAGTTGGTAACCAGTTTCATCTTTATTACATAAGTGGCAAAACACTGAATAAAAATATTCTTGCTATTTTGACAAATATAAGATAGCGAATTCGAATGGTACCTAGACTTTCTTTTCCAATGGAATTTTTCAAATAGACTTTCTCGACCGTTCGTTCTGTCGGTATACCGTGGCTGTGATGGACCATCTCAAAATCGTGTTCGCATCCTGTGGAAGATGGCAGTTCTTCCGGCAAGGGAATTCGGCGCGCAAACCGATTAAATTTAAAGTTGTAAATGTTTATCTGGATTAAAGGCGAATACCGGGGCCGCGCACGCTAACTAATCCCTCAAACCAAAAGCCGAGGACTTGCCTGAATACATGTGAATCTGAATACACGGGCGAAGTTGACCGGGTAACTTCATTATCTGTTTAGAAAGTTCGCTCATTTTTGATAAATAAGCGGTGTTTTGCGCCGCGGTATCTCGCGTTAGCGCCGGCACGAAATCCCCGGCGAAAACTCGCCGAGTGCTTGTAATTTATTCGCTTTCGCGGCCGAGAGCATACTTTCTCGTCACGACACAGGGCGAAATGTATCGCGAACAGAACTCGAATCCTGGCAATCCTTCATCGAGCCAGGCACCCGAATTTTTCCGACAAAATTCCACCGAAAAAGTGTGAACAACGAAACGCTCTTCGCTGCTCGTTTCGTTGCTGTTTCCGTAAGTCGAAAATTTCGCTAATAAAAGTTGCTTTTACGAAAAACATCATCTCAATACGTTCGATTTTTCATAAAGCTCGTGCGACCTATTCAAAATTAATGAGCCGATCCGAAATATTTGAAGTTCTAACACGCGAATTTTGCTCCAGTTTATGTCGATACAGTATGCGCTGGTGCAATTTATATCAGCTCCGAGACGACGCGACGTTCTTTCGATGCTAAAAAAGTATTATGCTCTTCTTTCGTCTGGGCTTGTTTCTTCGGCCCCGCAAAATTGACGCAATTTATGGGAAAGAAAGAAAGAAAGAAAGAAAGTGTAATGACTGTGAAGGATATTTAACTCTCTTTCTATGGAAGTTCCAAGGAACAGCAATATCCGAGATTAAACGACAAGTATTTTATTGTTACGAGACGGCATTGTTGCTTGCAGCTAAATATCTCTAGTAGGAGAACGCGAATATGTTGCGTGGTGCATGGAAATGAAAAAATGGCAACACGTCACGCATCGTAACGATGTATTTAAACGTAGCTTCAGCTTCCGAAATATTCCGCGCGTGTTGCCTACCCCGTGCGAAACTCTATCGATATGCGGAGGAAAAGAATGAAATAAAAATACTGTGTAATTTGTAGAGAGGTGCACACACACGTATAATGGATGGCGCTACCGAAAGTGCAACTAACCCAGAGCCAAGCAATTAGCCGATGCTCCAATCCTCGTTAAAATGTGAGTCGCTGTGCAAAAGAGTTGAGTAATGTTAATCAATAATTTTTTGAATCTTACCAAAAATACGGAGGAAATGGAATTGAACATTTATCTAGAATTTGAAAATGCTCTTGATACTTTGAAAGTATCATATCAGAGATTCCAGTGGTTAATGAATTATTCCTGCATTTTCGAGCGACTGGACACTGTCGAAATTTGCATATTTAATATACGACGTTGCGGTCGAAAAACAAAAAAATAAATTGATATCCGTCCCGTGTGACGCGCGCGATCCTCTTTTTTCGGTTTCGTGTGATTCACTGTCGAAGTTGGATCAGCGTGCTGCAAATCTAACGGTGTTTCCGGCTTATCCGTGCGAACTGTATACCATCCTCTCTCTTTCTCTCTCCCTCTCTACTCTTTCCCCTTTTTTTGCATCGATCTCGATATGAAATCCCTTTCCAGAAAAATTCGTTGGGAAGTACGGTCCAAGTCGCTCACGAGAAAAATTCGAGACAATGATTAATGAGTGCTTAAAGCACGGGCATTTATCTCTTTTGCGATGCTCGGGGTCTTTCGAATGATTTGCATCGTACTTTAAATTGAAGTTTTTGTCGTGCCCGCGCGGAATGGAGAAAAATCGGTCCCGATCCTGATCCCCCGATCCGATGAATATTAATGATATGACGAAGAAGTTTTATCATCCGATTGAATGCGGATGGCGGCTAACGACTCTTACATCGGATACACTGAGATTTAATAAAGATAATCGTCTGAAATGAAACGAATATATCGCGGGGACGATCAGAGAAGGCGTGGCTACGAGAATTTAGGATGAGAGAAGTGGCCTCGACGAGCAAATAATACTTTCTATAGTCCCCTTCTATTTGCACCGTTCGCGGTGGTCGAATTTTCACCGTACGAATTTTTAACGAACGTGACAATCGATGCAACATTTCAGAAGTTCCGGCACAGGGTTTCTCAATTATGAGATTTAACGATCGAAGATGATTTACTTGGGGGCCGCTCTATTTCCACCGCGATCGAATCCGCCGCGCCGCGCCGGACAGCTCGTCTTCGCAACATTGTCGACAGGTATCCCATTGATCAATTCGCCGATGGACATCCGCACGCAATTAGACGCGCGTATCATGAACCGCACGCGTGCGTGCCGTAGCGCATACGATAATTTCGTTGTCGGTACATGCAACGGCATTATGCGAGTCTCATTGTTAATTATCGGCGGCTCGGACGCTTTACATTTTGAGCTCGTTATAGTGGCTGCGGGAATCGAAAGAGACATATTCTATACCCTTATCGAATCGCAAACCTGCAAACCGTGACTATCTCTAACAGATTTTATGCTTCTATTCATTCGCTACTAAACCTAACTTTCAAATTCCATGGTCTGTCATCCGTGTAGAATGTTTTAAAATCATATTTAATCATATTGATGTTTATACACTTTCGTATAATTATATTATATTATAACTATGTGTATAATGTAAAAGTATCGAATACGCTTATACTCAAGCTCATAGAATCTCTAAAAATGTTAATTTATGAATAGCGCGCGATAGACGAGTGATTTCAAAATTTCAAACTATTCTATATTCTGACGCGCGAGAACTGTGTTAGTAATCCACTTATTAATTTAATAATCATAGGTGATCAACTTATTCGCCAATAATGGATAATCGACTTAGCGATGGGCAACGAGTTGAATCGCGAAGGGAGAATGGAATAGTGAATAGACTATAGAGGGGCTTCTAGTTTCTCAGATTTTCTGATGCGTTTGTTTAAGCCTTAATTACTTGCTAACTGGATTAATTAGTTCACCGAAAATTTCGCTGGTGTGTTTAGAAAGCATTATCGAAGGTAATATTTGATTATTTGAATCCACTATTAGAAAAACAATTTTTCCAGCTTTTCCATCTCTTTTAATGAACATATTTCAAACTAAAATTCTCCTGTAAGTTCGAAGATTGTACAGAACGTACCGATTTATGGAATTTCTTCCTTAAACTTTAAAATGCACGAGAGTGATATCGGACAGGCACTTCAAGAGGGCAATCATCGATTTGTACCATTTATTGGTTACGAGAACGATGTATGCCGTAGCAGAGTTAAATACGAAGCAATATCCGGAAATCTCACTATATGCTCGCGCGTCGCGCGCTCAAAGTCCCCAGATCGATTCGGTTTCTCGTCACGAGAAAGAGGGAGCCAGTGCAGTGCAGCGCATCCAAATAATTATCATAAAAGTTCCATTTACCCTACTAAGCACCGTTCGTCTTCAGCCCCTCTATCCTTCTTCCATCTTCTTCGTCTTCCTCTTCCTCGTAGCCCACGAGGAAAGTAAACGCCTTTGATCTTCGAGCGTTTTGCGAAGACGTTCCAGGCGGAGCGGAGGAGAAATAGCATTTCGAGATTACAACCAAATGAAATTGTCGAACCGTTTTCGTAGAACCGAGTGCGTTTTAATCGTCGGGGTCTTCGATGAAATCGCGATCACGCGATCACGATGGAACCGCGAAGACGCCATTTAATTGCCAACAACGGCACCCCGACATCCTAATCGTTAGGTATAAATTGTATCGCGACAATTGTCGCTCGATCCGGGTACAGATAACGAGGGAGAGTCGAAAATGTAATTCTGTAGCATTAATTTTCAAAGGAGTTCGAGGGTCAATGTTTTAGCTCCTAAAAACATTACAAATATCGAATAAAAATCAGCTCTCGCATCTGGGCGTGGGTATACTTATTCTACTTCTTGTAATCAATCTGGAAAATTTTCAAAGTTGACTTTCGCGAATAATTACACATTTTATTTTTTATGGAATATTGAAAATGAAGTTAGTTATCGAATAACCTGACAGTTTATAATTATTTTCGGTTGCTGTAAATCAGTTAATGCACAAATAGGATCCGTAGTATATTCGTGCGCGCTCGAATGACAATTATCCGAGCTTTACCGATTGAACTAGCTTAGAGATTATAAAGAACAATAGCCGCTATTTTGCGATGGTTTCATTGTCCAGGGTTCGGTGACATTAACAATTCCGGGATTAATCCTATAGTTTAGTTACATAATGTTGGCGGTGTATGCAGATTTGCTGTGTATCTCTATCTACAGTCTACAGTCTACAGATCTACAAATCATTTTAAATTTTAATCTGTACAAATTAAAAATGCTTTTATCCCTTCCGTTCGGGGTTCGATCAGGTGTTGCAGTATATCCCAAACAAGTCTGTCTTTATTTAAGCAAATTTAGCAAATCAGCAGAAGCGAGCACCGATCTGGCCAAGGATCTACGATCTGGTAGATAGTTATCACGCTGTAACGTACAGAGATAACGTACAGTAAATAACGCAGCAAAATCACGCAAAGCTCTCGATATCGTCCATGAACCAGCCCGAAGGAGGATCGCAGCAACGAAGAATCGCCGAGAGCCGGTCTCCACGACTCTTTCGAATTAATAGCCCGCGCGGAATTGAATTTTCTACCGCCGGCGTATTATCCAGGGACCAATCCAAACAGTCGACGAGATCCGGAAGGCTCGGAGAAACCGCCCCGGCATACGCGTATACTATACGTACCGGGGAGCCATTCGTCTTATTGCCCGACCCCGTGCCTCTTTACTCCGACATGTTTACGTAGGAAAATGATGTTGCTGTTGCTGTTGCTGCTCCGGATTCTGTCTCCTTTCCGAATGGCTGCTGCAGATGGTTCGCAGTCCCTGCAGGCGGATTATCCGAGTCCTTAACCCTTGGACTGCCGAGGACTTTCGGGGACACGTAGACAACTACGTCTGTCTAGGTCCATTTTCGTCCTTATTCGTCAATTTGTCTGCTCAGGAGCTACTATGTAACACGAATAAACTTCGTCTGTCTCTCCGTGTTGACGTCTGATTAAGTTTCTATAGGTTTCCTGCGAGGATCCATCAATCGTCCGTGTTTTCGACCTCTTTAGGGATCACAAAAAGGGACCTTTTTAGATTGTTACTTATTAGATTTGCGATTAAATAATCTTTTAATAAAATGTTGATTTCCTCGAAAAATCAAAAGGTACTAAACGAATGTCCGGCCAATATAGGATCGTTAATTGGCACGGTTGGCAGCCAACAGCCATAATCGCGGCCGCAGCAGCGATCGCTGATAAAAATTGCAGTCAGCCCTCGGATCGCAGAGCCACACCCCCGATTTCGATCTCGGCTCGAAAGCAACGAAAAGTAATTTCCACTGCAAAGAGTTAACCCCCTTTCTAACGAATCCAATATCCGCGGGCCATTCCATCAAAATGGCGCTCATGGAGCTAGAATTCTTAAGTCTTTCAAAGCAGGTATCCAGAACGAGGACAACCAGTACGACGAAGATGAGGACGAGGGAACGGGAGGCGGAGGAACCGGAGGATAGAGCCAGGAACCAATCAAAGGGAATGCACGTAGCCGAGGTAATCTTCGCGTCGTCAAACTCTAATCTGCGGGGGAAAGTTTCTCCTCGTAGTGACCGTTTCCGGTTTTTCTGGCTAACCGTCGCGTCGCGTCGCGTCGTGTCGGCTCGGCGGGTCTATTGGTGTTTGTCCGTGTCAACAAAACCTCGAAGATGAATCACAAACATATCTTCGATACGTCGTCGTCGCTACAGACGCCTTAATCACCGGAACTACCTCGAAATCTGATTAGCGACGAGCAATTTGCGCCGGATGTTTGCTATAGATCGCGGGAAGGCGAGATCGAATGATCTGTGGCAGCGATACTGCCACCGTGACTACTCTATATCTATGTAATCCACGGATCCATGCGAATTGTGCAATCTTATAATATTTTCTTTGAATTTCAATTTTATGTTCTGTTTAAAAACGTGCGCCATTAAACTGTGTTAGAAACCGTCCTCAGGAACTTACGAATAGACAGCAGAAGATTTTTCTGCAACAATTGCAACACACAGAAAGCAAATCATTTTTTGGTTAGGTGTAAGTGTACAAACAAACGTTGTATTATTTTCAGCTGTTGAATATCATTAAAAAAAGAATGGAATTAATACAGACTATTTTCCATAAGAATCCGCAATCTGTTCGTGACAGTTTTCCGATAAGTTCATTATTTCTGCAGTGATCACTGGAAACACATTTATACTTGTAATCAATGGAATAAGAGAGAGAATAGTACAAATAATGTAAGGATCGACGTCGGTAGAACCACTAATATTATGCGTACGTATTTTCCCGTGCAAGAAGCCCCATATCATGGGGCTTAATGTTGTGTTTGCGAATTCCCGTTGTGGGATTAAATCCACCCGGATGCGCTAGTGCCAAGAGGAACATCCCTATCCTTCGCTATGCTCATAGGTGCCTCATCATCTTCCAGTCATAGCAGCATCGGCTGACTTATGTTCACTGTCCATTTCTCTAGTAGGAATACTACACGCCCCCTTCTTCATCCCCCCGACGCGACGAGCCAATCCATTAGCTTTTAACTCTATTATTAAAATGGACTCTTTCGATGCAAATCTTTTGTGCAAGTAGGACTAATCATTTGATCACCCACTGTATTATAAACTAATTTACATTTTTCCAATTTGTTCTTGTCGAAGACCAGATAATGTCCACCCCATGGCAGAATTATACCTTCTTATATTCGCTCTCTTCTCACATCCTTTTCGACATAAGATCGACTTCGTGAGCATCGTTCGTCAAAATAATTAGAAGAATAGCAGATGAAACAGATTTCTTCGCATCCTCGTCAAGGATTAAGGGGGAAGGGTACCATGGCAGGATTAGCCCCTCGGCCAGGACCGATCAGGGACCAGGGCTGTTTCCGTCGCGCGTCGCCCGACGCTCGTCGACCGTCGCGCGTCGCGTCGTCCGTAGAAAGTAGAAACGTTTCGACGTTCCGATTCGGACCGCTCGCACTCGGCCTGCATTTTAATCGCGTCCGACAAAAACCTGCCGTCTCCCATCGGAAGAGTTATCTGTCGGCTTGGCCATCGGGCGAAAAAAAAATTTCGAGGGGAGGGGGCCGAAGGATTACGTGGAGGGAATTAATTCGCGCCCTGATATCGGTGACCTTTATCGAAAACGGCCGAACCGTTTCGTAATGAGCGGGATTTTCGATGAAGACGGGCCCCGGGCCGGTCATTAACGAGGAGAAAGTCTGGGATTACAGTCGGGGAACAGCTCTCGGCCGGCAGGAAACGCATTTTCCGAGCGCGAAACGCCACTCGACCGTCTTATTGGGCGCCGGAATCGAAGGGATTTCAACCAGTGTGCGAAATTTCGAACGTGCTCCGACGGCAGGATTAAAATGCGATGCGTCCCTCTATCGCCGATATCGTCAAATTATCATTCTTGCAGACAGAAACATTTTCTATCGAACTACTTCGCGATCTGAAGCGCGCCAGTAGAAACAGTTCATCCCTGTAGCTGTAGTTTGTAGTTCTTGTACGTAACACACTTGGTACCTACATATGTCTATTTTACAGTTTTGAATAGTCTATCAATCATTTTTTAAGGATTTCTTAATCAATCATACAACCTCCACAATCTGACATAACGATTAAACAGTGCAGAATATACTTGATTTTCTTGAACACATAATTATTGAAACTTGTGCATTAACAAAATAGAAATAAAAGAATGAACGCAAGAAGGAAACGTTTTTTTAAATTCGTTCAAGTCCCTGTCCATAAACCAACGAAGTTTGCATGAATTTGTGAAATCCAGCGTTACCGATATTTTTGCCAAGTCGCCGCGCCGCGCCGTAACGTTTAGTGAACAAAATCAGCAGGGAGGTTTGTCAAGGGGTATTTCGAAGTTAGAGAAACGTTTGGCACGATCAAAGGCAGCTTCGATTCGCATCGCAGCGGCTCTGAAAAGATAAAAAGCCAAGCCGTGGTACGCGCGCCCTTCGAGGGAAATTTCGCAGTAATTCTTGGCGGCCTCGAAAACCAACGAGTTCCAGGCTTTTTCTGTAAGGCGTGGACGTTCGCGGAATGATTTACGACTGGTGCAAAACCTGTAACGAAAGAATGACGGAGGAAGGGTCGCGGCCGAGACACCGCGCCTGTTTTTCCGCAGGATGTTTTATCCGGGGCGACGCGCGACCCGCGACGCGACACCGCGAAATTTTCAAAAGTGCTTCTTCCACATTTTTTTCCCGCTACTGCGTGTCGTCTGAAACAGTTTCTATACTGACAAATGAAATGAATGTTCGAGCTTTCTGGAATAAAAACGCGCTTTGCGATTCCTGGGGTGGTGAAAAATAGGCAAAACTTGCTAATGTTGTGCCATTTATTAAGAAATTTTAATAAATTGCTCACTGGCTGCGATTTACGATTTATATTTGAGAATTTCTACCAAATTCGATTTTTTTCACCGTGACATTTATAACACTTCCTTCGGTCCTCGTGTTTTATTAATTACTCGGCTATAGCTTGTCACAAAACGAAATTACTGTGACTCGATAAAATCAGACAATTCTAGAAGATGGTAGCATAATAATTTTTGTGATAATTGTAACGGCACTCAAAATGTCGCTTTTGATCCCGGTCTGCCTGAAGATTCCTCTCAATTAGGAATTCGTGGAACCCAGAACGGGTAGAAGGTGGCGCCGCGTGAATGGCGGCGGAAAGTTGAAAAGCTTTCCGGATTTGTTCCAATTAAAATATTTTTTGCCAAGCCCTTTCACGAGGCCGGCCCTTTTAATATCAGAACTCGGCTCCTGGAAAGATCATTTTCTGTTCTTTCCGGGCGCGTTGGAGCTCGGCTTTCATAATTTTCATCGACACGGGAGCCGAGTACGCGGCGGAATTGTATCGACATACATTGTCGGCTAACTTTAATGTACTTTGTCACTGATAACAGGCTTTAGAAATCAGTTACGGGCCGCCCGCCGCCGCGCCGCGCCACGCCACGCCGGTACATTCTCCTGCTTACACCGAAACTTTCCCGATCGTCTTCCCCAGTTTCCACCGGACTCGGTGACGTTTAAAGTCGCACCTGGTCTATACAAGCATAAAAAACCGCCCGTCAACAAACTTTGACCGTTCTCTCTCCCTCTCCCACTCCCCCCAACACCTGCTTTTGAAACTCGACGCGCGTTTTTTCCGCGGGGTTTCGTGTCGCATTCAAAGAACAGACGAGAAGTTCCGAAGAAACTGTTTACCGAAAATTAGCCGTCTGCTTAGCGAAACTGGACATAGTTTCCGCCAATAGGATCGGTAAGAATCACTTTTGCCACGCACGCTCGTGGAACGATCGCCTATCGCGACTCTGAGTCCCAGCGGAGAGAGGGAAACCACGTGACAGCGACACGCCCACTAGGTAGTGGTTCGCAAGCGATCCGATTAACAAAGCCGCTCGATAATGAGCCAAGTTTTGTTTGAACAATGCACCAGGAGCAGGGACGTTGGATTACAGTCTTATCTCGCTGTTTGCTAAATATTTCGCATACCTGTTTGTTCTAATTTGATCTGTTCTCTATTTAAGGAACGATATCGTGTTCTATATTTTCTACAGTTTTTGAAATGTAAGCGTGAACATACAGGCTCCCATTTACAAGATAACAATTTTATTTTTGAATTTTATGAGCTTGTTCTGAAGGGTAAATATTTAGAAAGAGGCACTCGTATCCGATTTTGATGAAATACGTTATGCAGCTACCAGCAATCGTTTTTTGCGAATTTCTCGGAAACTAAAAACGACCCCCCTATATGTGAAAAGGAAAAGGTTGTTCAAAATGTGTAGCTGCATAACATATTTAAATTTCATCAAAATCGGAGAGGAGTGCCTCTTTCTAAATAATTACCGCAATTATCTGTTCGCTTCCGCAACAAACCTATAAAATCCGGCGCAATAACGACTCATTAATAATTTAGCTTGTTACGAAGCGGAGGATAGTGATTCCGAGAGCATCATCGCAGAATGATAGTCTTCGAGGTGAAGCGACGTAAAAATGAAGCTTGACTAGCGGTAGCAATGATGAATGGCGATCACAGGAAAGTAATGATCATCCAGGTAATGGATTAGCTCCGAAACTAAAGGGTAGTCGCGAAAACAAGTGCGGTGAGGGACGACTTCGTCTTGGGTGTATAAAACGTTACGGTTTACGGTACGGTACGGGGCGGAGCAGGGGCGCTAAAAAATTGCAATGCTAATTTGAGTGTCCCTTGTTCAGCCGAAGCAACCGACACGTGGCCGCCGCGCGCCGGCCTCGGCCGGTAATTACACGGAACGCGTTGAAAAACCAAGGAAATCCTTTACAATGTCCAAGGGGCCGTCTTTGCCCCCGCGTTAATGCTACATGAACTTTAAAGTACCGCGGCGCCCTAAAAAATAGATTACTTCCGAGACCGTTTTGAAATGAACCCAGCAGTGTCTTGTACTAGCACGAGGGCCCTGGCGAAATATCTGCCCTGTAATAAATATTAAAGCCAACAGGAAGATCCCCTTTCTTAGCCACAGAAGAAACTATAACTTCTATCAAATAAATTACGCTTTACGATATCCTTCTTTTTTTCCAGCTGCGAGAGATTATTGTAATACCGGAATTGCCTCGACTTCAGGCGTAATCGAAGATTACGAGCTTCATCGAAGAATTTTATTACTTTGGGGGCTATTGGAAAATTATTGAGCTCCATTACCGGTTGAATATAATTGCTTTGAGACCGTAATCTGATTTTGCTGCGAGGTGAAATTGAAGACCGTGCAAAAATAGGCTGATAGTTTGAAAATTGTTTAATCTAAACAATCAGAAATAGATAAACATTTCTTTCTTACTATCCTTATAAATGTAAAACTTTGCATCAGGTGCAACGTAGGTAGTTTTCTTTGATTTAATCTAATTTTTGTTGCAGAGTCACGTTAAAGATCAACTTTAATTAATTTATTTTACCGAAGAAGGGCTCGTCGCACAAACAGACGAAGGAACGCAGAGTTATCGTAAACTATAGTCTCGATAATCACGAGATTGTCCAGGGGCGTTGATCCGATTAAAACTCGGCGACTTCGTGACCAGCTAAGAGTTCAAAAGTTTCGCGATTCCTCTTCCTTTTTTGATTTCGAAAATATTCGAGGCACGTCGCGCTCCGAAAAACACCGGCAGCTTTGAAAACTCCATTTACGCGCTCTCGCGGAGAATTGATTTATTCGCCTGTCACCGTTAAAAAGGCTGTTGAACAGAGAAACAAAGGGGAACGGATTCGACGGTTGTTCGGCCGTCAAACCGGAAGTTACTTACAGGCGGCTGTCCCTAAAAATTGTACCGTGTCAGGCTCGACTCAGCTCGTTCGCAGAAAACGCTCCAAGAAAAATGAAACGACTGCTGATCGATTCGCGTGTTCCTTCGCAGAAAATTTCTCTCGTACAGGGTGGTCCGTTCGAGCTGGTATTCTTTAAAACCAGACACCGGAAAAGTAATGGCACTTTTTAACAGGTTGAAACGTGGACCGTGGAACTTTTTCTCAATTATGAGAACCGTTGGGAACAGATAAAAGAGAAGAGAATTTCTGAAACTGGAAAGTTCGATTAGAGCTTCGTTGTTGTTCATAGTTTCTTAGAAAAGGAAGAAAGTTTATGTTAAAGGGGTTAAAAATATTTTTTACACAATAATCCGAAACGAAATTAGTTTCGTCCCGAAGGATCTACATATTAAAAAACCCTCGGTGGGCCGCATGGGCCACAGACTTCTAAAAATTATCAGAGCAATTGGGAACGAAATTGAAA
Organism: Lasioglossum marginatum; assembly: GCA_028455795.1. Lineage (NCBI taxonomy): Eukaryota > Metazoa > Arthropoda > Insecta > Hymenoptera > Halictidae > Lasioglossum > Lasioglossum marginatum. The sequence goes on from CM052245.1 coordinate 19,393,203, forward strand.
AGAATTGAAAGTGGTCGCGAAGGCGGTAGCGATAGGTCTCGCGGAACAAGCGCAGCGGACTAATGCTAATTTGCCAATATCCTGTGCGACCAAGATCCGGATAAATAGCACGGACCGCAGGCGATTTTTCACATTTCTCCTAGGGTTGAGTTCGCCGGTGCGGCGTTGAATTCCACGGGTAAAAATTACTGGGGTATTTCGAGAAGGAAGGGGTTAATCAGAGAAAGCTGACCCGCGGAACCGCGACAGAACACGATCCATCACTTTCCAGCGATCCCTGGCAGGCTTCTGCAAAGCAAATGGAGAAGGCCAGCCTTCGCTTCGGTCTTTCCGCCGCGCCGCGCCCCGCCGCGCCGCGCCGGATGATAAAGCGGGAGAAAGAGGCCGAGCGAGAGCGCGGGATTAAAAGCGCGAACGATGAGAATCATTTGAAGCCAAAGTCCGCGCAGCTGCTCTCGTGGAATTGATCATTAACGGGGAAGGGCCGACCGGCTTCGAGTCTTAGTTTCGCGAAGTTGCGGGTCCTCTTTCACTTCTGCTGAAAGCTGAAAGACTGTAGAACCAGGATATACACGGTGATTCGTTCGCAACGATCCTCTCGGCTGCCCTCGACGCGAGATTTTCGCAAAACTTTGAACGTTGCGAATTCTCAGGCAATTCGTTGCCGAGATTTATCTTACTTTGTAGAAATTTTGGACCAAACGACTTCAGTTTTCATGTTGGAAGATAACGAAGTTAAAAATTGTGAGTCTCTCTTTCCTCGAAATTCCAAGCTCTGTCAGAATGTGAATAAAAAACCATACCATTCCATTTAAAAAAGCAGAGTTGACCTTCGTATCTTCTTGACTCCTCCACCTATAATGCTCCACCTGCAACATCAGAGTACGAGCGCCACGATACCATTTTATTTCATTTTCAAACGCAATCGAGTTATTCGGGTGACCTGTTTTAAATGTCCCACCCTGTATATTTTGACAATTTCACCGCGTTGGCGGCTTGGCAGCCACCGTGTAAAAAGAGTTTTTAATCCGCAAACCTCGAGCGCGACAATTTCCCTGGCAAGGCAGGGTAGTTTTATCGCGAGCATAGACTCGAGAGAAATTTGTCTGATCGCCGTGGAGATTCGAACCGTAGAACGCAGCTGGCAAAGCGAATCGGGATTCGCCAGAGATGCGAGAAATAGTAGAATTTTTGGGTATGGGGCGTTCCAATAACGCGAAATTAACCGTAGGTAGGGCGAGGTTGCGCGGGGCGCGGATTTTGGCGCCGGATATTCTAATGGTCGATCGAGGGCGGCGCATTTAGTCGAATGGGTTAAAACTGTGGTTATTTGCGGTGCACTTCAATCGAATTGGCCGCCGTTTGCATAATCTCCGGTCGCCTTCGTGTGCACGCCGCAATTCGTCTGCAGTTGCACAGCTTCTTCCGCGTTTTCTGCACCCGCGTGCCATATCCTCCCCTTCCCTCCCCTATTTTCCTTGGCCCTCTTTCTCCGTTACACCCCTTTGAAATCGCCTGGTCGCACCGTTCTGTCCCCACCCCCGACTGGTCCAAAGTATTTCCTGCCGAGTTCTCTGGCGCGCACCCGATGGAAACGGTTCGCGGGTCCGCACCCTCTTTTCCTTTCTGCCGGGGCTGTTTACGAGCAGATGCACCCTGATTTATTCCGACCGCCCTCCTAAGGAACCACCGATTCCTCTATCGCTGAGGAATCGGTTCCGGACGCCCCCCCCCCCCCCTTCCCCTCAGATCCCGAGGATATATCACGGATAGCTGAAACGGTCTTAACGCCGCGCCGGCTAGATTTCTTTATCCCGCAGCGCTCTACGCGAATAACAGCCCCGTATCCCCAAATTATTCACGTCGAGACCATTCTTCGAGTCGACGAGCCAGTTGATGTATTGGAGGTCGATTGGATTAACGGGCTATTACGGTTTTTCATTTTCAAAATAGTACTATTCACGTATAAAGCAGCCTACATTTTTCATATCCATCTACACACTCGTTTAATATAAAACGTTACTAACAATTAATTTCCAAGGAGAAAATACATTCGGGAGACAGTGCTCGATGCGCGAGTCATACCGTCGCGCGTTGACAGAAAGCAATGCAACGTCAAAGTGAAAAAAGCGTCTTTATTTCAAGGGAAACGTCAGGAAAGCTGAAAGGAAACTTTCAGAAACGGCACAAAGTAAAAACGTAGTAATTTTACAAGTATTCTTCAAGAAAAGTTCAAGAGAACTCCGACGGTAGCAACGCGTCACGCGACAAAATGGCAGAACCTCGATCCTTGTGATCCAGATCCCGAGACCGTGTAATTTCGTTCGCTTCGAGCGAAACGCCGGCTAAGCGATTCACGTTCGTTTAACAGAGAAGCCGAGAGGCGGTCACAAATGTTTTCCAATCAAAAAGTTGCACACCCCCAAGCTGTGCGACAATCGCGAGAAACAGCTCGCGCTTTCAAGTTATTGCACGACTCTGCTGCGGCGCGTGACTTAACATCCGCCAGCGGAACCACGATCGCTTTTCAACCGTGTACTTTATTTCAAAAATGCGACACCACTCTTCTTCGGCCCCGCAAAGAACCATTTTCCGGATTATTAACGCAGCGATGATTAAATTGTGAATTTCATGCACTTGTAACACGAATTAATACAATTCGCATTATATAGCATTCAGTTGTAAAGTTGTCAAGTGTTTCATCAGAATCTCGCGTGCAAATAATTTATTATATTCCCAAGGATGTGAATAATTAAGATGATGGAGAATTCTTTAGAAGCCCCTTGACAAAGACTTTCGTTCTTCCAAAGAAAAGTGCAGCACTCCAAGTGAAAAATGATCAACCACGAGCTTTCAACTAGGCTATCAAACTTTCCAGGATCCAGCAGTTAACGTCGAAACGTCCGTGGATCGAGTCAGGACGTTTGTTTGCACTAGGTAAGCGCTCTCTCTCTCTCTCTTTCTCTCCCTGATGCGCCTTCTAAAGCTCGATTTTCTTTCGCAATTAACTCGGTAATGAGTTCAATAATGAGTTTTGAAATTTATTCGTCAACTGCACGGTCTGCCGGCGCTCTGGCCAAGGCATTAAATCCTCATCTATAAATTGATTCCGTTTGCCGCGCTGCGATGCACTGCGCCGCGCCACGCCGATTCGAATACGCGAGGCTCTTTTGACGGCCGCCTCGCAACGTATTTCGCGAAATTTCTTTGCGCCCCTTTGTTCCTCGATGCTTCTCTCTCGGAAGTTGCGATTTTTCCCTGAACCCGTTTGTTCATTCGCGACTTATCGGAGTCATGGTTGTACAAATAAAATGCACCGAGGAAATTCTGCTCGGTCCTCTAGGCTCCGCAAACTCAAAAGCCAGAGGTCTTAGATCTAGGGCGTGTTCGAGTTAGGTTTCAATTAAGTTTGCGAGGTTAGATCCTCTATGTGTGCCCAGAACACTTCGAAAACTTCAAAGTTTGGCCGAAAACAAGTCTGGGAGAAGTCGAACTTTGGCCTGAGTTTGATCTACGCGATTCACAGATTAGGTCTGGGTTAGCTCTAAGAGACTGGGTCATTCGTGTGTAGCAAACCACTCTAGAAATGCCTAAATTAGCTCTGAATTAAATCTAAGCTGTGTTTGCATTGGTTCGACCTAACGTGTGTGCAGGCTTGGGCATTTCAGAACGAGCATCGCCATTTTGATGCCATTAGGCTCGTGCATATAATTCCTCAGACTGCAAACAAATAATTAATAAATGATAAAAGCACAGTTCATGTTTTTCTTTGCTCTATGAACATTTTCACACCTTACCTACAAGCTACATCTTCAAAAATATATTTCTAAAAGTTGACAAATAGAGCAGCGAACACCCCCAAGCATCGTCAACTATGCTGTCATAAAGGTCCACTAAAAAAGTAAAAGAACGACGGTTAAAAAAGTTTGAACGTCGAGTCTTGCTCAACGGAAAGTCATTCGTTTAAAAGAAAAATGGTTCGGCTGTAAACTACGAGCCGGTCTGTCACGGTGATCGTATTAACCATTTCAGCGTGTGTAGAAAGCGATGTTTATAACAAATCCGTTCATAAAACAGCCATGCCGTAACTTGCAGTTTTTAAAATTAAACGTCAAACAAGCCGATATATCACCAAATCTATTTTTCCCCGTCGATGAGCCTGGGGTCCGGGACCTGGGACACTATGAAAGTGATCGATTTTAGGCGTGAAAAGGACCTCTCCTTTTCCCGAGACCGCGCGGTTTTATTTACCTCGGCCCCGAATCTCCTCGTTCCCGAAACGAACAATGGGACACCGGGGTTAATCATTATTCCACGATCAAAGCAAGTCGCGATAAAACACTCCGCTTCAAAAGGAATCCTTCGCGCTCGCTCTTGCTCTTGCTCTTGCCGGCTTCTCTTTGCAACTTTCATCCTTAAAAGGTGGCAGTCCACAAAAGCGTATTGGAACTTCTACAAATTTTAATTACTTTCTAGATATTTCATTTCATTTTGATTCTTCTTTATGACATATTGTTCTTACTTGTATGTTACAACTTAATACGGCGAAGTTACGGTGAAATTATAGCGGAGTCGTGAGAATAGACTGCGGATTTTTATATAAAATTAATATTCCTTCCATTAATTGCAAGAAACAAGATTTCGAAATAAATTAAATTCGTCCTTTAATCATTTTAATAAAGCGCAGATATCGTGATATCTCACTTAGCACACAAAATTGTTGACACAGTCCTAACAAAAATAATTAATATGATCCACTCTGTACGAGCGAGCAGCGTCGCCAAATTTTCATCGTGGTTTTATTTACTCCATCCCGATTCTCCTCGCCCCCGAGACGAACAATGGTGCATCGAGGTTAATCATTATTCCACGATCAAAGAAGCCCGCGATAAAACACTTCGCTTGAAAAGAAGCTCGCACTCGCTCGCAGTTGTCACTTTCTCAGTTTCTGCAACTTCGTTCCACACCTTTGAGAGGCAACAATTCAATGGGGAAGAGTTCCTCTGTCCCGCGCGTGTTTTTGCGGCCCGATAGAATAAACATTGTCCGGTCGGAAGTTTAAATTGGTTTATTCGGGCGTCGTTCTTGGGCACCGTTTCGCAACCGCCGCGTATAAATCAGCTGCGCTCCTCCCACTCCTCTATCCTCTATCCCCCCCCCCCCCCCCCCCCCCCCCCCCCCCCCCCCCCCCCCCCCCCCCCGCGTGCTCTCTCACCCAGCTCGGTGAAATCGGGCAGAATTTTATTAAAAATTCTCCCCCGCTGAAATATTCATTACACGCGATTTCAATTATCCTCGCGAGAACAACGCGACTCGGGTGTTTGCATTCGTATTCGTCCCCGAACCAGATCTGCGCGAGCCACGGCACGTACACATGAACCGAGCCGATGAAAATCACGGGCAGAGGGACCCGCGCGACTCGCATCATTTGTCCAATAAAATCCGCGATTACGCCACTCCAAAGTGTCATGGCAGTCCCCAGTTGTATTAGGATCGCTGGAATGCACTGCCCCGACCAATTCCACCGCAACAAATATTTTTATTAACCCTGCTGTCCGATTTTTTAAGCTGTCTTGCAAACAATAAGTCTCGAAATATTATACACACACACAACTCTTGTACAAACGCTATTCTTCAAACATACATATAACTACATATAAAAGGCTCTCCGGGTTACGCCCAATCACTGGCGGTATACCTGAAAAGTTATAACAGACGAAAAACGCGTACAGATCAGCTCCGAACCGGCCGATTATTTACAACCACCGCGCCCCGACAACTTCAACCCCGGCTAGATGGACAACACGTGCGACAGATCCACCGAATCAGATCGATGGGATCATACATACACACGCATACTTTTCTATTTTATATATATATAGATAGATAGATAGATGGATAGATAGATAGATAGATAGAAGATAGATAGATAGAAGATAGATAGATAGAAGATAGATAGATAGATAACAAAACATCGGAATAGCGACGTAACTCTCTAATTTTCAATAATTTGTTTTGTGACGCTTTTACCAACGTATTCCTCAGATTTTTCTGGTTAAAACGATACGATCCAATGTAGTCGATAACTCTCGACTTCGCAGATTCTAAAAAGTTACGAATGCGAGAAGAGTCGAATATAGTCTCTGCTACATGATAAAATGACTCGACTGACAATGAAACGCGTACAGCGTAACTCAACGTAACAAGGGGCACCAGCCCAAATATTTGTAGCTGTAAATTTGAGCAGGCGGGATAATTAAGCGTATTTGCCGATAATTGTACGTCGTGATCGTCGAATTTCGCGGATGTAATAAATGTTTTTCATTGACACGGGTTTTATCAAATTTGACGGTAATTACGAATTTCGGGTGTGCTTTGCGAAGTATAGCACGCGAGTTCATTGGCGTCGAAACTGATCTCTACTTTTCGAACAGTGGTTGTTAAATATTGCTACATCGTTCCCGGCGCGGCGGTCTCCCGTGAAATCAACGGGACACAGCGATTGTTCGATTGACCCGAACGCGACGAAGACAGTCTACGCGGAAAACACAGAAGCGGTGCGTGGTGTCATTTCAACGTCCTAATCGAACAATTAATTGAAATTTTAATTCGAATGTTTCAACGCCGAAATTTTCGCTTATTACGTTAACAGTGAATTACATGAATTCGCCGGAATTTATTGCATTCACTGTCTGCGTTGCTCATTGCGCGCGAGTGTCGATAATTAACAGTAATTTCCGGTTAATTGCGTTTACAGTAATAACTGTGCAGCGACGGCCTGTACAGCCGGTCCAAGAACTTCATTTAGCAATGTGTTATAATATCGGGTATAATTGATAGGCGCGCACATAATCGGGAAGAAAATTATGGACGGCGCGGCGTTGCGTTCCGAATAAGCAGCCAGGTCACAAACCAACGAACATCCACTCGAAACCAAACATTATAGCAGAAAACAGTTCGAACAGTATAAAACCTGCTTGTATCGATAACAATATTAGTAGGTTGGCATTGTAACCAACGATCGACGTCATTCGAAATAATTTCTCGAAATCACCGATCGACGTGGAAAAATCGCTATCACGCGTGATCGCATCCAGCTGCACTGTTAGCTGATCCATAAATGTTGCAAATTGAATTCTAACAAAAATGGTTAACTCGACTTTTAGATAGGAGCGCATAACATTTAATAAAAGCGACTCGTATTTAATTCCTTGTGAAAGTTAGGAGAGGGTGTTTGCGCAGGTGCGATACTTCTTTTATTGCTACATGCGAGCAAATAAACGTATTTACTAGCTCGATGGGAAAGGCTTTATGATTTTAGGAATTGCAGAGTAAACGTTTGATGTTAGTCAATTAGACTTCAACTGCAGATCGAGGGTGTATCGTAGGGATTTCAATTGAAAAGGTAGCGGAAACAAAGATATCAAATCAATCAATTGTTTTGTTTGCGTTAAATAACCAAAAAGTCTATATTGTATAAATAGTATGAACAAAAAATCAACGGACACGATCGCGCAAAAAGTGAACCGGTGCAAAAAGCGACGCCCTCGACAGATAAACTCCACTGACAACTTAACATCGATTATCCGACAGGGATCCGTCGAAACGAACATCCCTAATGACACTCGAACGGACGCGCAGAATTTGTAACCGATTCGCTTAAAAATAGCAAGAAAAAAAACAAAACGCGCAGAAACAAAAGGTTAAAAAATAAAAACAGAAAAGCGTGCAGCATGACCAGCACGGAAGCGTCGAATGGAAAAATCTCGTCCCGAGGGCACTCCACTTCAACGAACTTTCCCCCACCCAATCGTATTCGCCGATGACTTTCGCCATGCGCGTGATTCTTTCCAAAAAATGATCCGACTGTCAACTACCTGTCTCGACGCGCTACGGTGCACCGTGTTCCGACTGGTGCCGAATCGATGAAACTTGACAGTTAAGTTGCAAAACGGGCTGCCAAAAACGATCGATCAGTTACTTTTTATGCACTCCGTTTATGATTCCGTTTTTTCGAGTTCATTTCGATTTGGAGCATTACTCTCTTTAATAGTCCCAACAAGTTGCAAGTAATGTCTCGATATTCTTGAACTCCTTTAATCTAGGTATTGTTTCACGTTACACCCACCCGCTTATGTCATAAATGCATAATATCCGCAGTCTAATCATAACGATGCTTAACTTCTTTAATTACAAAGAGGACACGACCGAACACGATCCTTTTGTCACACTACGGTTAAATATACGATTAGACTGAGCAATCGCATCTATCGGTATGTATCAAAGAACCACGGAGCAATAGATGTTTAACTTTATAAGCTCCTAGAGGTTAGCACTCGACGATCGAACCATCAAAAGCGAAAACTACAACCCATGCTATTTCTCCGATACTATCTCCCAAAACAAGCCCGATTCGATCGATTCTTTGCGAATCTTGGTTGAAAGATTCGCCTATCAGCCTATGAAGCATTAAAAAAAATCGCCAGACAACCGGGAGTGTGCGCACCGAGAGAACAGACTTCGGCCAGGTAAACAGGCAGAATGTCGTCGGAAAAAAAATCCAATTATCCCGGCTATTCGGGAAGCGCGGGTACGGAAAGAGAGGAGCGCAAAGATTAAATTCCCGGAGCGAAATTAGAGATTAAAACGTTAACGAGCCTAGGCATGGCAGCGAGACGCGATAAGTTACGCGCCGAGTCGAGCCGAGCCGAGCGAAGCGGGGTGGACACGCGCCACCTTGGCGACGACGAGTAGATCTCCTTTCCACACCCCTCTGAATTTTTCACCATGCGCCGCCGCCGCCGCCTGGCACCCTGTATGTGTTCGCACGATCGAAGACCTAGCAGGTAGACTAACGGCAGTTAACTAACTCACCTGTCCTCAGCAGGGAGCAAAGTAACAGACCAGGCAGCAACCACATTTTCCTCGGACACTTGCTGCACCTGGATCCGCCGATCGAAGAGCCACTCCGCGACCTCGAGTGTCTCATCATCGTTCGCTCAACATTTGACGACTGGCGCACACGATTTTATCCTCCCCTCGGGACCGCGCTAATGAAATCCACTGGTTGCTCTTGATCACTATTAGAGAGAATATCCTCTTTCGCCTCCTCTTTTACCTTTCCAGAAGGGTGTGGTTTCGCTACAACCCCGAGAATCGCTTTGATTTCTTCAACAGACGAGAACTAGGGGTGAAATTTTTCACAAATCTTCTGCCCCCCTTGTTACAGAGTTCTTCTCTCGGGAGA
>CM052245.1:19402549-19479627 GCA_028455795.1 Lasioglossum marginatum
TCTCTCTCTCTCTCTCTCTCTCTCTCTCTCTCTCTCTCTCTCTCTCTCTCTCTGCTGGTCACTTGTGATGTTCTTCCGTTAGTTCATCAACGATTCAGCTTCTTTCTCTGCCGACCGCAACGGTCATTATCGCCGATTCTCTCTCGGCGGAATAGTCACTGCACCCCGGGATAGTTAATAACAATCCGACGGATGCTTTCAGACACTTGTTCCCGTTTGAATGGGCTGCGGAATAATCAAGCTTGCCGCGGCTTTTCTTTCCCATCCACGATTCTCGCGGACTCCTTACGGCGGATTTTCGCTGTAATTGCCCTAGGACGCGATTTACTCTGCCTACTCTCGACGATGATGTCCGTTACGCTGTGATAGCACGATCCTCTTTCGAAATCTGTTTTCGTTGCACCAGTCAAATACGATTCCCCAGCGATATTTTAATATAGGATAGTAACATTCGCTCGATAGAATTTCACTCGATCAGCTCCTCGGCGCTTGGGGGATAAGATACAATGCACAGAGATCAATTAGAACCTCGATTAGACTCGAGCTATCCGAGAGCTTTAACAAATCGATCCGGATCAATACTGTAGGACTGTATAATCTTCGGTACTAGCTCGAAGTAATGACACCTAGTTTCATCTTCTCTGTTCCTAATCACGATGATAAAGATTATCTTATGTTTCTATCGATGCGGATCTAGTCGGCCTTCGGCAGCAGATTCAAGGAGTGGCACCCGAGCTTCTCTCTCCCAGTAATCACGATCATCAAAATTACAGGGAAGTAGATACAGGTCACTGTTCTTCTCAGGCGCCGAAAGGTAGACCGTCCTCCTAAAAAATCACGCTAGACGATCCGTGTTAAGTCTTTATCTGGATCAATCTTGTTGGTCTATGCCCCTCGACGCTAGATTCGAGGAGTGGCACTTGGCCTGATCTCTCGTCCAATAATCGTGGTAATAAAGGTTATTCTATAGAAAGGTCTGCAAGTTAGATATTTGTTTTTCTGAGACACTGAAAGGTCCCAGGCAAACCTTCCTCTTCAACAATTACACGGAACAATCTGGACTAGGTCTCTATCGATCCGGATCAATCCTGGCGGCCTATACTCTTCAATGCGAGCTCCAAGGAGTGGCACCTGGCCTCGTCTTCTCACTCCCAGTAATCGCGACGATAAAGATCAAACACGACCATCTGGGCTAGGTCTCTGTTGGTCTCGAGTCACTGATAAGTTCCACATCTAGACCTTCCTCCTCAAAAATTACAACAGAACAATCTTGAGCTAGGTCTCCATCCTTCGCAGGCACTGATATGTCCTAACTAGACCTTCCTCCGCAAAGCTCACTGCGAGAGCTTTCTCTTCAAGAATTGCATAGAATGATCCAGGTTAGGTCTAGGTAAAATTCGATTTTCACTACTCGGAAAAACTGTTCCCTTCGCAAAGAGTTTTCACCCCTCGGCTCCCATGGATCGCAACGCTGCTCCGATACCGGGTCCTCGCGATGAATTCCCGAGGTCTAGTCTCATTAGCCTTCGCGGCGTATCCTTCCGGGTCATCCGACGACGAGTTTAATCAGCAGATCCGCCGATCAAACCGCCGGGCGTTCTCGCGCGCATTTGTCCTCCCCGGCTTGGTGGCCCGTAGCCGGCAGACTAATTAGTACCCGAATTAATTATCTCCCCGCGAGAGTGCCTCCGTCGTCGTCGTCGTCGTCGTCGTCGTTGCCACCCGAAGACGCTTGTCGCTCCTCTCGTCAAATAAGTCCGCTGATTTGCCGCAGCATATCCCCGTCCGCTTTTCCACTTCTTCTTCTTCCTCCCCGTTAATTATCCGATCTCCGGAGCGGTTCTCCTCCCTCGCCGCGTCTTAATTACGAGATTATTTTTCCTGGCGATAGACGCCGCAAACCGCGGCGCTTTAAACCGTGCTCGAGTCGAACACACAGCCACGTGCAGCACTTTCCCGCACCAGCCACGTGACACCGAGATTCTTAGCTGTCATTCGCGATTCCGAAGCTCTGCAGGCTCCACTTTACGATCTAGTATACCGAGAACCATCGATCCGATCTGTCGATAAAAGATCGCACTCGGTCACCATCGGACGATGCACCATATTCCTCTATATTAATCCTAGTTGGGGGAAATGATTTTCAAATGTAATCGCAGCACTGCTTTTCACTGGGCAGATTTATTTTGGATAATGAGACACACACGCGCGCGCACACACACACATACACGCATGTGAGAGAATGCGAAGTTAGAGAAATTTTTAATGGTTATGATTTTTGGGAAGGAAGGCGATGAGGGGTTTCCGGGAGAGTTAAGAGTGTGGAACTTTTGGGAAATTCATGCACGCCGATTTTCCGCGACAGCGACGATGACAGAAACCACCGGGAACCTTTTCCATCGAGAGTTCGTAGTTGACAGAAAGCCTTGGCGGGAGCTGCACGACGAATAAGGTGCCACTCCCACCCGCGCATGCTCCTCCACTCTGGATCGTCGTGCCCTCTCCGTCCTGCGCGCCCTTCCTCTCTGTCCCCCCGTTTGGGCGCACGATCCTCGCCCAACGTTATTCTCTCGCGTTATTCGCTTCTTACCTCGCCCTTTGGGCCGCTCAACCACCATACAGCGATCCCGCGTGGCTCTCGTAACGAACAACCAGTCCTCTCTTTCTTTCTTTCATTCTTTGTTTCTTGGTTTGGATGGTTGGTTCGGTGGTCGACGATCGGAACACATGCTTCAACGAACCGTTGCGTTCGGCTGATCTACATATAAACCAATTCTCCCTTTGGCTGCTGTTGAAAAGCCTTTTAAAAATTTCGTCGTTGTTATCGTCAGTGTATGTCGCGTTTCAACTTCTACTCCTGCAAAATATTTCATCAGTGAAGGTAGGCTAACCGAAACTAGAAAGATAAAATTCTATGATAGCTATTAATTGAGTCTTCTGCAATCTTCAAATCGTGGTAACTAGACTGCGGACTTTCATAATAAGGTTGACTATGTATTTAAGATAGAATATTAGAGGAATTATAAAATCATCACATTTTGACCCCGATGTCCAAAAACTAGGTGTGTTCTGTTCCTACTGTACGTTAGTTCGTCAGCATGGACCGTGTTGATCAACACATACGTCGATTAGTTATTTCGTTATTTCTTTGTGTAATCCTTTCGACGATAAACAATAGATTTCGTTACATCGGTCATCATAGAATAAACAATGTTCTTTATAGCGTGCGAGTCTGTCAATACGGTTTTAATCAAATAGTGCGTGCACACCACACTCTCACAAACATATATATATAAAAAAAACTACCTGTATGAAAAATATTTTCACATTTTTCCCCACGTTCTAGACACACGAAGCGTTGATAAAATACTGTTTGACATAGATCAAATTTATTTCCCTTCGGAAAGAAAAATGCATTCCATCTCTTGCGTCTCTAATTTGATACATGCGTTCTTCGAAGGTTGTTTTTTGTTTCGGTTTTATGTCAAAGCTTTTCGCTTGATTGACGCTTGCGAAAATAGTACTTCAGATTATTGTACAGCTTCGAACAGTATTTCCGTGATTAAATTTGACTATGTTTAATTTAAATAAATTGCTAAAAATTTAGGTCGATTGCACGAGTGCTCGTATATGTGCAGTATAATGCGCTTGATTTCAATCATCCTTATTTGCGAGTATTAAATCAGTTTTGTTTATTGTTCGCAAGCAGTGTAGAGTTACAAGCGATCTGGTTTGTATAATAAATAGAAATTCGATTACAATCTTTTTCACCTCCTAAGCAAAAAAATACATTTAGACAAGCATAAAAATCTCGGTCGCGATCATTTGAACAATCACTTCCAAAAACTTCAACGAAAACATAATAAAAGACTGTAAAACTCATGAAAAATCACCTAAAGAAGGAATGGTGAATTTCAACGAGGTGATATTTAAGAGCTACGTTCAAAAAAACACATAGAATAATATACATACATATACAGACAAAATAAACTATACAGCATCTTCGGAGGCGAGTCAGATTCACGGGACAGAAAAAATTTCAACGAAAGTCCGCGTTGCCGGCGCAGCTCTCTTTGCTTGCGATAAAGCAGTTGCTCCGTTGCATAAATTAACAGAAGTAAACCAAGAATTTATTTACGCCACCGGAAAGTTCCACGAAAGAAAGTTGAACGGATCAACGGAATAACAATATTCGTTATGACCCGGAAGGAAGTGGCAAATACGGTGAAAAATTAACACTAATGTTCAAAGAAAACACTTAAGGCAGAGCATAAAATCAAATGCAAACCAATTCTGAGCGGCATGGAAAATTCTTTGTGGATCGCGAGAATCCATTGGTATATCCTTTGATAAGCTCACGGCAATGTTTCAAGAACACAAAGTGAAGAAAATCTCGAATCAATATTACTATGTATGGTAGACAAGATTCGATAAGAGGTGGTGTCGCGATGGAATAGTTGCTATTAAAATGAAATACTCGCATCGCAGGCCGTTCAACCAGTTAATATGTTTTTTCCCGACGGCTATAACGAGCAGCTTAAACAACGCGTGAAGGCGACGCGACGCGTCGGAGCTGGCCCGATTTTGATTATGTTATGCCGCGCCGCGCCGCGTTCACGCTCGTGCATGATATTGTGCGGGGGTGACGTTCCCGCGCGCCACTATGTCATCCGGTATCCGCGGGGCTAATTGAAAAATTCTCTCACGTTTGTAGCCTTTCGAAGGAGACGGCATTAGCCGACTTTCCCCAAGGAGGGGTGCGGCATTTTCTGAGAAGGGGTTGGAACGAAGAGGGGTTGAACGTTTCGGGACGACACGGTAACGGGGTTAAGTTGGTAGATGCATCGGCATCCGCGGATCGAATGTCCGCGTTAACGTCGATCGCCGTGGATATCCGCCGCGCGCCGCAACACCTTTCCATCGAATTTTTATCCGAACCGTGGATCTTACTCGTACCCCACGCACGCAGACATATGTAGTTTATTTTGCTCGGCTTTTCAACTATTCAATCCCATACAGTCTCAGGTTTTTATGATTTTATTTTTTCAATTTTTGCACATCTATTAGGTTGCTGCATATGAAATATAAAATAGATTATAACACTTATTGACTTGTAATTATTCATACTTATGAAGATATTCATTTATCTCGTCTCGAGTTTCATTCTTATAATATGTATGATGTATAATATGTATGAAAATATTCACTTGTCGTGTTTCGTAAATGTTCTTTGTACAAGTTAGACGATGATAATAAGAATCGCGATGAAGCCGCGACCGAGATAGTTTCGTCCCGACACAGCCGGAGGGGTGGAATTAATTAATCACCGTTTGCAATAGCGGACACAGTTGTTGATAAAATGCCGTTGTATACTTTCACGAACAAATAACGATTCGCGATTAAAAATTCAATCTGTACACCGGTAGTTTTCCGGGTCCTATGAATAATCGAGTCGCCACGGGTTTGGCTAGTCTATAGCGGTATCTGTTACACGTTCCATTACAGATTATCGACTACGTGCTGCTACGTGACTTGATTAATCGCGAGGGCTGTATATTTAATTCCTCCGCGCAATCGATTGTAATTTGTATCCGCGGGGGTGGAACGATTATCTATGGAATAATGCTTGAATGCGCGCCGTGTGAATCTTAAAGCGGCGATTGATTCCAATGGAATTACGGTTCCATGGAGCTTCTTCTATATTCCATTGGACGGAAAAGATGTAATCACTTGGTTCGTCGCACCGTGCTACCATTAATAACAAGAGAAAACAATCTTCTCCATCCTGTAAAAATCGTCAACCGCATTAGATTCTTCATTTTGTAACGATTCAAATTATAAAGACGATTTTATGAGGGGCTTTACATCTTTTTGTGTTCAATCTTGTCATAAATGTTTAATTGTAAAATCTGCAATCTACTTATAATGTAGAAGCGCATAATTTTTATGCAACGTCTTACGGTACGTAGATACATGCGCGCAATGCGTGGATTCACGAGGCGATCGGGGAATGGATTCTACGAATCGCGTCGCAGGCGGCAACATTTAAACACAACGGCGATCGATATGAAACAATTATTCCTAAACACAAGCATTACAAACCGGCCACTCGTCGGCTAACCAGAAATCGAGTTCCACTTAACATCACCGTCACCCCGCCCCGGTTCAATTATTAATCGGCGAAAGCGTGACGCTAATGACGCGATGAATAATGTTGGCCGTGGCACGCGTGCCTGTCCATCCCCTGCGGGGTGCCGGACATTTTTACGACAGGACAGAAGCTATTACCGATTATCCAGAAAGAGGATTATACCGAACGACGATCCGTCCCCCTTGTTTTTATTCCGGCTCTCTGTTAGCGGGACGAGACGCGTCAACGTTCATTCTGTTTTCGCGAGAGGTTGTGCTGTGTGGTCCCACTGAAAAGAATATATCTACATAGACAGAGAAAGAGAGAAAGAAGAAAGAGGGAACAAGAGGGAGAGAAATGATGGGAGGTGAAACGAATTGAAATAATAAAGAAGAGAGAAGCAAAACAAAAAACCGCTGGTCTCCTGTCCTCTGAAAAATGGAGGACCATCGACGGTGTCAGAGGACGATTCGCGAAGGAGGGCGAAATGAGCCGGTTCTCAGAATACGTGCGCCAGAATATCGATTAAAAACCGATTAATATTCATCGACGGAATTGTTCGCGCGTTGCGTGCAATCCGCGGTGAATTTAAAATATCGACGATTATAAATTAAGTCGCCCGCGACAGAACGAGGCAGAGTAGGGAGACAATGGAGAGAAAGGGAGAGAAAGGGAGAGAAAAGGAGAAAGAGTGAACGGCATCGATTGAATCGGTGTTTTACGCGCGAGCAGGGAAAACAAGGATTCGAACGCCCGTCCCATTCTGGTTTGCGTAACTTCCTTGTTTTGCGGCTGTTGTATCGGCGACATGCAAATAGTGGAATTTATACGGAATAGAAAACTATAACTTTGCCGGCTGCGTGAGGCGAGCTATCGTCTTTCTCGTATACTATTTTGTTTGAAACGGGTTTGATGAGCTGGCACATTTCCATTATTCGAAAACGATCGATAGGTTTGGAGAAAATTTTCTTAAAAAATAACTATCGCATAGTGTAAAGCATTTTAAATTAGGGGTTGGGAGGGTTTAAGTCATCATTTTATTCGTTTCCAATTTTCAGACCCCTTAGTTTCACTTGCAACCGCTGAATGCCGTGGACCAAAGGAACGATTTTTCCTTTCAACGGGGTAATCCAAAAAGAAATAAATTTCCATGAAAATTCGCGATCCGAAGAATCACCGTCGTACAAAATGGCGGTGGATCTGGAAGAAGGTTTGGACCGTGCGCGCTGGTAAAAGTTTGTCCTCGTTGTAGCCGTGTTGAAGCTGCACGGCGTGTGTTGCAAAACGCTCTCGTGATTCAGGAATTAATTTCCTCAACTACAAGCGACTTGCTCGATGATCGAACGTTGCAAGGTAAAAGGAGAGGGAGAGAGAGACAGAGAGGGTGGGACCTAAAAACAGCATCGGTGAAAAAGAGGGTCGGGCTTTAAAAAGTCAAAGCGCGCGCAATGTGGCAAAGTGCTTCTTTGATGCCGGCGCGGACGCGGGCGCGGCGATGGCGACAACGGAGGTAGAAAATGCGGGACAAATGTTAATGCCGCGTCTGTTTCGCGCTCTAGCCCCACGGTCTCTCGGTTATTATCGCATTTCCATGTGAATTATCTCCACGGTCATTGTTGCACGGCGTCGAACGATAGTTAATAAATCGCGCGCCGGTAGCGTATAATATTATAACGCCGCTGCGAAAATAATTGCCGCTCTTTTGGAACAACAATGCTCCGGCCTCGAAATTAATAACCAATTAATGGACGCCGATGAAGATGCTAATTGGGGGTAATAAAATCCCTCGGTGCTCTGATTAGGCTAATGCGGCTGGGAACCTGGCGATTGTTTGGCTTTGCACGGTGGATGAAACATCGAGAACGGGATTTTAGGGTTTGCTCTAGTTTGTTGTATGAACTGGGACAACGGTGAGTGATAGCGCCAGCTTTATTTACTGTATTGATAGTCCGGGCTTTATGGGCAGTTCTCGTGTCGTTTTTAATTTTTATCGATTTGGAGCCGGCGTTAGAGAAGTTTATTGTTGCGGTTAGGTTTGGGTTAGGCGACATGTGTTTTCGAGTAAAAAACTCTTATATGCTGCTCTAAAAGATCAAGGATAGATCCGGTCAAATTACTGGTTGTAAATTCGTCCAGTTGTAAAATATGTTCGAATTTGATCGATGTAGTTGCGACTCTCGAAATGTGCAGTTTAGAACATTCCCCCCTTGGGATTTGCATTTTTAGGAGGAATCGCGAATGAAAAGAATAGATTTGAAGAAATAATCCATTGGTATCCGCAGGGATCGACTTGCTCAGCCGGACAAGAATGCGACTGGGTACTAGAAAAAGTTTGTCGCTCGCAAGAATCACATCCGGCCCGTTGTCGAAGGAAGAGTCTCCGAAGGAGATCGAAAGCTGGGAATTCGACGGTGATTCCAATCGGGTCAACTCGGTGGACAGAGTCGATCCGAATGAACGAGCTTGAGAAACGTCCTCGGGACGGGTTGGATCACTCAGGCTACCTTAAAACCTCCTCGGCACTGTGACACTTTTGTGTGTCCGTGGTGTGATAACTATCTGTCGGCTGCTAGGGGGCTTCGGTAAACGACTCCTCGAAAATCGTACGGACCGTTTCAACGTTCTCGTCTTTTTCTGTGGCGTCGCGTCCGCCACGTCCATCGCGTCCGTCGCGTCCGTCGCGTCCGTCGCGTTGGGGCCACGGAAACATTCTCCTCTGCCGGATACGTCCGAATCCTGGATTGGTTCGATAGATATTAACTGGTCATTCGTTCGCTGCTAAGTTTTCGGGGTTAATGGCCCTCGAAATTCTTTTCCATTAACATCAAAAACGAATCAAAAAAGCAGTTGTATATTAACATTAACGCCTTTAGCTGCTATACTTTCGTAGTTTGCGGTTTCGTCGGGGCAAGATTAAACTATTTCTAGAACTATTTGTTCACTTTGGATTTTTATAGAAAAATGTCGATCTTGAGCTATGTACTCTTGTAATTTTTATGAGGCACGGGACAGTCGCTTCCGGTGCTCGATATTTCTAGCGATAGTTATCAGCTTGAAACTGAAACTATTTTTGGAGCGTTCTATTTAGTCGCTTCAGGTTTTTATGGAGGAATATTGATTACGAGAAACCGTATTTCCATTGATAGTTAATTTTATGGTTCCCTAAAAATTTTTTGAAAATTTCCATAAACATCGAGTGCGCAGACATATTTTTGAACGATTGTGCTTCGAAAATCGAATGTCGCTCAGCGTTTGGCAAAAACGCAACGATCGAAATCCCATTGTCTTCCTTGGACCGTGAGTTTTTGATCGCGCGGTATCGCGGAACAATGCGTCAATTTGTGGCGGGACAGTTCGATAAACGACGAGAAAGGATCGCACGGGTGTTCAAAGATCCATCCGCGGTGCGGCGCGGCGCAAGCGAAGGTCGAACTTTCTGGCTATGCAATAGATAACAATTTGCGCGAATCTGACGGGAAAGGATTTATTTAGTCTGGCGTGTGCCGGCGTGTCCTCCCCACGCTTTCGGTGATTTTGCGAGAGGCGCGAAACAGGACAAACCGAAGGACATTTCGAGGGGCGTGTCGAGTACCCCGACAGAATATCGACGACAACGGCCGCTCGATTATCGGAATTAGCGGCCAGCACGTTGACAAACGACAGCGCCCGCGCCCGGAATATATTCCCGCGGAAACAACCGGCTCGATGCTGGTCATTAAGCAATAACCGGAGATATTATGGTTGTTACAGCGGCCCCCCGCACGCGCACGCCCGAATTCCTTTCGGGCGCACTTTATTTCGACATGGGGGCTCTCGCGAGCGTTGAACCCTGACCGATGGGAATTTCTACCCTTCGACGTCGGCCACTTTAATTCACTGATCTCTGTGGCAGAGGGATCCGTGTGTTCCGCTTTGTTACCGACAGTCCTACACGCGCGTGTCTAATTAAATGATTTAATCGATCGTAAGAATTTGCCCCATCGGAATCAATTTTGCGAGAGCGAAAAAGACTGCAAGATCAATTTCAAACAAATTTTCAAGTACTTGTCGAATCAGAGTTTTGATTCGTACATTTTTTTCCGCCAGCTGGGAACTAATTTTTCCAACATCGCGGAAAAATTCAAGTTTGGTCCAATTTGAATTTTTAAATATTGTCCGAATATTACTGTGACAGTCTGTTAGTAAAGTGTTAGATTATTGAGAAAAATCGCACAGAGCGCCTCTACCGCGATTAACCGGTTATCGCTCGGCGAAAACTTGAAAATCGTGGTTTATCGGTCCGAACACTTCTTCGGCGGTTTCCAGCCCACGAGGAACTGCAAATCGGAAGCGATTACTCACCGATTCTTCAACGGAAAGCCATGCGTGCGGTGATTATCGGTGAAATACGGGTAATAAAAATCAAACGAACTCGGGACGCAGTTCCGCCTGGTCCCGGCAACTTCGAAATGGGGAAACTCGGCGTTAAACGGGATGAACTCGGTCCAAAAGAAAAAAAATGTTGGAAACTTCCGAAATCCCTCGAAACGATGCGTGTGCTCGTTGTGGCCTCCACTTTCTGACAAATGCAAATGCTTTTTACAAGGATTTGCAGACGACGCGACGGGCCGACGCGTTTAGGGTAAATCCACCTAATATCGTGTAGCACCTAATATCGCCCACTCAATGCATTGTATAGACTCTTCAGACATTTTCTGCCTATAAAAGCGAGTCTCGATGACCACAGCAGTCAGCTGTCGCACGACTACGAACAAATCGACATCCTTGACTCTTCCGTGTAACACAGCTTACACAAGCATAACTCTATTTTCGCAGCACAGTGTCCATTTTACTCCAAAACATTTTTACACGATGCAGCAGCTGCGAAATCGAAGGTCCATTTTTCTGTAGGTATATGGGACTAGTTTATTGTAAAAATGTTATTTTACTTTTATTTTAAGACGGTTTCAAATTTGGTACGCGATATCAGGTGCCCGAACTCTGTAAAGCTGCAATCGGATCGTTTCTGTTGCTCGACGAGGCGAGAGAGTATGATCGTATCGCTCGAAGAAATAGATAAAATTGACTGTGCATCGATTGGTAATTAACTGACCGGCGCGGCGCGCGGCGCAGCGGTGAAAGGTTCGGAGCGCAACGTTTTTATCGGAAGTTCAAAACACGGGCTTTCATTAGCTGTGCACGCAACGGGACGGGAATTTCCGCGGGATATGTATACATATATCGTCGGGTAAAACGAACGAGCCGAACCGGACTTCAAACGTACCAGAAAAACAAGGATAAAGGGGCCCCGATTCCTCCCGACGAAATATGTCGTCGCTTTACAATGAAATTTCCTCGGTTCGATTCACCCGGAATCACCCGGTTCCCGCGAAAAACTGCCCGGAAGATTAGTGTTAACGTATCGGCGCGATGATCTTCAGTGGTTCGCATCCTGCAACGAGTCTTTGGCAAATCTATTCTGTCGAAATGGCTACTGATTCTCTAGGGATGGTAATAAATTCGGTATTCGATTTTGCGAAATTTACATATATGTATGTATGTGACGCAGATTTGAATTTTGAGAACCACTGAGCGGCGCCATTACTCTTTTACGCTCGCACGCAGATGGAAAACGTAGATCTATGAATGCGAAATTTATTACTGTATTGTAATTTACTTTTCGAACTGTAATTACCTACCTGATGCTGCCGATTTGCTGCATTCATTTATTACGATTATGTGGTTCTTGGGCATCTCGCGTAGAATATCGAGTGGTCTATCGTAGTTTTGTACATTTTATCGTCTTTTACGATACCAAGCCAATTTTTTCTGCTCTTAAACTCTCGAGTTGCCTATAAAAATTTTTTGCGCATAGATCGCGTGGCTTTGCCGTCTCAGTCGTCACCTAGGTCAGAGGTAAGAATAGCGGAAAAAACTGTACGATTCGACTTTTACCGGCGTTCAAAAACTTTGAGCACCATCTGTCACTCGTATTTTTATTTTTATAGTACACAGCAGTGGCCAGTAAAATTTAACTGCTGGTTAAAAATACAATCTTTCCAATATTTAGATGCATCGCACATGCTGCAGCTACAGTAAATTCCTCGGGCGTCATTTTTGCGAAATTCTGCCGCATGTAAACGTATTGCTACGACGCAACGGGACTGCAGAAATTTATGCCAACTTGCATTTTTGGCCGAGTGTATACTTGTTGAAACCGAAGTGAAATGAAATTGTACGTTCTTCGGTGCTGGCCAATAAATTCAATGAAACTCGGGATTTCCGTATCAAAAAAGAAATGCTTTATAATTACTTCTTTATCACCCCTTCCTCAAGTAACTAGAAAATTCTTATAAAACGCTGATCGTTTCTACGGCAGTAAACATGCTAATAAAATATCAGTGTTGATCTGTAGAAGTCGAGTTCGGAAATCCATCAAATACAATTGTTGCAATTTAAAAATTAAGTAGTTCTCCCCTTCTCCCGGTTGATAATCAGTTGCACGACTTTCCGGGCTTGTCTTTTATTTACCAGACTGTAAAAATAGTGGCGTAGCGGCGAGCCCGTGCACGTTTATGCGAATCGCGGTATGTATATCGAGACGCTCAATATGCGTCGGCCGCTGCCAAATTTTCCGGTCTATTTTTTCAGCTGTACCGCGGCGGGAAAAACCGGTGGGAAAACACGGCGAAACGAGCGAAACTCCATTAGCATAAATCGCGGCGTTGGAAACGATAAAAGCTACAATGACAGCCGTGTTTTCTAATTACGGGGAACGCAGCCGGTCATAACGAGCGACGGGGATCGTTATGAATCTTAGCCCCGGTGTCCGATTCATCCGGTCGAAACACGAATAATAAGAGACGGTACAGGTGGATCGATCGGCATTAATTTGCGGGGACAGAGAGAAGCGGGGAGGGGGTGGTAGTGGGTGTAGTGGGTTGTTCGGATCGACAAATAGTCCGGGGGTGCTACAACGCCGAAGCAGATGTCGGCCATTATTCCGGTCAGCAGGCCGGTTATTTTTCAAAATCCCGGCGCAGTGGCGAGCTTTTTCGAGCCATTTAAACAGAGTCGACGAGCCGCGAAACTTTCCGTAGCTACGGGTAAAATGTTACTCGCGGCCGCCTGGCCTGCGGCCTGTTATATTATACGCGTTTATACGTTTATACGTTTATACGTTTACACGTGACCTCGTCCATACCCGCAGTGGTCGGTTTACACCAGCCACGTGTCACGACACCCCTCTGGAGTGTCAACGGTTGTGTGCGTATTCTCTCCGAGCCTGTGCGTCAGTGTCAAGCACACACTGTTCGATCAAACTGACGGCTGATCGAGCCACCGGACAGTTTCGGGAACACTGTGACGGCTAGCAACGAGGAAGTGGGCATCTTTCGAGGACTAGAAACATGCAAGTCTCGTGGTGAGTGATACAAACTTTGTTAACTAGATGTTATCATGCCTGTGGAAATGTTCGGCAAGGTACAAGTTTTTCAAGTGAAATGCGAGCATACTCTTACGTTTGAAAAATCAAAGGAAGTTATTCGCGTAGACGTAGGGAAGTAGTTTTAGGAGGAAAATGTTCGTCGGAAACAGAACAGGCGGGTAATAATAGCTTATAATAGGTTCACCGATTACCCCGTTGTGTAATCATGAAAATGGCTTTTCAAGGAACGGAACGGAGCATCCCCCGAGGTTTCTGAAAATGAAATTTTAATGGATCACGATGTTTTCGTAACGCTTTAACATAGATTACATTTCGAGCTTCGGAAGAAGACTCTGACGAGCTTTCGACAAGTTCCTTCCATATGTATCCATATACGTATGTATACATTTATACATAAAGCGAACTTTCCGAGCATACTTGACAACATTTGCGCCAACCCACGGCTAATTAAAATGATCGACTTCAGATCTTTTTACCACGTTTTACTTAGCTCGCTTTCTCGTCTGTCTGTTGGTTGGTTTGTTTTTTTGTTTGTCTGTTCGGTACAAATTTTGCAATTGACTTTAAACTAACTTCCCGATGAACTAGAGACTTGAAACTTTAAACATAGCTCAGAACTGGATGACAATGCAATATTTTATCGGTTCCTCGATCGAACGTTCTAGATCTATTTAGTTCGTTTGAATTTTCGTACATTGAGGTAAACGGTCTCAACGCCCGATATTCGTTCTCGCAACCGCTCGCGTTTGTTTTCGATATGCCGCGGTCGCAATACCGTCTGAAATTTACTACATGTCTCTGTTATAATCTCATCAAAATGTTTAAAATCGATTGAAAAATTTCACACACACAAGACTAAAAAGCAGAAAATAAAATTATTTAGATAGAAATAAATTTTTAAATTAAATAAATTTTTAAAGACGAACTAAAAAGTATAAAACAATTTTTCCTAGCCCCATTCAGATTCCGAACCCCATACAGATAGTCCTAAAAAATTGTGATTGTAAATTTTTAATAGCTATGAAAATACTTGTAAGATTTAAAACGAAAAACGTCGGGCGCATGCAATAGATAATTGATGCATGAATAGTTCATCTAAGTCAGTAACAATTTTATTGCACTGCAAATAATATGAACTGTTGTGTGAGTTTTCTCAACGGCAGCTACTCTCTACACTCATTACTGTTATCTTGCGCCCCACGTTTTTCGTTTTAAATCTTACAAGTATTTTCATAACTATTAAAAATTCACAATCATAAATTTTCAGGACTACCTGTATGGGGTTAGGAATCTGAATGGGGCTAGGAAAAATTATTTTATACTTTTTAGTCCGTCTTAAAAACGTGGTGTTTTTTAAAAATTTATTTTTATTTAAATATTATTCTGCTGTCGCTTCAAATTTTTAACGTTCGTTTTAATGTTCAGTGGTAAAAACAGAATAAAGTGGCAAAGGCTTTCAACCAGTTACATCATTATTTTCTAAATATATAATTATTATAGTTTGAAATTACACGGAGCTGTAGCGGCTTCGATAGTGCAGTTGGCACATTCAAGACCGGTGACGCAACTGTTGCGTCATTTAATATCGCTTCGCAGTAGCCGGAGACGTTTGCGTCGTTGCCTGATTAGAACATAATTAGTTCTTGCATTGTATCCGGAAACTTTCAACTACAAAATAAGAGCTCAAGTGTAAACAGCTTTATCTTACTTCAACGCGAGTCCAACTGCTACCAACTTTCTTCGAAGTAAACAAAATTTCAGGAATAAAGCGCAAAAATATTGAAAATCCCTAGCAAGAATCATACTCTCGCTGATTAAAACGACTCTGAAAACAGGATTTGTCCCGATGCCTTTACTCTGTAACATTCTAGCGAACTCGATGCACAATGTAGCACGTTTCGTAGAGACTTTCAGGACGGTGGAAGCGATGAATGGCGGGCGGTCACAACCAGCCGGCAACCGCAGTGGTTGAATCGAAATCCCGAAAAAAACTAGATCAAACGCCCCTTCAATCGTTTTTTATTTCTATTTCGAGCTGGTAAACATTCATAGTGGAATAGTCCGCGGGCACATTCCGCGATACAAACTCGTAAAACCTGATGCCGTCCACCCAATTTTCATTGAAGAAATCCCATAAAAATACAATTTCACCACACCCAGCAGCCACACCCAATCACCAGTCACGTTACATCGAAAGCTATTCCGTTTGCATCGTAAGTCTATCGAGAGTGCGGTGCGGCGCGGCGGTGGTAACCGAGTAAGCCTCGGCTTTTTTCGGAGTAAATAACGAAATGAGAAAATCGTGGAGAGTGGTGGGGGGTCGGCGGTGACGCAGCAACGATTAATAATTTCCCGCGAAGAGGCTCGAGAAGAAAGGAAAACCCGTGTACCGGGAAACATTAATTTCCCCGGGCGAATGAAAATATACAGGTGCGGAATGAAGGGAGGGTAGCTTCTATCGTCGTCGTCGTCATCGTCGTCGAGGAGGAGGAGGAACGAAATAATAAAAATAAATAACGAAGGGTGCAAGGGAAAGAGGGGTGGCGAAAGAAAGGACGGGGGAAGAAAGTCAGGTTTGGCGGGTGTCTAATATAGAAGATATATGAAGTCAGGGCCGTACGAACGCTGGAAACGTGCCGGCTGTGACGATGACTGCGCCACTATCCCGTCGCGTCGCGTCGCGTCGCAGGGGTTGGGGGCAGGTTTGTAGGGGTTGGCCAACTGCCGGGGCCTGTGGCCTATCGTTTATTAATTAACCGACTTAATTAATAATTCAATAACCGCCACCGCCATCCCACTTGCCCGGTGCACACACCCTTTCACGGTTGTCTTCCACCACCCTTTCGGCCCGCGTATCACCGCCCGGATATACATATACGGAACAACGCATAAACCAGACCTGGCAAAGCTCCCCGAAATCCGTCGATTAAACCCGCCCGCTCCTGAGCCCGTATCGGCCATTGAAAGTACCGGAACGACTACATCGTTTGCATTCTGCGGCGACAAAGCATCCACTAAGTTTCCGAGGCGCTTCCGACCCGTTCCTTTTCCTCGATGCTTTTTCTGCCTACCTTTCTCCTTGAACCCGTTTGTCTTCTTCCTCTCTCCTTTCGCATCCCTGTCTCTCTTCCTTCTTCGTTTTCTCCTTTTTATTCCTTTTCTTCTTTTCTTCTTTTTTTCAGAGAAATTTATGTCAAAGAAGTTTTCGAGCAACCGCGGAAATGCATCTTTAATCCCGTCTCCTGTTTGAATCTCGTCTTCTAGTTACCGGAGACTGTGCCTCGGCCCTCGCGAAACCGCGCGCGATTTTTCTCATCTTCTCACGGAGACGCGGTTGACAAACCTATTTTTCAAATTGGGGGATGGGCTCAGTGTTAAGTGTGCTGGACTTGGCGGAAAATTTAAATATAAACAGAAAGTTTATATTTATCGTATGACTATATATGTTTTGTCAACAAAATAGAATTTTATTTCGGTTTAAACATATTTATTAGACTCTGATCAGAATCATCGATTGAATATTTCTGAATTCAATTCAATATATATATAAAATACCCAAAAACAAATACCAACATACAAATATTTGTATATCACAGCAAAAATAAATTCCGTATTAGTTAATAATATTTCCGCCTATTAAAACGTGACTCCTTTATCCGGAGTCAAAATTGTTTTTGCATCACGAACGTACGATATCATTCATGACAATCGAATCATTTGCGAAAAAGAGTTTCGAAACCACGCATATTTCGGTTGTAATCAACTTGTAACAAAATACGAGTAACATTTCCCGCGCACGCACAGCGAAACGAAGTTATGCAAACATTATAAAATTAATACGAAATGCAATGTTAATTGCACGTGTAGATGCATACCAGCTCGCGAATTATTCCGAGCCGGTCGGTTTCCAAATTTAACACCGATTAAAATCAAACTGTGCATTACACGCGAACCGTTCCCCCATCGCATCGGCGCGGCGCCTACTCTTTCAAAGTGAACATTCCATTCTACCGTTAACCTAATTTCGAAAGCTCGCATGGATCGATCTGCAATCATATCCCGAGCAAAGTTCTCCGGTATCGTGTCCCATCGAGTCAGTTTCGAGAGTCTTTGGAAATCTTTATTACAATCTGCAAAAACTGCGAATTTTTCTGATAAAATTAATAGACTGCTCTTTTAACGAGTGTCTTACTCGAAAGTATTAAAAGGTACAGGGTGGAGCAGCTAAATTGTTCTAACCTGTATTGTCAATGTAATGCCAGGTTTTACGAGGTAGTTGACCAGACACGACCTCTTCATAAACCATGCTTCATCGAGGCTTCTAATGTTTTGATCATTGTGCGCCCTTCTTTTTAGGACACCCGTTAAATGGAGTCGAGATCGTCGGCACAAACGCGTGTAAGCCACGGGAAAATGGCAGAAAATATCGCGGGATGCGATAAGCTGGAAGCACCCGTACGTCAAAAAAAGGAAGAAGAAAGAAACGCGAAACACCATAACTATACGTCACGCGGGAATATAATATACCGTGTGGCCTCGATTCGGACCCCGATTCGCGTTGTTACTCGGCTTTTAAAAGCATCCGATGCCGCACGCTGGTTTACGTCGTTCTTTTAAAAACCTGTGGCATTCTTTCCGGGAAGCAGCCATTCGAAACAATGTTCATGCGATTCGCGAGCACCGTGTGTTGCTTAACGGAGAATTGAATAATTGCGGAAAAACTTCTGGGTTGAAGAATGGTCTTTAACAATGCAACGATTCAATTAGCGAATTTAATATTTATTTTTCTGCTATATTAAACGAGAACGAACTTAATTTTTTGTTAGTGTCATAGTGTGGTTTTAGTGGATGAAATCATCCCTTGAGAACAATACAGAATTTTTTTTCTCTGTTTACGAAGCAGCATAAAAATATTTTTGTTTGTGTGAACAGTTTGCAACTCACCCCCATCGGCCGTCCTTAAAATTGAGCTTCTATCGACAGATTAAAATAAATATAGATGCGAGGGACAGAAATTTAATTTTCAACAGTACAATAATTGTTCTCGACAAACTTTCTTCGATATTAAAGAAAACCCGCAATTTTTATAGAGTCCTCTTTTCCTTTCAATATTTTCCATCCGTCTCGAGATATTCTCCTTTTTACTTCAAGAGGTGAGTTCAGCCCCCTAAGCCCGAAGGCTATACTACGGAATAAACAAAAAATAAATTTGTGTCATCGAATTTTCAACAGAAAAATCGCACTTTTTTTCATACTTCAAAAATACCTTAAAAATATTCGTCGGAACATCTTTCTTTTGCAAATTAATCCTACCAGCAGTCCTTAAAATTGACCTGTTATAAATCTAATAAAATGAAAATACTAAATGAGATATTCTACAATATCTACATAATTGATTAGCATCGATTCTTTAAATTTACATTCAATTTATTAGAATCTTCGAAAACTATTCTCACCGTACTTTCACAAGTATAAAAGAAAACATACAATTTTGATACAATCCTTCTTTCCTTTCAATATTTCTCACTATTCTCAAAATATTCCCCTTTTATTTCAAGGGATGAGTTCATCCCCTAAGGCCTCGCTGTATGTATAGCAAAATAACTCTGTTCACGCTCAAAGTATCATAATTTTCAGAATTTCCATTGTCATTTCCCAATACAAACAACAAATATGTAATTTAACGTTCAAGCGTCCAACAAGAAAACGATCTTGACGAACGAGCTGTTCGCGCACTCACCCAAACCGATCTTGTTCCGAAAAAATATCTCGGCGATCTGTCGGAGGCGCACGTGCGTTCTGTATTCTCCGAACCCCTTTCAACCCTCTCGAATCTCGAAAAAAGAAAAAATAATACGGCGAGGAAAAACGAAGCGGAAAGTCGGAAGGGACGAAAGGGACGAATAGGGACGGAGCAAATATTGTCGACGCGTCGACGTACTTCGAAAGAAATACAAAACCGTGGTGCGCGGGGGTGGAAACGGACAGATGAAAAAATCCAGGAACGAAGCCCGCGGGACCAGGAGAATCGAATTACACAATATGAACCATACAATAAATAAACGAATATTCATTCCACTCCTCCGATCTTCGTACACCGTTCCCAACCCCCCCGCCCCCCCCCCCCCCCCCCTCTCTCCCTACCTTCCCCACCCCCATATTTTCTCTCGTTTCTTCTCGCTCCCTTTTTCCATTCCCTGTGGACCCAGCGAGCCTGTAACTCGTGTTAATTGAGCCGGGAATTAATGAAGTCGCCCATTCAACAGACAAATCGACCTTCGAGGCGCGGAATTTTGAATTCTTTCCGGGCTGAATCGAATGCTGCAATCGCATTCTGGGTACTTGAGGAAATTTACGAGTTCTTCGAGGGGTTAGACAGTCCCTGGTGGTTTCCCTGTCGAGCGACAATCGTGACTCTTCTTATTTTAATATTTTCCATATTTCGTTCCCGTGCGGACCGGTAATTCGAGGGAGTTAGAGTGTTTTAGACGGGGTTATTCCCTGGATATTCCACTGTGCGACGGGATGAGGATTTTATTCGTTATGGAGAATGGGAACACTATTCTCTATTACTTCGCTATTTGGTTTAGCTGACAGTCTGATAGAAATTGAGAGCTTGGCGATATCGAGTCCGTAAATATTCTTGAAACCTCCATCGAGCATTCTAGGGACATCACTTTAAAAAGTGAAGTCGAACGGTATTTTTATTCTAATCTAACAGAATAAGCTTAAACTTCAGCTTGACATTTTCTGAACCGAAACGCTAAAATAGAACGTGATGCAAGTCTCTGATCGAATAGCTTGAAGACTGCCATTAGACATCGAAGGCAACGAAACCCCGACTCCGCAGCGTATTTACCGGTTTCTATTTTCTCGTTGCACCGGAGAACATCTAAATTCGCCGGATTTCGGGCTTGAAGCTGGCCAATGCGACCATTAAGATGCTCGGAGGATGATATTCCGAGATTCGTCCTGCAGGATGGGCCTCTTAACACCGACTGGAATAAAGGAGGTTGTAAGACCGGGCATACAAACGATTCGGGTCCAGTCCTTCGAGAAATAATATCTGAAACAATAATTTGAAACAATAATCATAAGTTTGTATTCGTGAAAAAGTTACGAGTGTTTTTAATAACTATTATAGATTATCTAGTACGTACATAGTTCGAAGAACGTAGATGAATTTCTATGGGCTGCTAGAAAACCAACGTCTTTTCACACCCGATACTATTTCCAACGGACTATTCGTTATGTCCATTGCGAAAAATGGACACGGAAACATAGTCGTCGTCACTCGGACAGTATCATAGTTTCGCGAGGGGGGTTTATCGTCTGGTGATCAGTATGCGGAAGGCGAAACGGAAGATGTAGCCTAGATCTCTCCTGTCAGGAACGGGCTTTTTCCGGTCTCGGGCCTGGAGCGGGTTTAAAATTTCCCGGGGGACACGGGATAGACCGATGATGGGAGAGAGAGTCTGGAACGCCGGGGAGAGAAGAGCGAGGAAGAGGAGAGGAGAGGGGAGGGTAGGATGAAAAACGAGGAACATGGGGCGATACGTGCGGGATCCAAGGGCCCCGGCACGGCGAATCCTCAACGGCACCGGCGCGGCGCGCGGCGGCGCAGGTGAAACAATTACGCATTGGGGGGTTAAAAAATGTATGCGCCTGCTCGAATTACCGACTCCCTCGACGTATTCCTTTTCATTAGACCTTCGGACACGCGGACCAACCCGGCCCTGAAAACCCCTCGGCAAAATTGACCCCTGCAGTTGACACGCATTTTGACATCCGAGACCCCCACAACTATCGCGAAATAAGGAAAAATAGAAAGATGAAGTAAAGGGGAAGACGAAAAGGCTCTTGCTTCCCAGCTGCCGAGGATCTCGAGTATCCGACCGTCTGTTGAAATCTTTCTGTGTGTTCTTTTAAGTTGTTGGTAACAGAAGTTGTTCTACTTGAAAATTTCGAACGGAGTTCATTATACAGTGTATAGTGGCTTCAGAGGGTATTGGCACAGCACTTCGCACAGTACATCTACTATTTCTTAACAATTGGCGATGTTTATACTTGTAATTTCAAAAAATCTAATTTAAAGAAAATAATGCAAAATAAAAAAGAACTGGTCATTTCAAGCTCGATGGGTAAAACACTGAACACTTGCTTTTTCTCGAAAATTTTCAGTACAAATTGATGTATTCGTGGTACCGAGTGAAGGTGTCGCAGCATGCAAACAGTCGTTTGAAAGTTTCCGAGCAAGGAACAACTGAGCGTTGTCTTCGATTATAATCGACGACAGACAGGGTTCAAAGACGTAGTTTTCACGCTTTGTTCACCGCACCGCGCCGCGCGGTGGCCCACGATCCCATGACGTTTCTAAGGAGTAGCAATGAGGGAAACTGGTTCGGCGTGATCCGGAACAATTGCGGCAGCTTTAAAGCAAAGGGGCTTTGTCCCTCGTGGAAAGGGACGAAAATGGAGGCCGCAAATTAATGGGCGCCCAAGTGGAGTCTTCTGTAGTTCTTTCGGCGTCTTCTGCGGGAGTTGCCAGGAAGTCGGCAAAAAGTGGAAAAAGTGTTAAGCGCGTGGAAGCAGCTATAGCCGATGGAAGTAATGGTCCTTGTAAAAAGAGGAAGCCGGTCTAAGGATCCTCTAGCGTTCGGGTGTTCTATACGTTACCATATCTTGCGAACAGTAACATACTTTTCCACTAATCTATTATACTCCGTGATGCCGCGCTGGTTTTGCCCGTCACGGAAATTCGCGTCGATCGCAAATCTTACCTCGTTCCCTGCTTCTTTATAGAAAAGCATTTATAGCGGGACACGCGCCAGATCGATGCAGCTTTAAAATAGAAAACGTTCCTTTAATGCTGCTTTTTAATTGACCTTTTCAAATATTCGCCATGCAATAATTCGCCGCGCCGATTCAAATCTAATTGAACAGTAATCGAATAAATGTTATTTGCAATTCGAACGAAAGAATTAGAAATAAATTTCCAACGTCTTTTCAATCTTGAGTATATTTTAGAGTAAGATTATTGATATTTTAGAGTTTTTAATGAATATTTGGGTCGGTTCTAAAAGGGAAAACGCTGGCGTAGATGTTGAATACAGAGTGTCAGGAATTTGGTAACTATAGATAAGTACTATAGACAAGTTTCAAGACTAATCCAAGGATAGAGTACACAAGCCACACCCTCAAAATAATCTCCCACAACCGCCGCATCTCCGTCTAAACTTCTAACTTTCTTAATACTTGCAGAGGACCGGTAAACGTGGTTATTACGGTATTTTAGTAGCGTTCATTATAGTTCAGACGGCAATGAAGGAAATAGTTCCTGCCAGAGTTATGGTCCCGAGGCCCGATCCTGTCGCGAAGGACGCCCCCTTAAGAGGGTAGTTTTACGAGAATTTTTAGTATGCGATTCGACAGGTCAGGACGATATTATATAGCATGTTATGGGGTAGATAAATAAGAGGGCACTCAGGCAGATGTCTCGTAAAGTGTTCATATTTAGATTAAAAGCTGCGCAGTTCCCTTCTCTCTTTTTTTTTACAAGCTACTGTGCGTCGCTGCTACCCGGAGAGGATCGTTCGCGAGCACATGGTGGCACTGAATTTAAACGTGCATTCTAATGAAATCAGAACGGGAATTCGAAACATTTATACATACTTAAAACACTAGAAATTAAACGCGAATCAAAATTACAGAATTTAATAGCTTCGGTTCTACTTCACCGAGATTTTCAAAACAGAAAATGGAGATGCAAATGAGAAACTAAATCCTATAGCCTTCCACAGCAGGTACTTTGGTCATTCTTTCTGAGAATCATTTCCTCCGTCAATTTATTTTAAGAGGAAATAGTTGTAAAATCAACCCTTTCCTTGCTCCGTAACGTTCAGCTACCCTCCGTCGGGGTAGCCACACCACGGAAATGAGATTAACAATAAGAAACTCTAGAATTCATTTCCGGACAATTAACCATAGTCTTGCTGGGAAAACGATCCGTAAATGTTTAATTCCCAGGTTTTTCGCATCTGCGAAGTGTGTGCGTGCGCGCGTGTGTGTGTAGAATCGTGGCTTTTTAAACGACTTCGGAAAATTCGAGTTCTTTAATTTCCGACCTATTAAATTGCTTTTGTTACAGAATGAATCGCGCTCTTCGAATAGAATTAGAAAGATTCTTATTTCCGGAAGCGTATACAAAGCAGAACCGCCTCGCCCCCAGTCAATCTCATAAACGTCCTCTACTCTCGTGTTCATGAAGACGCAAACGAGGTCGACAAATCGGCGAAACAAAATTCGGCGGAAAGCTCCGGCCGAAAATATCGCGGCACGTGTTTCCGACTAAAAAATTAGTCGTTCCCGTAGCCCTCAGGGAGAATGGTGGCTATCCTCTAGCACCCCCATATCACCCTCTTGCACCGGAGGACGAGTTACCCCGTAAATTCTAGCGAAAGCGACGCATCGTCCTGCCCGGCATGAAAATTAATGACAGGGGCGTGACAGGAGGTGGTGCCTCCGGCCGGTACCTCGCCAAGACTAACCAGCAGAAGGTGGCAAAGGGGGTTGAGGACGAGGGGGGTTGAAACAGAGGGTTTAATGGTGAGGGGGATTTGAAACGGGGGGTTGAACGTGAGGGGGTTGAGGGTGAGGGGTGGAAGAGGAGACGATGGCAGTGCGCGGTAATAATGCAAACAGACACGCGATAATCCGCGAGACCTCGTTAGTAGCGGCGAGAAGCACGTAAGTCATACGTGTGTTCCTGCCAGTCCACCGTTGACGAGGGTTGCTTACGTGTTTCCCGATCCTGCCACTGCGATCCTCGGATCGAAACCGTTCACCGGAAAGGTTCTCTCTAGCTTCTTTTTCCCTGCCTTCCCGGCCCGTCCGGTGGTTTTAAGTGTTTTTTAACGGGTCAGGAAACGCGGGGTTGCTCGCCTCCACGCCCTGCGCATCCAGAGAGAATTTCTTCGACGTTGCCGGCTCGGGAGATGGAACGGTGCTCCGATAATCGCTCATTCTCGTGCTTCGAGGCTCCTAGACATTCGTGACAGCCCACCCCACCGCGCCGCGCCGGAGCGATAGATGATACCTGGGGAGCGTGCGTAAAACGTGCTGCCCTAGGGATTAGAGGGAATTGAGCTCTGTGCGTAAGGATTGCAAAGAATCAGACTCCTCTATGTCTATTAATGAAATACTATGTTAAAGATATCTTTTTTGAAGCATCTGCTACGAACCGGTTTGGAAAAGCTACTCAGCAGTTTAATTACCTAATGGGATGACTTTCTTTGTTGTAATCCAAGTACTAATAAAACTCGCACCAGCTAACGACGCAGGCTCTGCGTCTTGAAAACAATAAATGACGCAACGGTTGCGTCATCGGTTCCGCATGTGTTGAAAATCGTGTGCGAGAGATGGGAGTCTTAGCGATGGTTACGAAAGAGACCCTGTTCTGTTGTGCGCTGTCTGCTTATTAAATATTCAATTCCGGTACATCTTTACGAGAAAATGCACCAGTTTCTTCTTTACTGCCTCATATTTCATTGCTACTTCTGCGCACATGTTGCGATTTTACCTGTATTGAATTTTTAAGTCTTTAAAACTATCTTTCTAACGCTATTACGATTCTGTAACATTCTCCCACGGGTTCTTGCTCTCTTTTCAACAATATTGCAAATTAAATGACTCGATTGAAACTCGTCGCAGTAATGTACAAACTACTGATTTTTATTTTTTCATGACAAATAAAATTTCGAAAATTACTAAATTTGCATTTGCCAGACGGTTTTAAATTTCTGTAAGATGCCTTAGAGGCTTCCCACGAACCACCAAGAAATAAAAGACCGGGAAGGATGGAGGGAGCATGAGAATAACAGTTTATAAATAAACCTGTGTACTATGTGTGCCCGAGCTGCTCAAATGGGTCAAGCAGTTAATGAACCTAACTACAACGATCTTAAGCACTAAAGTATCGTACAAAGACGTCTTATAAGAAACCTTGGGCAACCTGGAAATTAACAAAATTTTCATTGTTGTACACAATAGAATCGTGTGTGTGTGTGTTGGCGCCATAATTCAGTTTTAAAGGGTACAATTACTCGTTAGAAAAATGAAAAATTCTCTTCTGAGTGAAATATCTGCAAAAGTCAAATATCCCATCTTTCTAACTAATTCTAATTCTAGTATTAAAAATGAGTTACGGCGCCAATAAAAAGTGGGTCTACCGTACTATGAACGATATGCTTCGCTCGTACGCAAAGTTTCAAAATTTGTTTAACTTCCGGATTGCTCTACCTTGCCTATTATTCGATAACGAGGATGGTAACGCAGAATGAAAAGTACGTACGAAACGCAGAAAGTACGAACAGGGCAGCAGAGAGAACGGCGATCGCTGTAGCGTGCATGGTGATTAGGAATGCCGGCGGTATCTACTGCCAATCACCCGGAAGTCACCACCCGCATAGTAATTTCCTGCAGGTCCTGCGGGGCCGCACTCGATCCCTAGATGTATCCTTCGGTCACCTCGTACCGCTTCGATAATCAACCTACCGGCTCCCGAGACGTTTCATCCGATCCATGAAGTTAGCCTGCATCGTAGACTGCATTTCGCCCTGAAACAATCGCTAACCTGTTGACTAATTGTGATGCCCAACGTTTTCATATCGACTCTCCTCGATTCTCTATCGCTTCGACGAACTTGCTCGATTCTTCCTGCAATTTTTAAGAATCTCCATTGTAAATCCGGAATCTAGACCCTAACGATATTTCAATCGGGATTTTAGAAACGTAATTAATCTCTTGCA
This sequence comes from Lasioglossum marginatum, assembly GCA_028455795.1. Lineage (NCBI taxonomy): Eukaryota > Metazoa > Arthropoda > Insecta > Hymenoptera > Halictidae > Lasioglossum > Lasioglossum marginatum. Next base: position 19,428,912 of record CM052245.1, read on the forward strand.
AAGTTTATATTTTATTATCATTTGTGAATTTGTGTGTTGCCGGAAGCGCATAAAATTTGCCGCCTGGCAACAAGTTGGCGTCTACAATTAAGTCTTGCCAAATACTCTCCCCAAGTTGCTTCTGACACTTTGACTGCCGCGTCGCAACATTGAAGCGACACGGATTATTCTGAAAATTAACTCCCGTGATAAAATATTATACTATAACTCGGAAAACTTTCTAGAATAACATCCTCTGCACTGAAAAACTCTTCTTTTATTCTTCACAAATTTATTCGATCTACCAAAAATTTATATACGGAATACGAATATTACGGAATACCGTATAGGCTTTTGACGTCACTCGATTCTGGCTGTAGCATTCCCCCGCACTATTTCTCCCTCAAATCCCTCAGTCTGGTAACGCTGGTTGCTAATAAAGTAACTTGTACAAGCACACCGACACGACTTGGCACTGTCGTGCAATGGTTCAAGAGTATCTCTCTCTTCTTGCCATCACCCTCTTTCTTGGCGATGTAGCTCAACCCCCGCGGAGACTCGTTCAATCATTCATAAAATACGCGTTTTCGAGAGTGACAGAGAGAGAGAGAGAGGTCTTCTCCTCCCTAGGGTTTAAATATTCAGCGGCCTCGTTCACTTCCCGTGGACCCCGTGTCCGCCAACCTCTGGTCCAATCAACCCTGTCGTCATCCAGCCAGCGACTATCAGCGCCGCTTTTACGCCGGCATCCGCTCTTTCACGGACCCTCCGAGCACAGAGTCGTGAATGATACGCCAGCGAATCCTTCGGAGCTTCCGATGTTTACGATCTCGATGCCGTTCGCTCGTCAAAAGAAACCTATTCTACCGATCTGCTGCCAATATGCATGCCGGGTACAGCGGGTAGTTTCTTGGATTGTATGCCTTCGGTCCAGTTACCCGCTAGAACTGGAGACGCGGGCCTCGAACAATGTCACCAGGATTTTCTTATCCGAACCCTCCGATGATCGAGCATTTTTATAACTACCTAACTCAGACCAAAGCTACGCTGCCCAAGGATTAACGCTGTGATCAGCATTCACGATATCGTAAGACGAAAAGGTCGTATCCGATTGCCACGGAATTCCGAATAAATGATTTTATGGTGGGAAGCTGGTACATATAAGGAATAAGTTGACAGGTGCATGGGGTGCACGGGGATGGCTGACGAGTTTTACAGCGCCAGTTACCTTTCAACTTCGCGGCGTGTTTGCAACGCGAGCCACCGGCCACCGGATAGGAAACGGGACATGGGGAAAGCGTAATTGTGTTAGCGAAGAGATACTACACGAGGGAGTGGGTAATTACAGGGTGTGCGTTTGAAAAAGGTGGACGAACTTCGTCCAGGGCACGTTACACTTCCGGAACCAGGTCAGACGGACACGAAAACTCCGATCTTCCGCAGGGGAGGTAAACAGTTTTTGTTTACGGGCCGGGACGACCTTGTCGAACTCTGTCTTGAACTCCATTGCAGTGGAACGAGTTCTTACGGGCACGCCAATCGAGAATTCTTTCGCATTTTCACTTTTTTTTAGAAGTTCGAAGTAAGTGGAAGTTGGTTTTAATTTGTAAACGTTTGAAGCTACAGTCAGTCGCACAGTTGATGGCACACGCTTTACCACGATCAAAATTAATTTGTTGGACTGCGCATCGTTCGCGAGTAATAATTAAAATATGATCTTCTCAGAATTATGGAGAAATGTATGAAATCGTCACAAGGGATAAAGGAGGGTTAAAACTACTGAAAAGGATGAATCTCTCTTACAAAATATGCTCTCCATTCGCATGCAGTTTGTCGCGGCGCAGCGCGGCGCGGTGACAGTCTCTCAATATCGATGCAAATTTTTAGTATCCGTTGTGTCCGGCGTTCCTGGAAGCTCGTGCCGGACGACACGCAGCCCTGACCCCGAAGAAAAGGCTCCTCGAAGGGAAATTAATAGTACACGTCCGACAATGTACTAACGTTCGCCACGCATCCTCGGGATGACGTGCAGATATATTACCCGGGGCGTAAATGTCATCGCTGGATATTCGAGTCTGCGTAATTTCGGCCGGTCGACCCCCGGGTCGATTCCGCGGCACAATTTCGATGCAAATTCCCGTCCCCGAGATCTCGTCACCCCCGCACACCCCGTAGGAAGAGCCTGCGGAAAAGACACCCGGTGAAACAACGGCCCCGCGAACTGTTTGTTTACACGGCGCGGCGTCCTGGGCTAAAAAATTTAGCTCGATCGCAGAGATTCGTTCCGGGGGTCGCTCATCGTACAATCAGCTTTCCCACCCCCACAGACGACGTTCTTTCTTGTCCGAGTTTACGGATCGTTACGCCGGACCTCTCAATCCGAAAGAAACCGCTACGATGCGAGCTCGAATTTCGGGACACCCTAAGATTGAATGTAAAAAGATCGTAGTGATATCGGAAGTTTGCCATTGTGGATCTTTGGCATCGATAATACGTTCGTGGACGAGGAAAACGGAATTGATTGGAACTTTATTCCAATCCGTGTCTTAGTATGTTGTGGACTCTCTGGAAGGCAATATCTCTGTCAGATGGGTTTTTGGATTTCACGGAGAGAGTTATCATTTTGGACTGTTGACCCTGGAACGGCGCGGCTCGCGGCTCGCGGCGGACCATTCTTACAACTTTCTAATTCACGATATTTAGGACTTTTCCACATCTGACAATCGAGTTTTCTCGTAATGATTATAATCTTCTTTTATTTACCGATAGAATAGGAAATTCCGGGACTTTGGTTGGTTCGAATCCGATTTTTCCTGGTGACGGATTTCGAAAGCGCAGCGATATTTTCGAGGATTCTGACGCGGTACGAGGTAAGTTTTGAAATGTTTGATTACTTGCGAGCGCGGCTGCTTTCCGTTCGATATACGAAAGTTTGTGGCAAGATGACCGATCGATCGGAGGGTCGTATGAAATAATTGGGAAACTCGTGAACAATTCAGAGATATGTACTTAACGGAGTAACGGGACAAGCGATAACAATTATGCGAATCGCGGCACTGTGTAACTTAGCCTAATTGCTCACTAACCGATTGAGGTGTCTGAGCGCTCGAATGGCGATTCAACGACTGCGGACTAACTGTTGGAATTCTGAAACGCCCACCCCCTCCCAAACTAATCCCTGCAGCGATTTGAATATTATGTTTCAACAACGAAAAACGGGGGAAAATGTTAATTCACTTTCTATGGAAATGCAGCCGTATCTCCATGTGTTACAGAATTTCTTCGTGCATGGAAATATGGCTGGACCACGGCCTGCGAAAAAGCACTCGCGAAAATTACAATTACCTTCCTCTTGTAAAACACTGATAAAATAATGTCTATTTCAATCATTCAATATTCCTTCAGGATTTATCCCGTAAACAGTTGGTAAGCTACTGAATATTTCGTCGCAAAATTAATCTTTATACCTGACATTTATGGAAGTTGAATTTTATATTCAACACATTATTGTTAACAGCTCGTATGTTGCTCGAATAATCCACACAGTGTCTATGGAAATAAATGCGTAGACATTTTTCCTGAAAAAATGGACGACGAAGAGAAGAGAATTGACACGACTACTCTTTGGACTGCACTCCTTGGGATTTGAACATATTTTACAAAATCCTTTATACATGAAAATATGGACGGCACACGTGCCCCGTCGGACGATCCCAAAAATATCTATATTTAATGCACTGACTGCCAAAGGTGCACTCGAAAAAATTGCCCAAAGCACGAATACTTTTTCTTCTGAAACAGAAAATCATAAATTATTATTTATCGCGTTAGTCATTTCTTTATTCTTCTTGATTCTCAAGTCGTATTTTTCGAATTCTTCATGATCAACGTTGATCTTAATCATTCTAATTCTTAATAATTCGATTTGATCTACCAAAAAATGATAATTTATATGGAACGTTTAAAAGTCTATGGTAGATGAGAAAATGAACCCAAACCCGAGGGGTAAATTGCACATTTCTCTGAAGAGGCAGCGACTGAAAGTCGAAGAACCGTTGGCAATTCGCAGAGAGGTTTTAATAAAACAGCGGTCGCTTCTTGAGCGAGTTGGTCACCCCCGCAGACAGTTCGCCCGCCACGTTCTAATTCGGCTACGGTTTTTGCCTCTTTGGATGCATTACGCTGTTTGGCTTCTTCGTCGACCTGCCCTGGCATCCGGCCTCCGTGTATCTGCAGAATTTACCGAGGAGTAGCCGGTTTCCACCGGCGCGGCGCGGCGCGGCGCGACGCGGAGCGGCGGAGAACAAAGTCACCGGGCCGTCTCCTCCTCGGCCACCCCCTTTCCGCTATTTAACCCTTCACCCGGAGCGTTTACCTCGGGGTCATAAGCATTTACTGCGCCCCGCCACTTTGTACGCAGGCCGAAGGGCTTTCGAGTCCGACTCGCACGTGAAATACGGTAAATAGAACACGGGAAAGAATGCGAACAGTCCTCCGATTCCGACCGAGCGAGACCCCTTTGCATAATCGCCCGGGGAAAACTACTCTACTTGCCGGACCTTCTAATCTCCGACCTGTTCACGGTTAGCGAACGACGAAGATTTCATGCTGGAAAGTCGAGCAAGAATGTGTTACCGCATCGATGTTCGTCCCTGATTCATCCCCTTTGTATAGGGCATAGGGTATAGGGCATAGAGGTTGGTTCTTCAAGTGTGTACGGTTCACAATACGGGATTATTTGATAGCGTGTTGATCTTTTATCGACTATTTTGTATGTGCTAAATTCTGCGAGGTAACAATTTTTCTCTCTCGCGAATGTAAGAAATTGGAGTCAAATAAAAAATTTGTTTCTTCTTTAAATTACGTTATAGTAATTCGAGTATTGAATTGCAAACGGAAGCGCAGCTGTCGTTTTGCGAACGAAGAGTGGCAGATAGTAATGAAATCGTACAGCGTCGTTTCCGAAGAAGATAAATTCTTTTTGATTTAATAACGCGTAATAATTAAAACGTGTCATGGTATGATTTTTCTAGACGCGTCACCGAATTCCTCCCCTTTATAGGATTTAACAAACGGATATTAAATCCTTCAATACCCACGATTCCAGCGACCCTCTGTCACCGGAGTTCCGCTGATAAATGATAAATACACGACTGCTGTTCCGAATTGGAAATTCGCGGGCGTACCTCGGCGACGACGAGAGAGAAAGAGAAAGAGAGAACTTGGTGGATGTAAATTAAAGCTACATCTTCTGGAATCGCTTATGAATATATTAAGCACGCCGTCTATGTATATTTTAACAGAGATTTATTAGAGGGATGTTCGAGCGTCTAGAAACCGTAGCGTCGCGCGTCGCGTCGAACCCGTAGCGAAATACCGTAATCAAGAATCGTTTGTTTTCGAATAAATCTTTCGACACTTTCGCGAACCATCAACAAAGCACGTTTGCATAACATTTCTTCTGCTTAAATGACTACAACGTTTTCATTGTTTCGAATTTCATCCATTCTGCGAAAAATGCATGAAGGTTCAGCTACGATTAATGGAAAAGGGAACGCGAAAGATTAAATTTCGACAGCTCGAGTAATCGTACATTTCCCGTGCACCCCCATGGGCGATGGGGATGTGGGTCACGTGTGTGATGTCACCGGTTCCAGCAAAATGCAGGCGAAGCTAAAAAATATATTGGAGGCAAAGGATTAAAGGGAATCATAGGTTGTCGAAAAAGGAGAGAAAAAAATCGGATATAGAAGGGTTAACGCGAAACCCCGCGAAGGCGTAGCGAACGCCGCGCCGCGAGCCATTCAAAAAGGCTTTCAACCGATTTTTATCAATTTTCAGCGCGCGCGAGCTTCCTCGATGCTTCGTAGGAAATGGAAACGCTCGGGTCGCGTGCTTCAATCACTTAAAGCTCTCCTCTCTGTGGGCGGAGGACAAATTGTGCTCGGAGGAACGCCGATGGTAATTTATTAAGAACGTTCCATGCCCCTTCGAGTCGCGAGAAACGGATAATAGTCAACGAACGGATCGCGAACATGCGAGCAAAATATATTTCTATCTACCACAAGAGAAACAACAGATTGTCCGGAAACTCCAGAGTATTGCGATATCGTCCGGGATATGCTCCGAAATAAACGAAAACCGAGCTTGTAACTTCTGAAAATTTTTAACAATATTTCACTGCGAACAATTGGGCGCGTCGATAGATTTTCTTAAAGTTCCATCGCCTCGATCCTTTGCACTCTATTTCAACTTGAAAATGAAACTTTTCTTCCAATCCAGAATATTTCCATTCTATAGGATTTTTTCATTTGATGAAGCTGGTGCAACTTATTCATACAATACTTGAATGTTTAGTAATTTATTTAATACGAACAAATTGGATAATGTCAAAAATATTTGTTATAATGCTATAGCAATTTTTCGAGTGCCGAGAGGGATGAAAAGTTACGCATCGGTCGGCGTAAAAAATGAAAACTTAATCAAGGGAGAACAATACCTGGACTCGAAGGCCAAGCGAATCCACGGGAATTTCGTAGCGGGAATGGTCCCGTTTTTAATCCAGTTGTCGGCCGTTCTCCGACGGAATTCGGGCAAAATAACTTCCTGGGAAATTGAACAATAGGAAAACAATTCGGCCATTGCGTAGCCTGCCGCTGAAATTTTAAGCGTCGGAGATGAGACGTAGACTCGATCCCAGGAAGGACAAAACGGTGCTATGGGATTCCTTAGATTGAAATATTCAGGCATTCCCAGCATCCAGTCTAGTGTTTTATTCGGTGCCAACATTTTTCAGTGCATCTACTTCGGCGAAAGAGTTTACCGCAGTTTCAATTAGCCGGACAAAATTCATGACTAGACTGCCGATCTTTATGCAAGATGAAAATTATCCAAGTCGATCCAAACTAGATGCGACGCGATACGGTTTCGCCGTGCGTCGAGGTAGCGTAACCTAAAGCGAAGGGTTTGTCCGTGCGAGACGTTTTAAGGGAGAGATGCTCGAGAAAGGCAGCCATTCCGCGGCAGACAGTCTGTCGTGAATCCGAAGGGTAAGTCAGCGACGTGTGCGGACTATATTGCGCTCTCGGTGCCGCTAATACCAGACACAGAAATATTCTCGCGTTTCGCCAGTGTCCCCGAGTCTGAAAGTCATCCTGGAAATCCCGCAGGTTATGGAACGGGCCGTTACGCTCCCCTTACGCTCCCCGGGAAAGAAGACGCGGGATCTAGACCCGCGATCAATTCGATCGTTTCTCGACCGTTCGATCCAACGATGTCGACCGTTTCCCGAACCAACACACCTAACGCTACGGGTGTAAGGCTACTGATACCTTGCGCTCCTGGGGGAGAGAAACGTATGGCGGGCGCGTTTCTAGGGATAAGTAGCGAGGTCACATGTGCGAGGCCGCGAAGGTATTCTTACGTGTCTGCGTATTTTATGTCCTTAAAAGCAGCCTCTTATCCTACCTGCTTTGCGCAGGGGACAGTGGGACGCTAAGAGCACCGAAACTTATCCCGGCTTTCTATTATTTATATGTTTTGCTTTAATGGCCGTTGGCCGGGGGTCTTACGTTTCCTTGCGTCGCTTTAATACTTGGGCGGGGTCCACTCTTTCTCTCTCTCTCTCTCTTTCTCTCATCTCAACGTCCCGACGTCCGGCGATCTCGCTTTTTGGTTTCTTGAACAAGGGACAGGGCGTGGTTCGGTCTACATCATCCGTGTCCCCGTTTCGCCCTGGAATCGACTTAGGCGAAAGCCTCGAGGATCAAGCAAGCGGATAGACGACAGTGAATGCGCGCCTGCGGTTTGCAAGGTCGTTGGAGATTAGCTAAATAAATTTCATTCCAAAAGCCCCAGAACCCTCGTTGCGATTTTATGCGTCTTTGACCGAAGGTCTGGTTGACCGAATCGGATATTCGCTAGGGCGCGACGCGGCGTTTGAAAATGATTATTAGGATCTTTAGGGAAAATGAGTATTTGCCAAGTTAATTTTGAGAGACAAGAATCGAATGTGAAAACGGATTTGTTTGTTCTGATTATTTTAGTAAGTTTCGCAGATTCATCGCCAATTGAACCGAAACCTCGAATAAGCGTCTCGACTGTATTAAGAGTATAATTTGAAAAAGTGGTAAGATTAAGATTCTCTACTTAACGAAACCACTAAACAGAGAAATCGATCTCTGTTTGGTTCCTACGTCTTGCAATTGATACAAAGAATTTTTAGCGAACGCGTTAATTGCAAATGGCGGACCGGATCCAGGACAAGGAGAACGGATGCGTTACGCTGTTGCATTTGTGCCCGAGCCCGGGAACAGGGCAACAGGGCCATCCAAAGGCCCCGAAGATGCAACGACATTTAAATATCGTCATAGCTCCCGTCTTACGATGCCTCTTACCGTTCGCATCATTTTTTCAACGGCACTTCCGTGCGCCCAGAACGGCCCCTTACGTACCAGCAAATCGTTCCTCTCCGGCTCCGGCAATTCCGCAAAGAGCACAATGTACTCCTTAAAAGCAGGCGCATCAGGAATTCTTCAGGGCCATTTTTCGAGATTTCAATAATATTACGGTGAACGCACGCATACGCTATACTCGCGGGCCGCCATCTCCGACTCTCTAAAAAGCGTCCTTCCTTCTTCCTTCTAGTGACCTCCTTCTAGTCGGGCTTCGTTTATTAATGAGCGCGGACTTACTAATACCGTACCCGAGATGTTCACAACGGAAAGGTGTACAAGCGAACCCGAATGTCACGTAAACTACATTTTTACGAAATGGTGCTTGCTAAAACACGTCTACAAGAAACTGAAATTAACTTTGTTTTCAATCATTTCTTGGGAGAGAAAAGGATATCTATTTAAAATAATAACTGGACCCCTGATACGTTCTACCTCTCGTACATACATAATACAAGTATATTTTGGAAGAATCTACTCGCCGGCCCATTTGCCGGTCCTCTAAAGGTTCAACTCCGTACCCATGAGAAGTGTCTCTTATAAAATATTAAGCTACAAAACGCGTACATTGAAGCATATGCTTGAAAAAGTAATATTCATTGCACCACTCTAATATTTACACAGCGCATAGAATATTCGCAAAATCAACAAATAAAATAAAGGGCTGCCCGGCGTAAAATTAGACGATATTATTTTTCGTGCTCGCAATGGCAACAGCCGAGGGGGTCGCGCCCGATAATGCGTTTAATATACGGGGAAAATATACCCATTAGCATGCCGCAAAATGATTTCATTAGAAAATATTTCCAAGTATCACTAACGGTGGGGCGAAGTAGCGTGCATAATTCCTCTCCCCAATATGGCAGGCAGGTTCGGGCCTTGCGCGTCGTTGACGGTATGAGCGGACCTGTACGTGCACGGTAAGATCGTAAACGGGTAGGTTGCGGGGTTGCGGAGCCGTGGCACTTAGCAGGCCGCGCTAACGTTTTCTCGTTAGTGCTCTTGGTACCGACAAAACCGGCCCTGGTAATTACTTCGTCAATTACTTCGAAATATTTTCCCGCTATATTTTCTAAATACTTTCTTCGCTCGTCTCTTTTTCCGCTCCAACCTCCTCCCGCCACCGCTATTCCCGTTTCTGTTTCCCTTGTTCATTCTCACTCTCCCACCTCTCCCCCTTTTTTCTACCACCGTTCGGGGGTGTGTACAGGGATGGTTTAATTTCGCGCCGTTTATTCGGGTCGACGACAGCGGCGCGACGGCATGGCACGGCGCGGCGCTGCAAATGATCGCTGTTCACGTGTTCACGGAAAGGTGTGCAACGTTCCGCGTTTAGCAAACGTTTGACACGCTGCTACGTGTGTAACAGGCACGGTTAATTAATCGAATTACGGCGACATTAATGCGGCAATTTTAACCGACGCCCGCTAAACCCACGCAATTAGAGGATCGATAATGCGGCGACACGCGTCGACGATTCTTTTTAATCGCTCCACGGCCGAGTAATTACATTCGCACTCGAGCCGTCCGCGCCCGCGCCCGCGCCCGCGTCATCGAATATCGAGATTGTTTCTTTGTGATTTTTCTTGTTACCAGCTGCTCGACCCGCGAAAACGGCGGATAATCGCTTCTCGTTGTCAAGCCACTCCTTTCGAGTCGTCATAATAAAAATGCTTTTTCTAGAACGTTTTCTCTGTTGCCTTGCCTCTCGACAATGTATTCGAATACAATCTCATCGTTGTTTATACAGCTTCTACCGTTAATAATTTGTTTGTTTCTCATTATTTCTTCCCAATGGAATTTACAGCGTCTAAGACTAAATTTGTAAAAATAAAGTTTTGTTGTTAGACCGAATATATTAGGCTAGAGCATATCAATGTAATTATTCCCATATCCTCCAGCTTCATCATCTCTTTCGCCGCTGGAAAACAAAAGCGATTTCCATAAGATTTCCAATTTCCAACTTCGATCTATTATATCCTAGTTAAGCCAAAGAACTTCTGAAGTGGAGAAGTTTAATACTTCCCATACTATCGCAAGCCCCGTTTCGCTGTTGGCCCTTCAAGGCCATCTTACGGTGGAGAATTAGGGATTGCCCTAAGCAATATTTAGACGCGTGACTCAGACAGATCCTGTAAACCAGAAACGAACGAACATTCAGACACGCCCGACGGAACTTCGTTTCTACATTACACGACCCTTGAACTTCAACTCTATCCCAATTTTCCATTCAGTTGGGTCACCCCGTTGCCGCATCGCACAACTTCTGTAGCTCCATTCATATGTGTACCCGGTCGTTCGAAATTATTACCACTGAATTTACCAGGATAGTCGAGCCACTTGGTCTCGAAAAAGTTTTAATAAAAAGCCCGGTAGTTTGCAGTTGCTGTACCTCACCGCGGACATCCAACATGGCCGCACTTGGTAACCTTTTCTCGTACGTCTACCCCTAATTTTTCAAAGTCCCACGAATTTTTCTATAGTCTCCGACATGACGATCGTTTTAAACCTCGAACCACATTTTTCTACAGTCCCAGGATTTCCCAACGTTTCCAAAGGTTGAAAATTATATTTTCTAATTTTTTTCAAAAATGAAGGGTTAAAGATCGTACGGCGCATCGAGGGTTAAAATTGCCAGGAAAATGATTATCTCTGTCGATCGTCGACTGCGGCAAACGTTTCCCCGGAGGATTTTCCGTGATTTTCCATCTGGATAAAACCCGCGACGTTTCCCGTGCACCGCGCCGCACCGCTCCGGGGTGCACCGGTCAAAAGACGCGCGCGTCGGCAAAAGCGTCGTATTCTCTCGCACGGCGTTTCTTGTTTCCGCCCAATCGCCGCGAATTATTACTAGTACGTGTGTGCCATGTCGACGGTGAACGCGTGAAATTTTCGGCCCGGTTGGCGTAAAATAACCACTAACGTTCAACCGTGAATTCGGCAAACACGGGACGCGCGAAAGCAGCGCTCGCAGCCGTGCCGCGCTCCGCGGCGTGCTTAAATAAGCCGGGGCTTGAAAATTCCGGCAATGCGAACGCGTTTGCGGATACGAGGCGAGTGACTCGCGAAAATTTCGCGACGCGAGTCGAATCGTGGCCACGGTTTAAACCACTCGCCTCACCTTCTGCCCTCGGAAAACCGCCCCAGAAAAGAGGAGAATCTTACCGCGGAAACGAGCACCGACAGCGAAATCGAAAAGCTCAGCCGCCTAGGAACCAATAAAACGAATAACTTCGCTCGTTAACGACTTTATATGCACGCGAAGTAATTATGTTTGTGTCTTGCTCGCTCTCGAAACACCCAACGCGTTCTTTCGTTTTCATTATCATCGATTAATGTTCATACTATAATAATTTCTTGAGATTTTGATCTTTCTTATCGGTTATATTTACTTATGCACTAATATTATAGATTGTATTGATAATTATATCAATTTTATTTCTGTCTTTAACGTATTTTGACGTATAGATAGCGGAATTAGTGGAACATGCAGAAGCGACAGATTTTATTAGAATTTTGTCGAATTTTACCGTTTTATCGTCGCGATGTAGAAATATGTACCTAATAAAAGACACAAGTTTGTACATAATACCAGCTTCCGCAAACTAGGTCATGAAAATTTGTATTTACATAAAAATCCACAGTTTACACGTGGTTTACTACGTGCGCGGTTTGCAACAGAAAACTAGAGAAATGTTTCACTCTTTATTGGTATTAATATATTTATAGTGACAGTATGAACATTAACAATAATCGTTAGTTCCTCTCTAATGTGAAAAATATTCGGTCTAAAAATATTGAAGTATTTGCAGTGTGGTTGGTTCTCAGTGTTCAATACTGCACTATATGTTCCATGTATTTCTGTTAGCTGACTTATTGGAAGAACGAATGTTAACAAACATTTAAAATCCCGTATATTTCACGGAGCCCGAGATGTATTTTCCTACATCATTCTGAAACGCACGGACCATATAAATGTTGGATTTAAAGCAGATTAGTATCGCAGCTACAAAAGATACGATCAAAAGGGTTCTTTCAAACCCGACGAAAAGACTGATTAAAATTGGCACTTATATCTTTCCAAAGCTGTGTCTCCTCACTAATTTGCAGTCATACCGAGAGCGTTTCTCGCATAAGAATGGATTTATGTCCATTTATTTGGAATCTCGTGACCGAAAAGCACCTCCAAAAAGATTGCTATATCTCCGGCAATTATTAATATTCTTTACGGAATTGCAAAAGATTGGGTTCTAACTAAAAATACCAAATGGATTAAAGCCGATTATAAAGTTGGGAGCGAACCTGATAAATCGTTTTCGTTGATTTAGAAAATACTGCGTTAGGTCAAACAAGCAGACCAGGACCGGTTTCCACGATTCCGTGTCGGAATACTCGAGGGATCCAATGAGCAGGACAATCGGAATACCTAATCGGTGTCCCGCACTATGAGGAGCACGTCAGATTCGACAGAGCAGATTATCCGGTCGCTGAAATATTTTCGAATTCGCTTTAATCGAGCCGGTGGCCGCGGCCGGTGCAATCAATCAAATCGAGACTCAATATTGACATCGTCCTCGAGAAGGAGCGAATATACCGTGCGGGTCCATCTAAACATTTCCGTTTCGCGAAACCGGAAATCCACGGGCGGTTTAGCGACTCTTTGCGAAATCAAAATTGTCCAAGTAGATTGTAAGGAACAGCAGAGCTATTATACATGAAAATGTATTTCTTTTACAATTTTAACAACAGTTTCCAATTTCGTAAAATCGTTAACGTTAAACAAGCGTTAAACAAATGTGATATGCATGTGCAACAATATTATCTCTATGTGGTTAACGAGATCACGGTGTTGGCGGTTTCAACTCAGGTTTCAGCCGAGAATAGCCGAAAAATAGTTGAGAAAATTATCAGGTCTCGTGCACCGTGTTGCCCGGGAAATTTACAATCAAGTACAAATAAGCTCCCTAATTTGCACACCGGGGGCTGGACCATTAGAATTCCGACCCAGCCGATTTACATACAAAACTTTGCAAATTCTACTCGCCTCCGGACCGCAAATCGTCCGATTTTTCGCCCTAGCAGATGGAACAGTTTCTGTAACCCCGTTTTCCCGGGGTTTTCCTGCGGTGAAAATAGTTGCGTTATCGGCCCTTTCGGGGCTTTTGTTACAGAACTCGCGAATGCATATATCATTTATCTACAAGGCAGATGAAATACGAGCGTTCCGCACTTTTCTCGCTTGAGTTTGATTTTTTTTCGCGGCTTGTTATTGCGTTTATCTTCCGTGATCTTCGCAACGAAGTAATATTATTATTGGCGACACGCGTGTCGACCGACGCTCCCCCGTTTAATTCGCGATTTCGAGCAACGTCCGCTAATAAATCCGCTACGGTTTCAGCGCATTGTTTGGCTGCATTTGCATTTTTGGATCGCGGTTATGCAAACCGAGCATCACCCTTTAGCTGATTTCGATAAACCGACCGGGTGTTTGATCTCGGCTGCCTGATTTGTTTGAGTATAATACTCCTGACTATAAATATCGTCTGTTTAACAGTCGGTCTATAGGGAAACATCAAACAATTCAACGAACTCGCTTGCACGCGTGCGCAAGTATGTTTTGATAATCGTTAATAATCGTTGTGGCTTATCGGAATCTGGTGACACCGCTGTTTGGGTTTTCACCATAGCAATTAATTCGATTCCATTTTTTTACCATTGCTGCAACACTTGTCGCTATCGTCTAGCCAATTCACTCTGACATCGCGAAATGTGAAATTTTCTAGTCAATTTCTTTCTGAACATCTGAAACGTGAGAATTCTGAGGAATCCTTTTTACACAATGTTCCGTATACTTAAGGCTCGTAGAAGAATTAAAGAGAAAACAAATTCAACGCACTTGGACCGTCACGGTTGTTCACAGCCTCGATTCTCTATTACAGAATTTCTTTTCGCAATCTCCGGTAGACTAATGCTAAAAATCGTCGGATCATTCCCATCCGGGTTCGACGTTGCGAAAGAAGTACCGTCGTCGTCGCGGCCGTAGAGATCGACAAAGGTGGGCCAATGATTCTAACCAGGGCCCCTGTGATGTTTTATGGAAACAACGGCGGCGGAACGAGAGCTTTGAAAGTTGCGCAGCCAGGGCCGCGTATAAATTGCAAGAGGCGAGCGACAATGCGCCGTTCCCCGGGTCATAATAGAAACTTCAGTGACTTTTTTGTGCGAAAATGGTACTCGTGTTGCTTGACTGTCGGCGTCACCGGCCCCGCCAAGCAGGACGAGAACGAGAACGAGAACGAGAACGAGAACGAGAACGAAAACGAGAATGAGAACGAACGAACTAACCGGCTTGAATCGGACGCAAGAAAATGCAAACAACTATAACAAGATCCGTAATTCGTCCACGTGCCTCATCTTGCCTTCTTGCGAAAGCTGTACAACAATTGCTCAATCAGGAAATTACTGTCCCTGAAAAAAGTTATTGTCGTTTTGAAAGCGGTAGAATATTACTGTTAGCGACTGTATGTACTATATGAAGGCAGAAAGGTTTGGTTTTCGAATGAAAATAGCTCCGAGTGCGAGGACTTAATATTTCCAAAGCTACTAGCTTTGGTAGGACGAACTATAGGACCACAAACGAGCCTTCGCTATAAATCCCAGGGCGCTATAGGGTTAAATGTTTGACCGACATAGTTTGGAGCCTTAAAATCTGGAGCGTTCGGACACCGGTTAGGTCTACATTGGCATTCCGTTTGCCGTCGAACCGATGCGCGAAATCAAAGGGAGGATCTCTCGCTAGAAAGCCGCAAGAAGCTTGGATCGAGAGGATCGAAATAGAGATAGAAGTAAAATCGTTTGGAAAAAATGGAGGGCCAATTTTGCCGGAGGGTGTTCGTCGAACGTTCTCGATCATTATCCGAGTTTAGGAGGGGGGAATCCCAGGTTCACGGCAAATTAAGTACGACGCAAGGGGGAAAGAGAAAGGGAAAGGGAAAAATTAATCCCCAGGCGGCGCGGTGGCGAAGATCAGGCAAGTCGATATGGTTTTCACGGGTCAGATCGTCGGAGAAAGGGGAGAGAAACTGGATAAAACCGTGGGGCGAAAGCTGCATGGATTCAAAACAGGTATTAAATATAAACCGCGATGACGGAACTACCCTTCTGCTTTAACCGGCTTCCTGGCATTCTTCCTGAATTTTCTTGCCGGCTAACTTTTCTGTTTATCCAGCAGACGAATTTGCTTCTTCCTCGGTTCGTCTTCTTCAACACTTCTGCGGGAATTGGTCCGTTAAACGCTTTTCACAGTCCGAGGAAAGTTTTCGCTCGAGACATAGCGTCATTGCTTCCGATCTGTGACACCGACTGTTGCGGAAAATAGTAATGATAATGGTATTAAAAGTTTCTTGCATTCCAACGCGATAAAGTATGTCTTAAACGTTTGCGTTCTGCCTTCTCTGCAGCAAGGTTTATTCCGAAATATTGTCTGGGCGACTCCTTGTCTGTCTACTCGTCTGGGCGAATTTTTATGCATTTATGATATCTATACATTTTTATGAAATACTAGGTTGCGACATATGTAAATTCGTTCGGTTGAAAATATCTTCTAATTTCACCAATTTCCTTGCGACTCGCATCTAAGGAGTCTTTTACTACTGGTTAAAGGCTTGTGTAAGATAAAATAATAATACAATTCGGGTCTCGAGGGCCGGGAGAAAGAAATTGGAGGTTAACAGCGCTAAAGAAACAGGAAAATGGTAAGACCTAGTAATACCTTTTTTCAAGAGTGTTTCCACCGCGTTAAAGGGAGGAAAGTACCCCTAAGATTATTCCCCTCCGATGCTATCTTCTGCAGAAAATTCACTGAAACCATAACTGTAGGAACAAGATTATTGAAAAGAAAATATCTGCCTTTATTCAGAATAACGCGACAGAAACAACAAAGACAAGAGTACAAGTATAATACAAATACGTGTCCATATTCGCAAATTCGTAATCGGAAGCCGTAAATCGTGTGCGAGTTCGTATTTCGTATCGTGATTCGTATCGTTGCGTTTTCGAACAAAAAGGCACTTCGCGTCTTCCGCGACCTGCCTTATCGTCGTACACACAGGCACACCTACATGGTCTTTTCGCGACCTAGTCGGGGTGATGACACTGGCCTGGGTTTACTTGCCAGTTCATTCCCCCGGTCCTCGACTGTTTACAGTATGTAGGAACGCGTGTCGTTTGGTGTTTTTTAGGCGCGCGCGGCGTTTGTTATCGGTATGGGACCAATGACTCTGTTGATGGCCTTCCGATATAATAATTCCCACATAACTTCGACCGTATCGTTCGCTGTTTCTTCGTAAATCGTCGGTGAAAGTGTCAGTTTCATTAAAGAGGGGTACAGTTTTCGCTGTTGGAGAATCTTCAAAAGATCAATTTCTATTTATTATTATTATTATTTTCTATTTCTATTTATTATAGTGTTACTTTAAAGGGCTTTGTAATTACACTTTACCCTGTAACTACACTCGCGGGCAAGCTAGAGGGCTGAAATTTTACTCGGAGGGGTTTTTCTTGGTCAGCTTTCGAATGATTTGATAGTCATTGAAAAACCTCTAAGGGTAGTTTGGACCATCTTAATCGGCTAGGCTCTTTTAGCTGAAACTTGAAGGTGTACTCACTAGGGGATGATTTATAAATTATTATCGACCATTGTCAAAGAGTATCCATAACAAACTAAAGTATCAGCACATCAACCAAACTAAAGGCAATCCAACACGGAAGAAATCGTTGATTCGAGCTATCCAATACCGCTGTATCCCTCTGAGTTCCCTCGCAGTCAAACGAATTAATGGGGGCGCTCTCAGCTAATTTCGCGGTAATTTTTCGCGAACGGTAGCGGGTCTTCGGAATCAATTTTCTTTACGAGATCCCAATAGTAATTCGGTAAACGGTCGGCGGGTCTTGCGCTAGAAAAAGATTAAGAAAGAGTGAGAAAGAAAAAGGCGGAGGAAGGGAGGGGGAGGGAGAGGGAGAGAGAGAGGGAGAGGGATAGGGAGAGGGAGAGAGAGAGAGAGAGAGAGAGCTCTATCTCCGCCCTAAAAGCTGTCTCTTATCTGGCGACCTCCTTTAAGCCGAGCCACCGAACTTCATGACTCCTGGCAGTTTCTGAAGCCGCGAATAATGAAGGGTAACGACGTAGGTAAGGAAGAGCCCACCGTTCGTAAGCCGGAGATATTAGTTTTATGCTTTACAAGGAACCATACTTCCCGGCCCGTGATCAAATTACGATGGCGAAACCTCGCTAGTTAGCAGTCTGCAAAAACCATGATTTTCGAGAGTTTTTTCTGGTTGAGCTGGCTCCTTTTATTCATAAATAGCTCATTCGAAAGCGCATACGTTGGACTACATATAGTGATTTTTCTATTGCATTTTTTTTTTCTGGGCCCGCAGCAAACAATGGGAAAAATCGTACAGTATAAGTACGTTAAAATAAGGCGCTCGCTCCGAAACATGTTCCCGTTCAGTTTTTCAGGAGAAATTTCTAAAAATCAGGCTTTTTTCAGATTGTTAACTAAGCATGACCCCTTGACGGGCCGCTCCAGCCGTGTTTTCCGCGCGGAGAAACCTCAAAACTGACGGTTCCCCGCGTTTTTTCCTGCGAAACCGGCGACTTAGCCCCGGAAATGTGTAAAAATGAAAATTAAAAGTTCGCTCGCAAAGCGGCCGCGCTTCGTCATAAATCCCGCGATGCCGGAATGAGATATAATGATAGGAGACTATACGTTTCGCAGCCTGAAAGCATTGGACGTATTCATGCGCGCATAATTTGATCCGTAAGCCGTCGGAACGAGAGGTTACGTACGCCACAAGTTCAGCTTCGAGTTGCGAACTTTCCTACAGGATGCTTCAAAATCCGTGGCACCAGCCAAAACCCATGGAAACGCCAACATAATTTCATGGCAACGTTGATCGCATAAATCTGCGCTCTTTAGCCGACAATTTCTATTGGAAACTTTTGGAACACGCTGTATACATGTACATCAGCTCGTTAAGATCGTCTGCTTAGTCCGAAACTTTGAAAAATTTCATGTCCGTGATTGCGAATATTTTAGAATTGTTAGAAGTTAATGTTATAGAAGTAAGTAAATGCTGTAGAATCGGAAATTTTTCAATTAAAATGATTTAGCTGCCTGCAGAAAGGACCTCTGGAATTATCCTGAAAATATCAAACAGGACCGCTTCATTGTTTGTTGAAAAAAAATCGCAAAGATCGCGTTGTTTTCAAGGTTCTAAACCGAGCTACGTCGTTATAAATCGGATCGCGACTGTTAGCGTTTCTTCTTTCGAGGGCCAAGCGACCGAATTTTGAGGATCGAGGAAGAAGCCGCGTGAAATCGTGCGAGCGACATTTTTCAAATCTAATTCGAATTGATTCCGCGACCGGAGGATGAGAAATGGGAACGTTCCAGGCGGCGCGCGGCGCGCGGCGGTTTCCGATAACATTCAGCCTCCATTTCGCGCGGAAAAAGTGGACGCGCTCTTTATATCGCAGTCACGTTTGACAGAGGAATCAAGGTCGACTTAATAGAGCGTAACAAATTGACCCACTAACTTCATCGAGCGATCGTCCCGCGTAAAGCTCTCGTGGAAATGCATGGTCGCGGGCTTGTGTATTAATCTTGAGACTGTCGACCCGCGTATATCGACCGTCCAACTTTGTTTTGCTCAACGCGACGTTTCGTTGTTTCTCAACGGTTGGTGTTTCCTCGATCAATTCTGTCGTAAATCCAACGAAAACCTGGGTTAAATCATTCTAGAATTGCGACAATAGTCCCCTTTCTTTCATAAGTATTCACAGTTGCAAGATCAATGGTACACGAAAGAAAACTGGAGGAACGATAACGGTAGAGGAGAACCCCTCTAGTTGGTCGTGATTCGAAACATGATTCGAGGTAATCAACATAGGGCACAGCGAGGAATCTAATTACTTTGCTAAGTAAAGGGAACTGTAGGATCGCGTTACCTTATTAACGAACCAAAATGTGTAATAATGTCTCCCTAGGCGTATTAGAGTTGAGACCGTTAAGAAGCATTAAGAGAGGCAGCGTATATCAACATTGTACGCTTCTATTTATCACTAGGTTTTTGTAGAATTATTATGCTTTGACTGTGAATTCACGTTTCTCAGTGTTTAAAGCAGAACCGGTATTTGTAATTGAAAAATGTAAGCCTGTCCACGGGAGGCATCGGACGTTCAGTCGTAACTGAATCGCGGGAGACGCATAAAGTATGGTTAAGTGCTTCCTTCGGAGGCAATCTCGCCCGGAGTTTTACGAAAAACCATAATTCCTTGGCACCGCGGCGCGGCGCTATCTCCTCACCCCTGCTCCTGGGTTCGGCGTTTCGGTGTGCCGTTATCATTGTTCGAAGTCTACTTTATTCCGCCGGCGAAACAAAGTGTCCGTGAAACGGCCGACAGCCAATGGACGGAAGCGATAGATAACAGTCGCAGGATGTTCACTAATCAAAACGGAGGAAAGTTATGGCCACGACCATTAGCACGGTATGGTGTTGCGGCACGCAAAATGTCCGTTTGCCAACGGCACCGTTATGAATTACCGTCTCGACGCTCTCGGCAAACTCCGCTAACCGCACACACGACCCGCCATGTTCTTTCTGCCTTTCAGCTCTGCTGTGAATGTGTTCCGTTTTCATTGACCGGCGTCGGAGGACCACGTGTTGGTAACACGATATATTAAACAGCCGCCGCGCCGTGCCGCGCCGCGCCGTGCCGCGCCGTTCCGCCCTTCGTAAAAGGTTCAACGAATAATTCAAAGTTAATGAAAATATGACCCCTGACAGCATACGCGTTTTTACTGTTTCCATTCGGATTCATTTTCAGCAAGCTGCGCCAACTCGTTTCTAGGGAAAAATGCAAAGAAACGGATAAACTAACGTAAGATAGATTAAATGAACGTTCAAGTTCATAACCTTGCGTCAACCTTCTACTCCACTGCATTTTACATCCAGCAATGCGAAAAACATAAGCCACGATACCCTAATAAACAGCTGTTCAGACGTTCGTCAGACGTTCTCGCTGGGAGCATAAAACATCCCCGGATAAAGCGACCATCGGTAAAACCGCGAAGACGCCGATGCCGGGTAATTCGACGGACATGGTTATCCCATTGAGCGGCCATGACATCGGGAGAGGGAGGGGTCTTCCAATTTCGATTCTGGCGAAAACAAACAGCCTCGAGCCCCTCGAAGCTGCTTTTTAACCAGCCCAGCAACCCGGCAGTTAGAGGCGATGCATCACAGGTAACACACGATATCGCCCGGCGCGGCGCACCGATCGTTTCCAATCAATTTCGGCGCGATTTAAGGCTGCTCTCTAATTCAGCTCGAGCTGTTCCCCCTTTTCCGATCGCCTTCCAGCCTTCTGCGACGATCCCTCTAGAGTTCTAGAGCAATAGGATCCGGGAAACGCGAATAATCACGATTCGATCGACGTTTCGTCCAAGTGCGCGCGCCGTAATCTCAAATTACCCGAAACAACGCCGAGGGACGGGTCCGAAGGGTAAGGGCCGACTGTCACGCGACTGACTTACCCTCCTGGTCGCCCTTAAGGGCACCAATCATGCGAGTTCCGTGGAAACGCGATCGTCTGCCGTGGGAGACCGATCCGCGCTCTTTTCCCTGTCTGCCGTGCTATACGAAGACTTTTCGTGGCTCTAATTCAGTTATTGGCACTAATTTTCTGTTACTTTCTATCTTCCATATCGTGTCTGTCTGAGATTTCGGATCGTAATTTTCGCATCGTCGAAAATTAATCAGCTACCGTTTGGACAGCGTGTGCTTCGAATTGCGAGTTGAATTATATCAAATGAATCGAGAAGAGGTGTGTAACGAGAACTTGTTCGCAAAACAAATTATTTTTGGGTAACCTGTTACTTGTAACCGCTCCATCTCTTTAACAAATTGCCTGCGGAGGAAGCTCAATATCGTATTCGTGCTGAAATATTTCCGGGGAAATCAGTTCCGATGCGTAGCATTTACAGTTTGATCGTGCACTAAAAGCGATAATAAATCGTGTTTAAACGCGCACCGTAACAATTATAAAATTAGATTGTATTCTATGTACTCTATACTCTATACTATTCGCTCTTTATTTCTCTATCGACAACCTGCAACAGACAACATTAAAAATATCCGGCGTGAACGCGAGCGTCGCGCGCGTCGTTCCATTCGTTCATCGAACATTTCCGTCTTCCTTTTTCGGGCAGCGGAACCTTCGTCGTCGCGCCATTTCTTGTGTTAATTTCCGTATCCTTCGCCGACACATTTTCGACTCAGCCGAACGATTACTTCCGTGGGAGCGGTCTCGCGTCCGCAATTTCCTACGCAGATTAAAGTGTCAACCGGAGAAATCGCGCAAGAAATTCGCGTTTTCGTGTTTAATACGATTCTTCTCGCGCGGTTTCACGTTTCGAGCCGTTTCCTCTTTTTCTCTCTCTCTCTCTCGTTCTCGCTGTTCCGTCAGACGGAAGTCGACGGAACGGCGATCAAAACGGCGAGAATTCGAAGTCGTGGGAGCACGGGAAATTGAATGGTGTGCGTGGGCGGGATGCAGGACCGATATATCGCAACGTATTTATGATCGCGGTGAACAAAAGCCGTTACAAGTTACGGTTTTTAGCCCCACCGCTCCGGCGAGAAAATGATAGTACGCACGCGCGCTGTCTTTAATATCTTGAAAACTATCCAGAGAAAAGTAGAAACAACTCTGCCACTCCTAATACTAAAATTATACCTTGGACCGAAGAAAACTGGCATTTATTCTTCAAGAGAGTCTCAAAGACACAGAGTCGCCAGAGATATCCTCGGAGGCACAGCTGCGCCAGATATTCAAGAAGAGAAGCAAGTTGTATCCGTAGTAGCACGCAACCGTCCTGATATCGTCTAACGATACAGCGCAGCGAGAGAGCATCTAGCATCGTCGTTTATTCAGGATCGGGAATGAGTTGACATCGGGTACGCGGTTAAGGGTTACGGAGCAGTTCACCCTCTGTTCCACGAAGGAAATTTTATTCGAGATGGGGAGGATTTCCAGCGACATCCAGTCCGTCATTCATTGATCTCTGCCGACGATCGACGATCGACGATCGATGGGAGACGGGAGACGGGAGACGAATTTCCACGGGCGATCCACGTCCTCCAGCAATTTTCTACATAGGGGCTGCGCGGGATGGTAGGGGATGGAGGATAGGATTGGGTGTCTAGGAGCGAAACACGTGAGAGGCGAGCCGATAGTTGGCTTAGCGACAGACTCCAATCTCCGGCTACTCTTCTGGAGACACCTTGGCGAAGACGGTAAAGGAGGTAGCTATGTCTGCTACACCCTCTTCCACCCCTTTTCGAAGTCTCGAGGCTTCTGTTCTGGTCGAGAGGGGGTGGTTGTACGGCGCGGCGCGCGGCGGGAGCTTTTTTCTTAAATGGCTCGGAGCGATAAGGAGAGAAGAGGACTGTTTGATGAATCGGCGCAGAACTACGTCCGGCATACGTAAACTCCCCGGGGTTAACAGGAGGTGGGCCAAGGGAGGGGGATGAACGATGCCTTCGGCGGACGAAGAATGCCGAGAAAAGCAAACCCTCTTGCACGGCTTGGAAACACTCGGATGTGATTACAGTAGAACTCTCCCTTGCACTCGCTGGGAGCCACTCGAGGGAAGCTGGCTAGCGCAGATTATAGGTGCGAATGGGTTTGCGAGTGACGAGTGGCAATAGGATCGAGTGCGCCTCGAGTAACATCGATACTACAGGGTGTGTCCGGAACCGGTTATAATGTCGATCCCGATTCTCCAAACAGTTATAGATAGACCAGTACTATTTTCTACAGTTACACGAGAATGGATAAATCGAACAGGGTACTTACTTGGTGTCCAATATAAATAGAGGACCTGTTTGTTAACATTTCAAGACGCATAGGTAGCCTGCGATAATTGGTAGAGTAATCGAGTAGAAGTGTTAACACCAGTGAATTTTTGCATCGGAAAATTGTAAAAGCGTCCACAAAAGAGCAATCCCTAACGGAGGTTCGTTTCTTGACCTACTTTGACATTTCGCTACTCCGCTATTTTCTCACACGCGCACCTACAAAGCTAGACTTAGCTGACACGAAAAATTATTTACGAAACTAAAAGAACCTCGAATTTTCAAAATCTGTTTGCACGATGCGCGAATCTGGGCAATGTTTATGTGAATCCTGTATCTTGAAATCAATGCTCACAATTTCTTTTTTGTATGAAAATCCGCAGTCCAGTTATTACCATTGAGATTTAAAACAAATAAAGTACTTTCGCACCAGGAAGAGCTTCTGCGAAGAATTTACAGATAGTTAATTATATGTATGTATGTATGTATATGGGGGGGTGGGGGGACGATCGTCGTGTTTCAATCGAATAGCAAACGCAATGAATACAATCATGCACCAGAGTATTACTGCTTATTATTCTGTTTTGCTACTTCGTGATGCGTAATAAAAGCGATAATAATAATAATAATACTAGCGAGGTTATGCTTTAATCGTAACAAATTCACTTTAATAACTAAAATTATTAATCGCGTTCATTGCACAAGTATTAATATATTCGGTGATTTTACCATTAATTACACTGATATATACACATAAATTACAAATAAAATAAATTATCAGTGGCCGATGGTGTTTATATGCGAGTTTATGCGTTTCAAGATTATTCCGCGAAAAAACGGATCAAAGAGAACCGCGGTAACTAACGACGAACAGTAAATTTATTAATCTCGGATAAAAATGTTTGTCTCGTTATAATTCGTTTGCCTTTCGGTCAACAAAATTGTTTGTTTGAATTTATCGAACAAAATCAGATACGTTTTACAGTGGAACTGGACCGAAACGGATTGCGAGCAATAATTGAAAACGAGGACGACTGTGTAATTGATTAAATACATATAAACAATTCTCAGGGAGATAATACAATCGAACTATTCACAGAAAATCCAACAATTATTTTGGAGCAGTTTCCATTGAAAGAGCCATAAAACGGTAATCAAAATTCGCACATTGAATTTCAACCCCGTACCAACTTCGATCGCTAGAAAATTTCCCAAGCCCCACAAAAATACCTAAATCCGAAAAATCAAGAAAAAGAGTCATCTTCACCCTCGAGCCTGCTACAAATTGCTAAAGCAACTTTGAAAAAAATCAGCTTATGGGGATGAAAGCAGGGACTTGGTTCCACGAGAGACCAGCCGGGGAACATTGTCCTGCAATTTTCTTTCAGAAAGTTAGAACATCCGCCGGCAACTTTTCACCGAAGATTTACCGTGCGACGACGGGATCTAATTGTTTTCGAACTCGTCGACTCCATGGATAATAGCAGCCGACCATCATGAGATTGTAGCGTGGCGCAATTCCGAAATGAATTATTCTACGTGAGTGGCACGGTACTAATTTATCGAAGAAAGCGAGCACTCTGTAGCACCACGGTGGTGATGCTCTCGGCCAGGAGGTCTGCAGCGAACAGCAATTTTTACCCCAGTCGGAAGATTAGTCGTCCTTGATGAGATTTCACGAGGGACAAGACGAGAACATTGTTGCTCCTCTTTGAAGGGGAGGGCTTAAAAGTGTCCGAGCCAAGGGGCCGGGTATTAACTCGCCCGAGGAAAATATGGGGGTGGGGAAGGTAGGGAGAGAGAGAGAGGGTAGGATGGGAGGACGATTGTCGATGGGCAGGAGTTTCGAAATTATTAAAGTGGAGGAAAACAGGGGCGAGCGAGCTTTCATTATCGGGTCGACGCGACGCGGGCGGGATTAAGCATGCGGACTGCTCTCCTGTCGAAAAAGGATAACAGCTCGGGCCCGATAGCGGAGCTCGAATTAAGTGAGCTACGAGCTAGCTTCACCAAGGAGTCGAATTATCGAAACTCTGTTGCATACGTAACTGAATCTGCTGTTCAACACCGTTCCTCCCCTCCAGGCTGGCCAGAATTGCAAGGTTGTTTCCCCGTTGAATCGAATCCGACAGCAGAATAAAATAAGATCCCCCTCCTCGATAATATCCAGACTTTTATGTCTCCTCCGCGGACTCTCGTATTGAATTGTTGAATAATTCGCCAGGGTTCGTCTTTTCCCTCGACAACGCATAATCCAATTCGCCGGTTGCCGAACTTCCGGACGGATTTCGAGTTGTCCCGCATTACTTGCGCGAAAGTATGCTCGGAGTGACTTCTCTTTGAAATACGATCGCCATAAATCTCGGCCGAGGGTAAATTAGGTTGCTAGATGGTTAATTACAGCTCCTTTCGCATAGTTCCCCGATTCGAAGCGGAGCAGGGCCAACTTCGTGGCGCGTGAAGCAACCTCAAGATACCAGCGGAACAATCCGGCAAAGTTCATGGTTTGGTACACGCGGGAATATCGAGCTGTTCCCGGAAACCAATCACGATCGCGGGATCCGTCGCCGTCGGGATCGTATCTCTAATTGCGAACAGACATTCGACAATTGACGAGATCGTTGTGGTTCGAATAAAGCAAATCCGCAGGTTACAGGCAAATTTTAATGTAATTCCTTCGTTGCGCGTTCTGGAGTAACGATTCTCAAATGTCTACATTTATTGGGGACGAAATTGGAGGCGAACCAACTATAGAGTAAATATCATACACTCTCGTATCTTAATTTTTATATCGTGCATTTTGTTCGGTATTCTAGTTTCTCATTTAGAAAAATCGATCTTTCCTTTTTTACAGATTCTTTAAGTACAAGTGTAAAATATAATTAATGTAAATATACATATAATTAAGTAATCGATTCCGAAGATGCCGCGGACCATGGTTCGCGGGATTTCAGAGACGATCCAAGAGGGCGTCCGCTGCGGCTAGCGGTGTATTTCTACAGCTGCGGTGTAATTCTTTCGGAGCGAAGAGATCCAAGGGGATAATTATCTGTTTCTCGGCTCCATTACACCTGAAGAGAGAGCGTGGGTCCGGGCGAGAAAAGCGGCGGTTGGCGAACGTGACGGGAAATAAGAACAGGTCGAGTGGCAGCCGGAAATTACAGAGTCTACAAGTAGCGAGCACTGACACTGGAACTGACAATATGTACCCCGGGGGTTGCCGCCACCATCCACACATTCCCTGTTTCGAACATCGGTGTTTCAAAGTCTGCCTCTCTCTCTCGCTCTCTCTCTCTATCGTATGCGCGCCCCACAGAATCGCTGAACACTCCGTTGTTTTGTAAATTGAGCATGTATCGCCCCAGAATGCCGCCCGTGGAACTTCAATTTGCAAGTTGTTCACACGATGTTATATGCGCTTCGTTACTGCCGCACTTGGCAATATATATTAACGTTGCACTCGATATTATACCATCCACTGCGGCAAACTCGAAACTGGCTTCGCGTGCTGAACCTCGCCCCTCCTTGTGCCGAAACAGACTCTCGAGGACTTCTGGATTTTAGAAATTTTACGATTTTCTAATTAAATTTTTAACTTTCAACCGACGGTGAGTTCATGCGTCGGTCAAGCTCGCTATCATGATTTGTTCGCGTACGAGTAGGACCAAAACTCACATGTCCAAATGAGAATTGACACGATATTATAGTAATTAGAAACTAGTGACACTCTCCACACTTTAAACAGCGGCGGCTGGCTCTCGCGGGTAATTTGTGTAAAAAGCGAATATTTCATAAATGTCGATCGGTGTAAAATGCATGTTCAAGCATTTTTTCAGAAATACAGAAACGTTGATGAAACAGTTGACGCGTTGTTCGCAATATTTATGAAAAAAAAGAGAAGAAAGAAAAAAACATATCGCCGCGACAAAAAGGAAATTGTACCCCGAAAGCTCACGTTTGTTACGAAAACATGAAACTTTTATTGTGCTTCCAGCCAAGCGGTCGATCAATAGACAAACTGCCATTCGAGAGAGAGAGGTCTGTGACCAGAGAATTTTTCTCACCTGTCCAATAATGTTAAAAGTACTATAGGCGTACGTGTAGCACCGGTACACGATGCGCTCTGAAGGAACAGATTTTTTTTCACCCACCCCCTCCTCTGCCCACACCTAACCACCGAACTTGAAATGCTTCGAGGAGATCCGACAGAAAATACGTGTATGTACTTGTACGGAACAGGTGACAGTAGAGATTTCGGAAAAGAACAGTCGACAGTGAGCCCTCACAGAGAAACCAGTAATCGAGGAAATCGACATGCGCGGTGACTGTCGTCCGATATCCTTTGTAAGTTGTTTTCTCTCTTAACACAGCCTGCCCTGAAATATCATTCTTCCCTCCCGAACTATTTTTTATTTATTATTTATTACAAGCGATTCGAACCCTTACTGGTATATTTAGCTTTACATTTATTTGTACGTCCGACTGCTTTTTTGGAACCGTTAATTCCTTGAACTCGACTGGTCCCTCTAAATAATTCTAGTCTAAATCGTTAAAATTCGTATTCAGATCCGCAACGAATTTATGTTAGAACTTAGTTGAGAAATCTCCAGCATTCTGTGAGTTTCAGCATGCAATCTTACTAGCATTGTAAATCTAATTTCTACAATATTTTCATTAAACCATCTCGATCCCAGCAGCCAATCCAAAACATTGTCAGAAGGAATTACCGGCTACCAAGATGGCGGCGACAGAAATAATCAGAGAAACGATTCTATAAATCAACGCGGAAGCCTGCAAATCCTCCGCGATGAAATTTAGCGCGGACGCAATAAAAAACAGAAACCGCGAGGGCGGGGAACGGGTTAATTGCGAGTCTGCAATTAACAGGGGTCGAAAATGTCCAGAGATCTATGTTGTCGTAGATTCGCGAACCAAGATGGCGTCCGTACCGTCAATTTGCGGAGCTGAGTCAGTCGGAGGATGCTCGATAAGACAGTTTCCCTTGCGAATCTCGCGAAATCGTGGCGAATCATCTCGTGAAACTCAGACTTATCGAGCGCGAACCTGGAAAAAGAATTACGGCGAGGTGGTTAGGGAAGGGTGAAACCGTCTTTTTCCCCGGTTTTCGTCAGCTGTGAGAGTCTGCGAAGCTTGCTCTAATTGCTGCAATATTTCCGGGAAAAGGATATATAGAAAGCCGTTTTTCTTTTGACTAGCTTCGCTCTGGCGCGATGCGACATTAAATTAAAATTCTATCGGCGTAAAATCGCTGAGCCGATGAAATCCGCAATTTATCAATTTAGTATCTCTCGATGTTTCTCGGGGAAATATTTCTGGGAAAATCGTCGGGGGAACATCCACTCGTTGCACGCGTAATTAGCCGACAGATAAAAAGCCGCGCACACATCCACTGGAAGCTGAAGGAAGTTAAATAACTTCGTGACGAGGGTAGCCGCTCGCTGTCTGAGGCTTTTAGTCGCCGGCATTGTGTCCCGTTCGCATGCTCTCTGCGAGAGATTTACTTTCAATAAAACGGGCTCGATAATTGAGCGGCCTCATTTTCCCGCGATACGGTGGTGCATTACCTTGTCACCCGGCACTTTCGATTCATCAAAAATGCGAATTCTCCCCCGAGTCCCGCGAAAATTTCTTCATTAAAGCGCGCGCTCACGTTCGCGTGCGACCGGCACCGGAATTTCCTCCTTCTGTTTTCGACTTCACTGTGTGTGTAAGAGAGAGGGAGAGAGAGAGAGAGGGGAAAGAGAGACAAAAGGGAAAAAAGGCGGGGATTAACATGAAACCCGATAAAAAGCGTGATTAATTAATATCCCGTCGGCGTTTTATTGCCCCCCGCGGACCAAGAAGCAACGGCCGCGAAGATACGACAGCCAAAGGGCCCATTAAATTACTTTCTCCCCGGGCGAAAACGAAGACGGTGGAATTCATTATTCGAAAGTTTGTTACGAGGCTTGTCCACTTTCAATGCACGCCCCGGCTTTCCCGTTCGCCCGAGAAATATTTTCCGCACTTTTTCCCCCGCAAGTCGTTTATTTCTTCTAGTTTACTTGCTGATTGCGCGAAAAAGAAAGAGTCAATTCTACTTGTAACTCTCATTTCCTCACCTTTAGCAATTTAATGGATTGGTTCCCTTTCATTTTTAATCTGCGGGCAAATGCACTGCCATCCTTCCTTCACCGTCGAAACTAAATTCCATGCGTTTTTATCATTATTTGTCTCGTATCTTTACTTCTCTTCTCATTACGGTATAGATAATGGTGTTATCGGTCCTGGCGTATTTCGTTAGTTCAGAATTATTTTTCAATCGTTTCTAAATTCTCATTGAATACGTTTAACAATCGTATAAACGGTTTGTTTGATTTTTATTTGCTGATTCGTTACAACTGAATGATTGTAGAGCGAAAATATGTGAAAGATTTGTCTCGTGCAATTATTTCTGAGGAGCGTTCGAGAGTTGAAAATTCCTACGAACCCTAATGACAAGATAATTTTGCTAGATTTTTCAGCAGCATTTTATTCCTCGCTTTTATAAGTCCTCTTTCAGGCTGGTAGATCGCAATATATCAACAGTGGCTACAATTTGCAATGTCACGGACAGATCTCGCGTGGATCACGGCGAATGAAGATTTTCCGGGAGCGCGGTGAAATTCGAATAAATTATATCGGAACCGACGGCGTTAAACGGGAAATTTGTTGGACGATTAGGGGAGGGAAATTCGTTTCTCGTCTGCGCTCTATCACGTCGCAGATACGTCGTATCAATGCGACGCCGCGACATGATAGACGATCGCATTATTGGATCATATTTCACTGATCGCCGGGGAAACCCGGCAATGGGTACGGTATGCTTCATTTTTATTGGGCAGATTGCAAATTTTTGTTGGAAAAGGAGCGGCCCAATATTCGGCGGATCACGTGACGCCGATAAAATGGCTGTTTTATGCAAACCGCGTTATCAATGTGGCATAAACCGAGCTCGCGGATTTCGCCCTACCGCGCGCAGGGAGCCGAGGAGAATTTAATGTCTCACTTCCCGCAATCAAATCTGCAATGCTATCGACGTTCGCGAATAATTATTTAAACATTTTCATGCGCCTGGGTCGCGTCCGGCACAAATCGTTTTATTCGAGTGCTTGAACAGACCCAGTTCTTATTCTCTTAGCCATTTGTAAAAACGAATAACAAAATACGATACCGGAAGAAGAGGATAGATAGAACGCGGGTAAATTGCATTAGCTGTGCAAATAAATTCGTTCCCTCTTTTCAATGATATTTAGCTTTTAGGGCAGTCGACACGTTAATATTTTGTTGAAAATGCAGCAATCACTCCGGCATGGCGACGGCATCGAAACGCAACTGACCGATGATTCCGTAACAGGCGACAATTGCGGGGTCGATTTGACACGGTAGTGGGTCGCGCGCCAGCTTGAAAAGAAAGGGTTGCCCAGCGAGCCCGGCCACTTTTTTCCTCGCAGCTCTCGAGGCACTCCAGTATTTCCCGCGGAGCGTTGTCCCCGTTTCCTATTCGCGGTTCTCCAGACCAGGAAACATCTAATTATACTCTTCTTTTTCGCTTTCCTCCTCTTCCCCGACCGCCGTTGAATTTTCATGCTGCCACCACCCCCGTTTTCCACCTCCGCGCAGCGATACGCATTCATGATCCTCTTCTTCTCCCCGTTACGCGTTATTGCTTCAATCATACCGCGCCGGTGATTATCTCCGGAGTTTCGTTCGTTCTCTCTCTCTCTCTCTCTCAGACACGCCCTCAAACCCCCTCCCTTTCTCCAACTGAGATTTTATTAAACTGCCGTCGCAATTGCATTTGCATACTTCTTGCCATCATCCCTTTCTTTGCTTTCGTATAATTCCTGGCGCATCCACCGACCCCGCGCAATCCCCTTCCTCCCTCCTCCCGCCTTTCCAACCCCCGTCGACGAACGGGCTCGCTCTTTCCCAACGTTATTTACTCCTCGTTACTTCCCCTACCGAGTTCTCCGCCGCAGTCCTCTCCGCCGCGTCCTGAAACTTCCTCGCCGGATTTTTCTAAATTCTGCAATCCCCGGCCACCACATCCCCGTTTTCAAACCCCGTCAATGCGTCAGTCGTCCTCCTTTCCATCCGACTCTGCAATCTCGTTAAAATCCTTTCTGGCCAGCAGATTTTATACCTTCCTTTTCTTGATACACTGTTTCCCTTACCTACCTCCAAGAACGATACCCTCTTTGTCGATCATTTTATCCTGCACCCTCACAGCCGGCTCGACTCTTCCGACTCTTTCTCTCTTTCTGTCCCGTTCCCTCCTTCCTTCCCATCGAAGCGTTTTAAAGGGACGACAGCCGAGTCCGATTATTGGCTCATCTTTCGATTTCCTGGCATTTCCGGGACACCAGGGATACCCACTCTAGCGTCCCCGGCACTCGTCCTCGTCGGTTTCCCTTCCCACGACATCGTTTAGTGACTTCTTGCCGTTCGAACGTCTATTTCTCCCGAGGGATAACCAATGATATCTATAATTCTGATGTTCCGCCTGATGCGACGCGACGCGACGCTTCGTTGTACTGCAGAATGTGACGGAACTTCGGCACTCGCTTTAGCAGCTGATTGTGCATCTAAAAATAATGAAAATATTGTTCGTATTCCGGTGGAAAAGTTTTAGTAAATCGTCCTGTTTTATACTGCAAACTAATTTCTTGATGATATATTATAGATTATATTTTGTGAAATAAAATGCTTTCGCAATGCCGTTTTGAATTCATTTGAAGCATCAGTCACAGTATAACAAGAACTCTTATCAACATTGATGGAACGTTTCTTTTAATCTTGCGAAATTCTTAATGAAGACGCACAAAACGTCCGCGTAAAGTTTAATCTTGCAGATTAGCCCGACCAAACGCAAATTTGTATGAACTCTATTTGCTCAGAGTACAGACTTCACCGTGTACGACTGTACAGAATCTCTACTTTTATTTTACCGATTTTCTGAGCCACCGCGGTGAAACATATACTACCTACATACATTGCAACATGTTATGTCAAATCTTTTGAAGAAGTATCTCGTTACGCCGAGAGCTCTCGGAATTAAACAGCTCGTTATTAAGACTCTCCGCTCATTACTGAGACGTGGAATCCGTATTTTAACGCCAGAAGTTTGACTCGCTTCTTTCGTTCGCCCGAGCTCTCCCCATTTTACCGATTGAAAAATCCGAGTGCGAGATTATTGCAACTATTGCTACAAACTAGACCTGCAATCTAACACAGTAGCTCTCCGAAACTTTCTACACAAACGCTTGTCAATTAAAACAAATCCATTAACCCTGAATGCAAAGACGCTTTTCCGAACTGTCCAACGCCAAAAAATTCTCTAAAAACTGCCCAAAACATTTTCAATCGCGCAGTCCAATTGCCCGAAGAAAGTTGAAAGACCGTCATCTTCGCAGCTATTCCGCGACGCAATGGCGAAAGTTTGAACAAATCTCTTCTGATAAAAACCGTTGTTTAGCAAAGTCAGGGTGAAGAGAGGATGTTAGCAGGAAGCCGCGGGAACACTAATTGATCGAGGCAAGAGTTTCGAATAGCGCGATCCCGGTGCGGTGGTACACGGAGAAACGGGCCGTGAGCCGGGTCTCGTCGCGTAGAATTTCAACGACGCGTCGCTGTTAAGAGATTAATCGCGACACGAAGGCACCAAGACTACGTTTTCAATTACTGAGACGGATGACAGTGGCGCCGGCGAACCGGGCGGACGTCGAATAAAAGTAGAAGGTCTGGGTTAGGTCTGGAACAGCAGCAGAGGACGCAGCAACAGCAACAGCAGCTTTCGTTATCGGAAGCTTCCCATTCCGCCTGGCATTCCGGGTGCCCCGTAAAAAATAAGTATTGCATCCTTCATCGTGCAAGCGACAGGTTGTCTATAAATCTGCGAGCCCCATCGAAGATCGGGGAATCCTTTTCGCCTATACTCCTCCAGGATCGGGAAAATAACCAGGGATAAAAGCCGTCGAAAGAGCTCCCAGAAGCTTCCTCTTTCGCGAGCGAGCGACGATGTTGCTCGGTTTAATTTTGATATTGTGCATCGACTTGGATGGGATGCCTCGTTGATGGAGTCGAGAAACAGGCAATTACGGCCTCGAAAACTACTTAGGCCTCCGATAGACGTCTCCGGGGTTATGGATCCTGAAAAGTCTTTTCGATCATACTGCTGCCGATGCTCCTCCTCCTGCTGCCAGTTCGTAAAGATAATGCGCGAGACGCTCTCCCCTATCAGCCTGTTGCGTTACGAGAAAGCACAGAACCGGATAAGACGGATAGATAACGTTTGCTATCTCGTTCGGTAGCTTCTTCTATCCGCAAGCTCGTCCGACAGTTCGTCGCGAGGATTTTCAAGGAATTCTCTGTTCCGAGGCTGCTCCCGCTCCCGCTGCCGTTCGACGCTTCGAGGATTGGGTATCGGAAAAAGATTTCTGAATTCGAGCTGGAGTGACGCATCGCTTCGCCCGGGATCCAATAAAACTTGCGCCCGGCAATTTAAACGCAGTTGCTGTATGGAAAAACAAAAGCTCTCGGCGGAGATCGACGCGCACTCATTTTCTGTTCGCGAGATTGTTGTGGCTGTCTTTTGCTAGATTTGGTTTTGGGCAAGGAAGGGCTGTGTCCTGCAAAATGGCTGCTGCGGGGTTCGATATTCGTACTCTTTGCTGAAGAAAATTTTGGAATAGCGTTATTGCTTGTATTTGCAAACTAGTACGATAGGGCTGGTCGATTATTAAAGATCTTGGGACCAATCGAGTGTCAGGCAGCAAATTATGACTAAATATCAAGGAACAGCTAAACATTTACTCTTCCCAAATACCTGATTAAGTTTGCAGTCCCTATAATCCGGGGATTCCGAGAAATTAATAAACTTTCCGATCGAACCTTCCGGCGTCGAACATGACAATTCAAGGAACGTTCTTTGCCGATTCCACCCCGAATTCGCCTCTTCCAAGTCGGCGAACAGATAATTAAGCCATCTCTTTTTCTTCTGCGCTTCTATGCTGCTCCCCGTATCCTTTTTCTCCGTCCCGGTGAGTCAAGACATTTCTCGAGAGTTGCAACTTTACTGGAAGAACTTTAAACAGGCTGACTAATTATTTACCGAAACATGTTTCGAGTTGGTTTCTTGGAAGGAGATATTTTTTCTATCGCTCGATCGCTCGATCGCTCGAAATGCGGTCAGAAGGATTACACGGTTGCAAATAACGAAAGGGATGAATTCTGTTCATATAGATAATCGTGGCGAAGCTTATGCAGGCCGGGCGGCCACGTACACGTTTCTAATCAAATATGAAGGAGACGATGCGAGATTGTTGCGAGCAGAAGAACGGAATGTTATTTCAATTTCAAATGAAATTTGGTCCGATGCTCATATTAGGCGGGTCCTTCCGCCAGCTCGCCAGGATCCTGCGGGAGTTGGATCCTCGTTTTCATCCTCGGGAATCTCTGATTATTCTGCTCTCACCGCTTCGTCGACAGACTTGTCGTTTCTTGTTCGACTTGCCGCGACGGTTTAGCGCTGTAACTTGCCAGAAGTTTACGCGGATGCGATTGAAAATCAACGAGATCTGTCAGCGAAACTGAAGCTGCCACTTTCGAGGGAGGGACAGAGAGAGAGAGAGAGAGAGAGAGAGAGAGAGAATTAGAGAAACAAAGAAGAGAGTGAGAAGACTATCGGAGACCGTAAGGCCGAGTATTTGAGATTATAAATGCGGCTGGGGGATAGCAGATTTCGACGCTTTGATCCACATCCGGATAAACCTTTCTTCTTTATTAAAATTACACAACAGTCCGAGGCGAGGAGCACCGTCGAAAGAAAAAAGGTTCCGGCTGCGTTCCGAAATCCTCTGATCCTCCGAATACCTCCTCCGGATTCAAGTAATATCAAGGCTGCCCGGAAATTAGCCTCGGATTTCCGTACGTTCGCCTCCCGAGAATCAAGACTTCGGATTCGCTATTTGATTAACTGATAGAATATTCCATTACATTCACGGTTCCGCCAAAGTATCCACGCTGAATCGAATTTTTAAGTTCCGGCAACTTTGTTAATGAATTTGGGAATTTATTAATGTCTGCGGATTTCTGGATTTCGATTATTCTTTGTGGGGCGTATAATATTCTACCTTACTATGTTAACATCAGAACTCGTAAGGTGACTGTAAAGGTCAGTACGCTAGATACACTACGGTAGATATCCTGTTCTACCGGTGACACCGAAACGAGAGAGAAAGAACTTGCTCCTCGTCGGAACAATGCAACGTTCCACATACTATGTTTTCTTCATAGGTAACAATTTAGATAAATCTGCTTAATGTTCCCTCCCGGGTTACATCGCCCACGTTACGGTATTTACAACCAACTTAACCTGCTTTTGCTCGTGTTATGACTTGGTTATCGCTGCTCGACATCTATCTCTCTCTCTCTCTCTCTCTCTCTCTCTCTCTCTCTCTCTCTCGTTACTTCACCGAATCTACTCGAGTCGGTCTTCAAAAAGAACTCGTAGAAGTGCAAATTCGCCAAAGAGAATCAATTTCCCTTGACCAAACAATTATACTCTACGATCTGTCCAAGGATTAATCCAGCCACACCAATGAACGCTCGCTTATTCACAATAATTACTGACCGAAACAAGAGCGATAATTCCAGGCATCCCGCAGCATCCAGGAAACTGTACATCAACCTTAAACTTTCCCCTGGCCGTGCGCGTTTCCGTTGTAGCCGCGCTCCAACCCCATTGTCACGTGATTCCCCACGGATTCAGGTTTATCTTTCCGGCTGAAAAATTGCCAGCCACTGTCAAAAGTACTGGAAAGTCATCCAAGGGTGGATGGTGGAGAGATGGTAGGGATGATCCGACGGGCAAGAAGCAAGGATTCCGATAACCCGCCGCGTAACTCTCTATCTCTACTCGCTCGTGCACACCACCTCGCTGCGACAAAGTGGTAGAGTAGGGGGTGTCTGCGGGGGTGTAGCAAGAAGGTCCATACCATTCCTCGGGAGATATCTACAAGCAGGCAGAGCGTCGATATAGCCGGGCTCTCCTTCGCAACTCTGATCGACAAAGTTCCTCCTGACAGCGCCGCGAGCACACACAGACGCGAAAGTTAGCGCAACCCTCTCGCCCTTCCTTGTCCCGAGCCTTTCGCAAGGATCCGATCGTCCTCGTCTACTAACCCTCTCTCTTCTCTATCGGTACCTCCGAATGCTCAGAACACGAGTGCCGCGCCGCGCCCGGGTAGCAACTTCTCCGAAGATGGGCCAACTTTGATAAGATACCCGTTTACCCTCCCCGCCGATTGATTATCTTCCCTGTCGGTATCCGTGGATTCCGATGAGGGACCCGACGAGACTCTTTTGCGCCCACGCGAATCGAGGCTTCGGACTTGGATACCTCGCTGATCCTCGAATCGCGGATATCGGAGGATAACATCGTTCTCAAAGGACTGTTGTGTTCTCGGGGAGATGGTAGCGAGACGGAAGGCAATATGCATAAAGATTCGCAGTCTACAATGATTCGTGGATCTGTAAGACATCTATCAGATTTGACTTCTCGTAAACACGCCACGGACGTGTTAAGGCTTATCGAGATATTCTCGCAGGGTGTTCCTCAATCTTCTTTATCGAAGAGAAAGAAAGTTTATTACCGAATAACGAAGTTGTAAATTCGTCGAGTATAATTAAGCGGAGCATGTCTCACGCAGCAAGGGTCTGGTCTCCTCGCAGAAGTTGGAAGAAAAGGGTTTCTGCCAGGTTATTCAAGATGGTGGAGAGTTTTCGAGTACACCGTGGTGCAGAGTTATCTCCAGATAGCAAAAGTTTGCGCAAACTTACCCTTTCGTACAAGTAACTTAAAGAAATTTTCTCCCCTACGCCGATGCATTGCAACGCAAATTGGATAATAATTATTAACAGCCAGCTATACGCTCCTAACTTTGTTGTAAACTCCGACGAAAAGAGGATCAACCAAATTAATAAATTACACCGCGTCGCGTCGGCCAAAAACAAGCATTAGCAATTAATGAAAAAGAATAACGTTATTCAACGGGAAGCGGTACGAAATTTCTGATCGCTGCGCCGCGCCGCAGTAATTACACAAATTATTTGCATTTCATTTCGGCACTCGGGTTTCATTAAATCTCCGCATATTTTCCTGCTTCGTTAATAGAGAGACACCTCGGTCTCGTGTTTTTTGTCGTTCGGTGTAATTAATAGAATTTCATTAAATCCTGAGATATTCCGATTTTCGCGCACAGTGGAATGCACGGCCACCGTGGGATTAGATCCGGAGGATAATTTCCATTCATTTTTGTCTTCCGTGGAATGTGCGTGCTTGAAAAGAGAGTGGATACACGAGGGCTAAGAAGCGCCGAGAATAGTAATCGTAAAGCAGGGTTCAATGTTTCAGCGCACGATATCCAAGATGCATGTAAATGGAGGCCGTTTCTCGTATTTCAAGACTACAAGCGCTCCCCCGGCCACACGTTTTACCATGTTAATCATTCAGGGATCCCTGTTAATCTCGCGGAACTCGCCGGGCTATCGGTATACTTCTTTCTGAACATACATTAGCTCCGAACGAAATATTAACAACATGGCCGACAGCCGGGCCAACAGGTGCCCCAAATATTCGATCTTAGACTTTGGTCTCTCGGACACCATGCCTGCGTTTAGTACTTAACAAGAAAAGTAAAAACTTAATCGACTCGTAGATTTTCTTATCATAATCGGAAAAATTCGCGCAAAAATGGCTTCGAAAATAAGACTAGCCCCTTGAAGTTTCTATCGCAACACAAGCATAAACGACGCCCCGCGGAAAAAGTTCGCCGATCGGACGCGGTTTTCGGGCTTGTTTCGACCGCATCTCCATGTCATCTAATTAAGACGGGGCTGGGGTTACCTTCTTTTCACTCAGCTCCCGATGCTTTTAATTTCAGCGGAGAGGCGTGCAACCCTCGTCAGAAAGGCGGCACGCGGCCAAGGTAAAATTGTAGAATAATCCCGTGGGGTATTACGCTTGAAAGTATTCGAGACAAAAGGAAGAAAGGACTCCGGCACGAATATTAAGGAAACAAGGACAAGCCGCATCACCGTAGGCGTCGGAACTTTCTATAAACATACATGTATTACGTATGTATCTATACCGGATACGGCCTTGTTTCCGAATTATTCTCCCCTACTTTTAGATTAAGAAGAATGCGTTTCCCTCATTGGGATACTGTGCGCTACGGAGGACAAGATTTTCGAGCTTACAACGGCGTCGCGTGATCGAGACGCGTGTCGGCGCCGGAATAGACGATGATCCAATTAAAAATGGTAACCCACCTGAGGGGTGTCGCAGGGTGGCAGAGGAACGCGATTAAAGGGGGTTGCAACAACGCCGGATCGCGTAACTCGTCGTGACGCCGAACGGATTAACATGTGAACGGAGTTAATAGGAACTTCGAGGAAATTATGGGACCTGGGCGGCGCGGCGGCGCTCGGTCTAGCCGTTCTCTCTCCTTCTCTCTTGAACACCGCAAAGTCCTGATTAAGGGCTGAGTACGTTTGAAAAATCACACTCGTTAAGCGCCGAGGAAAAATCTCGCGCGCGTGCGCACGAGGTCATACACGGCCACGGGAAAATTTCCAACTTATCGAATAAATTTAACGAACTGCGGCCGAACTCGAAAACGGTTCTTGTGTTCGAAGGCGACTCCGCGGGCACAGCCTCCTCATTATCGGAGCTTTCGGCCGCATAAAGGCAGCGTTTATGTCGCAACTTGACATAGTTCCGCCGCGCGCAAATTACATCGAGCACACGGGGCCATGCGCGAAAACTCGCGGAAACCGCGCGGTCGCGTTGATATTCTCGCGAGGCGTACTCTTGTCGCGATTTTAAGCACCGGCCGTCGACCAAGGGCCCTCTTACCCCCGTCTCACTCTCTCTCTCTCTCTCTCTCTCTCTCTCTCTGGTTTTTCACCGTTCGATTCGGATCGATCGCGGTCGCGAATTGTTCGCTCGGTGGTTAGCAAGTCTTGGCCTTATTACCACGTCACTCGGCCGCGTCTTTGTGCGAGTTACCGATACGTCGTTTAATTACTTGATTATGCCGCGAAACTGTTTACCATCGTCATACGCGGCCGCGACGCACAATGATCGATAAGTATGAAAAATAAAAGAAAGAATTGTTTTGCGAAGCTGATTTTTATATAATCTGATTTATTAAGGTCGAGTAGGTACAACTGATAAGTTTTTTTAGTCTAATCTTGTTTATAGCAAGCAAAAAACGCATGTGAATCGGCTCCGAACTGGCCGATTATTTTAGAACCACTGCGTTCCGACAACTTCAACCCTGACAGATGGACAATACATACGGCAGATCCACCAAAGCGATGAGCAGACGTACACTAATAAATCACGCCATTGACGACCGAAGACACTACGTAGATTCACCCCTATGACGGACGACCATTACTTTTTATGCAGCCTGTACATTTTTCATAAAATACGATATTAAAACAATTCGTACACTCCCAGAATATTAACTTCTATGATTTGAAATAACAGCGTGTACGAAATGAATTTGACTAGTTCGATGTAAACTAAAAGAATACTCACAAGTTCGTGCGACGCCCAATGACTTTGTAAGAGAAAGAGAGAGGAGAACGAAACTTTGCAAATAGGGAGCTTCATTTACCCTTCCCACGGTGCGGCGCGGCGCGTCGGCCATCCCTATCCGAGTTTCTTTGAATTCTACTTGCCCCCATGACAATGACTTAAGTTTCATTCCTTTCGGATAGTTCGCCGAGGCCCCGCCTATTTCCCTGTCCTCCCGTCGTGTAATTTGCACTTATCGACCTTCTCTACCGTTTCTTTTTCATTCCTTCTTTCACCTCGGACCGAGAATCTTCGATAAGGAACGAACAGGGAGAGATTTTCCATTAACGGCGACTGAAAATTGCCGTTCACGGACCTGGAACTCTGGTCCCAAATCTGGGTTTAGCAGCTCTGAATCAATGTATTTTTTTTAAATTCAAAAGCTGGATCAGTGGGAGTGGCCAAATCGCTGTAATAATATCGTCGGCCATGATTGAAAATAAAGTAGACCATAGGTACTGCGAATTAATTGTAAAAAGAATTTTGCATAATTGCGCGAGCGGTAAAGTATTCTCGCATCGAGTTCTAAATGGAGGGGATAACGGAATCGTTGACTTGTCATGGTTTTCAAAGCTTATTGTTAGATGTTCGGACACGTTAAGGGAGTGGCGCGGCGTATCGAATAAATTATCCGGTTAAGGATCTCCCGTGTGCTAGCAATTACCATAGCCCCGGCTAAGTGACGTACAACCCCTAATATCGAAGGAATACTCGTGTTCGCAAAAAAAAGGTATGTAATAACACAGCGGCGGTAATTCCCGACGGGGGTTCTGTCATCGCCCCCACGGCCGGGATAGATTCAGAAATTTGTGAAGGTATTTAGTTGCCGCGCCACTAGCCCCGGGAAATTGTTATACATTAATTATACAGCTTCGAAACGCAATTATACTCGCGAAAGCTCCATTAAAAAGTTGGAAACGGCGCGGTGCGGCGCGGCGCCCCACGGTCGGGCTTGCCAGACTGCTTCTGCTGGTGTGAGGTATCAATCGGGAGATCAAATTAACAGGAATTTCTTCGGGAGTACCGGATCCGTGTATTACCGGGTTTATAAATATACGCGGCGAGAAAATTGGTGTATAACGTCGCCGGCGAGATTTAGTCGGCCAGATAATGCGAATGGCACAGGTTACGCTGTAAATATGCGCCGGTGCTGATCCACCATTTTGTCGGGTCGATTAGGGACAATAAGCGGTGGAATAATATTTAATGACGGAAGTTTTTGAAGACATCATTGCTAATAAATACTATTACTTTTTTTATCACTACCAATAGCTTTTTCATTTACTGATCCACCATTGGTCCACCTTATACGAATCAAATAGGTAACAGTTGAAACACACAAAATTCACACGGCAGCCAACGTGTTGATAGATGTTTCGAGAGTTGTTGGACAAATTGCGAATATACATACGTGTTCGGCGATACGGACTGCCATGCCGCGTCACGTGAGAAGCACCGCGGAAATTCGCAATGGTATTAATATTTCTCGAGGAAAGTTAGTTTTCGCGGGGATGATATTGCTCCGCCACGCTGCACCGCGCCGCGCCGGATGACCCTGGACACCAACGAGATACTATTAAAGACTGCCAGCCCCTGTGCTATTTAACGACATAGGCAAGTGGGCCCAGGTGGGCGCTGGGATAACATGGAACTTACAGTGATTTGAAATACCACATCGCTATAAGTTCCACTACCGACGAGTATCTCGTTCCACGCTTTCTATCTAAATAGAGTAGGATGCTGACATTACACATTCCGCGCAATTGACTTATAATACTGTTATAAAGTATATACTTAATACTATTATAAAGTTAAGTATTACGTGTGCAAATACGTTCGGTGCCTTAACATATATTTAATTGTGATTGCATTTCAAATTTAAACTTTCTCCCGCCACTTTGGTGTTTTAAAGCATCAACCTCAAAAAACAATACTTTGCACCATAGCGTTTAAGAAACAGCACATTCGACACTGTATTCTTTTTGCATTCGAGTCAAAGAAAAATGCTGCTGAGGCTACGAAAATGATTTGTCCCGCGTTAAGTGAAAACGCTGTAACCTATAAAGCATGCAAATCATCACGATGGTTGTAACCACGGACCGTGGTCATCACCGACCATCGTCGGTGCCCGGGATTCGATGTAAGTCTGCGGCGAGAAATCAGCCAGTCAGAACAGTGCCGCCAGATCGGGGAAATCGAGGGGAATACAGTTTTACTCTCTGATGACCAGATTAATACGTGATCAGTCTAAGGTCTTAGAATTAGAGTGGGATGTTGGAGTATGCTCATGATGCTGGAATGGGATAGTGGAAGGAGAAAAGGAGGAGAGGAAAAATCGACCAGTTATGGTTGATTCTGGCGGCACTGAGTCGGAACTTCAATTAACCCTTTAATGAAAATTGTTCCGCCGGTCTTAGGACGCTCGGGTGCTCGGATGTCGACGATGGTTGTTTTGCAAGAAGAGGAAATCCACGGGCGATCGGCAAAGCGTTTTGGCCTCCCTCCGCAAAAAAGGGCCCGGCTGATTCCAGATTGATAACACCGAGGGAAGGCGTGCTTCGAACGCA
Organism: Lasioglossum marginatum; assembly: GCA_028455795.1. Taxonomy (NCBI): domain Eukaryota; kingdom Metazoa; phylum Arthropoda; class Insecta; order Hymenoptera; family Halictidae; genus Lasioglossum; species Lasioglossum marginatum. The sequence continues at coordinate 19,471,520 of CM052245.1, forward strand.
GGAGTTAAGGCCGGCGCGGCGCGGCGCGGCGCACATATGGAGCTGGATGAGTTTGCGATTAAACGCGATTATAATTAAGGATAATGGAGTTTCGGCGCGGGAGTTCCCGTCGACTCCGAGTCCCTTCGCAGCTGGCGCCGTTCTATCGAGTTCCTGTCGGCGAGCAACCCTCGAAAATGCTTTTGGTCATCTAGTTTCTACGGTCCGTGTGCACGTACAAAACGTCCCCCGTGTCCCCTATACACCTTCGACGTGTATGCGCGCAACGATCCCCCGCACCATCACACGTGAATTTTCCGCGAGAGGCCGCACAAGTGCGTTCACAATGGAGAAAAATCAAAAAATCAACTTTCATGCTGGTAATCGACACCTTCGTAGAAATGTTCCTAGACATTTCCGTTCCTAGACGTAGCGATCCGATATTAAAACCAATAAACAAGTGCATACTAACTATGCCTGGATACTTCGCATGTAAGAAAAACTTTCTAAAAAAATTCATTTTCATTATCTCCATATTGAGTGAAAACTTTTGTTGATAGATTAGAGGTATGTATTGTGTACTCGGCTAATTTCGAAATAGATGTCCGTAATCAACCCTTCGGTAGCAATATACAGTAAGATAAGCGAATACGAAGATACATATGTATATTGCATAATGTATCTTACTTCATCTATCCAGATGAGAATGTTAACGCTAATTCGTGAAAATGACCCAGCATAAAGCATGTTTTAAATGCATTGTTCTGCCCGGAAGTCCATTATGTGCACGGTGTCGCTGAATAAAATATTGCTTCTCCCTGAACTTACGTACATTGTACCATTAATACAATATATTACTTAAATCCATTGAACAAATCATAATTACTATTACTTAAATTCATTGAACAACTCGCGACTGATACTACCGACAAACTCGAATATTTCGAATGGAAGCTGAAAAGTAATAATTCTCCATAAAGAATAAATCGAAAGAGAGACAGCAGAACATTTTTTGTAATGGTCGGTAAAGAATAACAAATAGGAACGTTACTCGAATTCTGCTCAGTCGTACGTTTCCCTGAAACCGTGAAACCCAAAATCAACTTTTTGGAAAATGAAACGAGGTGCGCACAAATCGTATCGTACAATCCGAGCTCTCTTTTTTCAAACGATATATTCTCGTTTCCCATTTAGTATCATGTACAATTAGCTTCCAAGACATGAATTATTCCGAGTACATTAAAAAATTTAACGGTGATGAAGAATAAAAATGAAAACTCTAAATTCGAATGAAAAAATTTGAATTCGATTCATTCGATTAGAATCATTCGAGGAATTCTGTACCAGATGATCACCGTATTGTACTCTGTTTTATAAGCAACGTAAACATTTGAATTTCACAGCACTCTTTCGAACTTTGAAAATCGTTGAAGAAATTATGAGCAGTGCAGAGGATCCTGCAGATCCTGAAGAGATTGCAGCGGATCTGCATGCGAAGAAGACCGCAAATTTGGCAGCCGGAAGGGAGGTGGAGGTGGAGGTAGAGGTGGAGGGGAAATCATCCATCTCAATTATGTCGTAATTTCTCCCCACCGAACGCGAACGAGCCGACGAAAACCACAGGCGGGGTAGGAGGACTTTTCGAATTCTTATCGTGGTGGAAAAGCCGCGACGACGGAACACGCCGGCGATGGAAGATCTGTCCCCGGGGATCCGTTACCCTTCCCCCACCCAGTCCCGTAACCCTACGTGTCTGGAAAAGGAACCGGGGGATCCCTGAAGACCGATTCCAATTGCATTGCCCCGGCGCGCGGTGAACCGGAGGGCGGCAGTCTTCATTAGCGGCTGAGTCACCCAGCTGAACTTATGAGACACGGAATTGAGTGTGTGCAGATACACTTGTCCCGCCTGTACGTGCCCCGCGTATTTATTATCGCGCATCCGACGATAAATAACCATAAGGGGCGCAGAGGAACGCCGGGAAACAGCGTTAAATATTTCAGGGGTGTTCCCGATTCGCTATTCTTCTGTGAACACTATAGGACTATTGCACCTGATATGGAGCATCGCAATATCTTCACAACTGAACGACAAAACTATTCAATCTAATGATTTCATCGTCTCAGATGTTTCCAAGATACGAGTAAAATAGCGAAGGTCAGTCAAGAGTTATTATTTTTGCAGAATTTCTTACTATAAAATGCCGTGAAATTTATTTTATTTTTTTTTTGGTAGACAAAACATCAAATAAATAGCCCCTGGCTATAATATAGCGTCTAATAGATGTATGCATGTATTTCTTCCACGGTTGTATCTCCCTTTAGCGATTGATACTGTTGTGACTAACTTGTTGGTGTCTGACCATTGCGGGAATCCTCCACTTAACACAGGAAACAGTATCGTCGCGCTCTATAACATAGGGATTTCTCGGTGAACTTTAGCATCCCTCTGTGCTTTGCAGGATAAGGTCGGAGCCAAGATAGACGGCGTTAATCTCGCGTCCAATTTCATCAGCACACGGAACTCCGAACTCTCCGCTTTGGAGAAAGAATCGCTTTGTTAACCTACACGGACTCGGCGCTCTGTTTCTCTCCGGCGCTACCGCGTCTGCTACTTGAGAATTTACTAATTTTCCTTGAATTATTGTTTACCCTATGAACATCCGCTTCTGCCTCCAACGGAGAAATCGAGCGAGAGGAATTTGTTTAATCAAAGCCGAACGCGGATGGCTACTCTGGGGCGCCACTAAAAATTCTATTACCTTCGTCCGCAATGTACATATTTTCTGAAATTTCTTTGTATTTAGTAAATTACTAAACATTTAAGTATTGCACAAGTTAATTGGGCCTGTTTCGTATGCATGAAATCAACAAAATCATGAAATATTCTGGTCTGGGCTGGGTTACTCGGGGATAAATATTCAGTCTTCGAAAGAATTCATAGAGTTAATAGAGACTAGTTTAGAAAAACTAAATTGTTCTGTCAACTTAAAGAAAAATGTATTATTTTGAACATACTTTTCAATAATTTTACATAATGAAAATAGCAGCTTGTTAATAATCATTCCAAGTTTCGTATCGTAATTCCTTTAAAGAGTTCCCAAACACGCGTTCTAATCGGAACGCGAAGTCAAGGAGACCGCTTAAGTGGAATACCCCGAACAATGGTCGGACATAGACAAGTTAGTTTGAATAGTAATCAGTCGCTGAATAGTGTATATTACCGCTTCAGCCGAATGAAAACCACGAAACTACCTCGAACCTCGCGGAAAAATCTAGCATGAACTTTGAAAAACGAAGCTTACCGCGAAAGCAAAATCGCATATTACCGCGAACAAGATAGTAAAACCGCGTTAACGGTTGCCCTGAAACGCGCCGTAACCGCGTTATTACAAATAATTTCGCTGGCGGTTGCCGTCGGTTTCCGTAATAAGTAAAGCGAGTAACGATAGTGCAGTTCCTGGAGTAGCTTCGCGCCACGTTGAGCATGGTGTTTGATTCGAAAGGAGCAACTAATGCGGAAAGGAGGGCGTAACGATTCGGCATTGTCTGTGCAGCGACGCGAAATTAGGCTGCAGTCTATGTACACCCTGCGTGCGCGCGATAATTAACCATAGAACTTTGCACTGGCTCTGCGTCAAACACAAAAGAGAAAGAATGTTAACATAGTCGTACGACGATATGGCAGTTTATTTTATTGATCGCCAAAGGCGAAGAGGAAAATACATGCTAAGAGCTATACTAAGTTCGCAAACTTTTCTCCTATTCAGAACACAGAAGCACTGAACGTAAAACCAAGACAATCGTTAGCGCCTTCAAACGGCGACAATATCTTTTAAGGATGGAACTATTCATATTTTTCGAAAGAAGAGGCCCGAGATTCATTGACCGTCGCAATACGCCTCTGAAACACGCGACACGGAACAGCTATTACGATCGAAGCTACACTTTTTAGGTCTCCTCTTCCGACAAACAGGATACAGGCATGAGAATGCATTTCGAAGTTTGAGACGAATTAGCTCATCACATTGGTCATAGTTTGTAGATTGAACAAGTCTGATTGCACGGCGTTGAGGAACATGGGAACGCTATGTTGTCGCTGCAGGTGTTGCTCGACCAGAGTCCCTAGCGTTGCGGAAAATGCGGTTTCCAACAGGTCGACGCCATTTTCGCCAATGTGAAAGAAGAGAAAGTCCTCGGGAGACTCTGCGTACTGACTAGACAATTTGTAGCGACCCTCCTTCGACCTGTCCACTCGCCAGCCAAACAGTTGGTAGCAGGCTTGACGGTACTCCTGGGACGAGGCCTTGAAGGCGTCCTTCAGCCGTGCTATCTTGATCTCGTGGGTCTGCTTAAGTTCCACTATTTCTGAAGATTTGTCGATTTCGTAAATAAAATACATAGTGTAGGAACAAAAAAGAGCTAAATTTAAAATCATTGCGCGACAGTTGGAACAGCCGACGCGGAAAACTCTACGCGTTTTTCGGAACAATTCGCCCGTTACTTGTCAGCGACGAAGGTGAGTCCGCAAATAAACAGACAACACTAGAGTGAATGACCCAAAGCGATGGTATGAGAGAGTGAGAGTTATGATGTAAGAGAGAGAAGAGCGTAAGGTGCGATAACCCCGAAATACACATGTGTGTGTGTGTGATTCGTGGCCGATATAAATAAGGCAGGCCGTGGAAGCAGGACAGTCGCCGTCGTTGATCGAGATAGCACGAGTAAACGAGTAAAAGAGTAAGCGAGCGTAATTAATATAGTGTATTCACAGTAGATTATTTATCGTATAATAAAGTTATATATACATATAGTTGAATCCCACTTCTGACACCCGATTATTTTATAATCCCACAATAGAAAATACAAAGAAGGAGACAAAATAGAAATACTTACCCTGTGCTTGAAGAGAAGATGTTGTCGGTGTCACCGAGGTTCCACCTTGGGCTATCTTGGCTCTCAGCTCTTCGACTTCGCGTAACAACGCTATTTGCTTCTCTTCCGCCTGCTTCTCGGCAACGGCAGCTGGATTCATGGTGAAATGTAACACTTTCGCGTTGCAATTGAAGTCACCTTTCAGTGCACGATGCTCCAATTCGCCCTTCAGTCGGTCGATCTCCTTTCGCAATTTATTACACTCGTCTACTTGGTTGGGACGCTCCACTGCTTGCAGATCAGACTCCAATTTGGCAGCTAGTTCCCTGGAATTGCGTAACGTTGCATAAATTCGCGATACTCTTTGGTTTCAAAAAGTAATCGGTTCGAACCGTTCGTGTACTCATTTTTTACCGATTCTACTATGCGTACAGAATTCCTTGTGCATATTTTATGAAAATCCATGCGATACACAGCGATAAGATAAGCTTACCTGTAAGCGTCTATAGTGCGTTCCAAGGCCGGAATTCTCTCGGTGATCGCGCTGTTGCTGTCCACAGTGATCTCTTTTTCGTACAGATCCAGTTGTTGCCTGTAACTATCCCGTTCCCTCGTCACAAGGATCATCTTCTTCTGTAATCTGCTCACTAGTTTGTTCACTTTCTCTTTCGAATCCGTTATGTCCGTGGTCAATTTCTTAGCGTCCTCGTAATTTTTCTGTAGACTGTTATTCTCCCGTAACGCGGCGTCCAATCGGGACTTTAGCTGACCCTCTTCCGACTTCAAGACCAATTCGGTTTGTTGCAATCGATTCAATTCACGTTTCAAAACGGACGGCCCGCCAGTGATTCCAATCGATTCGTATTCGGACAGACGCAAAGACAGTTCCGTTTTCTTCGCTTCTAACGTCGCTACTTGCTGCTCTAGTTTCTCGGTGTGGTCCAGTCTACGGAATCGTAAAACCGTTGATTAGCATAATAGACGCTGTAAATACGGGAAGAACTATTTTTAGACTTTAGACCAATACCTTTTCATCACATTTGCCATTTGTTCCTCCAACAGCAATTTTCCTCTAACCGACTCTCTTAGCGTGTAAATGGTCTCCTTCGCTGCGCTAAGCTCTTTTTCCAACTCGCTTGCTTTCGCTGCTCTCGCAGTTAGTATCTTTCCTTCTTCCCACAATGCTTTCTCGGATTCGAGTCTCTCAATCTTAATTTTCATGCTCTGAAGCTCTACATTCTGTAATTCTAATTCCTGCTGCTTGGTCTGATATTCTTTCAATTTCTCCTCTAACTGTGTTATTCTTGTTTGAGCTGTGTCGAATTTATATTGCGTGTCCGAGGTGTCGTTAACATCTTTCAACGTTGACGCGATCTCTTGTGCCGAACACTGCTTCAACTCGTCTTTTAATTTTGCGTTCTCGTTCGTTAACGTCATCGTCTTTTGCTCTAAATTTGTTTTCACCTGCAAAGTATACATCATTTATGACGAAACATTACAGTAGCGCAAAATTAAAAGTAATTGTAGCTTTCCACACCTGAAATAGTTCTTTCTCGGCAGTAGTTTGAGCGTCACGCGATTCCTGAATTGTTCTACGTGCAACATCGAGCCGTACTTCCAACTGTTTGATAGTTTGCTTCTCATGCTCCACCTGCATCTCTAAACTACCTTTTTCTTTCTCAAAAACTTCCTCCATTTGCCGACGAATTTTGTGCAGCTGCTGCACAGCAGCCTCCTGATGGGACAATCTCGTTTTTAATGATAATACCTACGTAAATAAAGATTATACATATATGATGTAAGTCTCTGCCTCTTTGTTGCAAATCCTTCGTTTGTATAAACACAGGAACAAAAATTCCAGCGACTATAATATGGTAAATCTTGGCTCTTCGGTTTCTATTGTATTAAAACAATTATTTTGACTTTACATAATAGGTCGGTGCAAAAATTTGTTCATGATTTTGTACAAAAATACAACAAGGAATAGGCTGCCAAATATTGTCTCGACCTTATTTAATATTTTTACAATTGTTTTGTCTTGGTGCAGCAATCGTTACCTCTCCTCTCAACCGCCTCCATTCCCATGGACTGCCCGGAGCAGATTCTGTTTCGCTCTTGTTTAAAGTCGCATTAGCAGAATCATCGAGTCTTGATCTCTTCGGCGTGACGGTACTGACGTCGTGATCGCCGAACGACATATACGTGGTTCCCGATAATCGCAATGGCAGCGGGGCTCCGCTGCTACGACGATAGGATTCCGAAGCCGATCTTAAATCCTTGATCATTTTGATCACACTGGTTGGATCTTTGTCGTCCATCTGAAATAAATTGATTTATACGTATGAAATAAATAGTAAATTTAAGTAGAAAGTTATCTAATAGATAATTTGATTACGAATGAAACTTACTCTGAATACTGTGCTATTCTAATACTAAAAAGAAAATGACAAATACAAAATCGTAGGTTCTGCGATTGCATATAAACAGACGACAGACCATGTGATTTTGATGTTTATGCACTACACTCGATAATTATAATTCGAGATGCAGCATCCGTATTATTTATGTACTGTGTCCGTGATTTCTGATTGAAAATCTTGTATTATCATCACTGCTATCGAAGTATTCTGTAATACTAAATCTGAAATAACAAAGGTCTATTCTGTGGCAGCTGGTGGCAGCGCAATAGACGCGGAAATCTATTATATATATAATCCGCGCTGAAGTTTCGACAATAGAGGCACGGATTACTTTTCTGGTAGAAACGGGACTCGCTATAGCACGAGTGAACACGAGCGACACAAAAAGCTCTGTGGAATCTACTGTAACTTGGTAAACAGCAAGGGTAGGACGGTAGCACAGGGTAGGAGCACCGACGAGATACTGTTAAAGACTGTCAGCCTTACGGGACTACGTGTCTCGCGAATATTTCAGTGTTCTCTTACGCCCTCTAGGATATATTCTGAGAGTGAGAAACAGAAGCACCGACGACATTTCGTCGGTGCAGAAGACCACTGAGGAGACATTCTTATCGCGACGCGTCGGTGAGAAGGCGAATCGTCACGAAATCATATCGGTTATCATCAAATGTTAGATGCTCCGCCATATTTCAGACGATGTTTTGGTATTGGATTTTAAGATTTAAAATATTAAAAGCAAAAGTAATATCAAGAACAAAAAATTCATAGAAATATTGTACGTAAAAAAATATTGAAGCATAATTTTAGGAAAATCTAAAATTCCTGCTTCAAATTT